>JAQHUG010000006.1:14748655-14868812 GCA_028555095.1 Dicrostonyx torquatus
TTTGTGAGTTCGAGACCAGCCTGGTCTACAAGAGCTAGTTCCAGGACAGGCTCCAAAGCCACAGAGAAACCCTGTCTCGAAAAACCAAAATAAAAAAGAAGAAGAAGAAGAAGAAGTGTAACTGTTCATCTTATGCTCCGGGAAAGTTTTTGCATCTATTTATGACAGGCACAAATCTCTGAGTGTGTAAGCACTTGCCATTATTTGAGCCCCCTCTCCCCCAATTATCCGTTTTTCCTTTTGTACTGTGGAAGTCTTTAATCCCTCCACATAAAGTCCTGGAATCTTTGTGCAGACTCAGGAGAATTCATCTGGACCTTCCTTGGGGGTGGAAAAGGCGGGGTGCAGAGGACTATGCTTCTACCTCTTTGGTGGCTGTCAGGGCCTTGTCTCCCTCCTGAATTCTTAAAGGAACATAAACCTTGAGTAGAAATCAAGTGTTAACTTCCTAGAAGCCCCTTAGCCTGTAAGCCACCCTCCCTTTTCTCTTCTAGCCATTGGATGGTCGCTAAATGTTTCGCAGCACATCTGGCGAGGAGGTCTGAGATCAGGACCACTAGGGAACCTGTTGCTGTTCCAATACCCTGAATTTTTTTGGTACTTCTGATATTAATGTAAAATATAGCTTTCTTCTCAAAATTACACTCGTGCTTAAATTGTGAATGTTACGACATGTCCTTGTTCACAGACATTCGTCAGGACAGGCAGTGGATCTTTCCACAAACACAGGTTTTCCTGAGGACAAAGTGGAGCCTGACGGGGAGGGAGTGATAAATGCCCACATCTTAACAGTGATGGATGCAGAGGTAAGGTCTCTCTACCTCTCTCTACCTCATGGGAATTCCGAAGCATTTCATTGGTGTGAGAAATAGGACGTTAAGCCCCGTTTGTGTTCATTTTAACTTCACCTCAAATTTTGGCATGCTCATCCTTTTTAGTTGTCATGCAATAGTCCTCCATATTCATGGGTTCCGTGTGAAATTGAACACCCGAACACAGGCGTGACATTCCTGTGTTCCTGGACTCTCTATGTCCAGAATAGGCTAATAAATGTGTAATTTGTAAATTAAACCAAATTTAACATTTTTTTGTTGTTGGTAGAAGTGTATGGTCTAAACGTCCAAAGATCCCTATTTTCAAAAGGAAGAAAAAGTCCTGATGAGGCCGAGGGGAGAGATGGGAGGTGACATAGGACAGGGTCTGCAGGCTCGGCCTCCCTTCTCCGGTTGTTGCTGGCCCCAGCCGTTTGATCAATAGAGAGTTCACTTCCAGTCAGACTCCAGGACAGCCCCTTTTAGATGTCAAGAAATTGCTCAATGCTAGGATGTTGACCAAAGAAAGTAGATTTTAACCGTGCTTTTATTTTTTCCGGTTTGTTTTCTCAGGAGTCTGACGGGAACAGAAAGTTTTGAGGGAGTTCACTGCCCATGCAAGGTGACTGGCTGGATAAAGAAGTCCAAAGTTATTTTTTTATCTGTAGAACAAATAAAGCCTGGCCAAAGGTGAACAGAATCCAATGCCTCCCACCTTGTCCCTCTCTCCATGCCTAAGGGATGTTTGCGTCCGTGGTTGCACAAAGAGAAGCCTGCTCCACGCTGGGTGGAGGTGGGCATCCGAGAATGACTGGCTACAAACAGTCTCCGACCTTTGTTCTTTGGCTGACGGGCGATTGATGATGCCACCTATACAGAAATCAGTTAAAAAATGAAAAATCTAGTCATTGGTGCCTTCTAAATCCCTGGGAATCTGTCAGCCAGTACCTCAGTGGCTGAGCTGGGACACTTTTTATTTTCTCCAGGACTATTCCTGGAGGACACAATAAGGCTTTTATAAAATGGTGAGGTACGTGGACTACTCGGCACATGCTTGGCTGTTAGTCTGGGTCAGTGAGGGGGGCACAGCGGCATGATCCTTGTGATTTCTCAACAATACTCACAGTGGCTGCTAATAAACAGACACCCTGAAAATGTTGATCATCCTAGGGAGCCCAAGGAGTCTTTTATTTTTCTATTTTTAATTTTATTTTACTTGAGGCAGTCTTGCTGTCGCCCAGGCTGGTCTTGAACTCACAGCAAACCTCGCTTCTCAGTGTCGCCCCTGAGGGGATTATAGCCAGGAACCAGCACCATTCATGGCCCTCGCTGGTACTTAGGAAGACAGCAGTAATGTTGATGGCAGATTGGGAGGGATAACGAACTGAAGGATTACTATTGGGAGAAAATTAAAACTGCTTTGAATCCCAGAAATCCATATTATCCAGATATGATATGAGTTTCTCCTCTTATTTCTGCTAGAAAAGGGCAGGGCTCAGCCAGGAAGTATGGTAGCACAGCTACCTATAACCAGTTGTGGAAGGGATGAATTAATTAGAAGAAATGAACTCTCATTTGAAACTTAGGCTCTGGAGAGTTTTCTAAACCCTCCCAAGAATGTGTGTCTTTCAGAATATTTCCCACGAGGAAATATAATAAATAAATATCAGGATCTTTAGAGCAAACGTACATTTCTGAATCTCAGAAACAACTTCTGACGGGACTGAAATTTTGAGATGGGAAATTCATGGAGCGTCCTTGTCCCTGAGAGTATACATGGGCGCACACACAGCAAAAGTCACGCATTAGTATCCGGGTTTTCTGAAGAGCCACGACATCTTTTGGTGCTTATTTAGTGCTAAAAGAAAATCCCAAATTTTCCAGGACGGAAAAGAGAAATTCCGGTCTCTAGGCCTGATCCCTGCTGTGACCTGGGGCTTGGAATTTTGCTCAGCTTGTCAATGGAAAACCTGATGGTTCTAAAAGGTTTAGGTAGTTACGTTTGGGTGATCCTAGGATAGACTGTGAGACACTGAACCATTTCAGGGGACAGAGGAGACAGTTGTCTTTTGGAGTGTGTGGATTTGTAGGTGGTGGTGTTGTTTGTTTCTGAAAATGAGTTCTTGGGAATCCTGTAAGGCTTAGGATTCTATCCGTGATCTGCCCAGAGCTGATGTACATTGTGTTATGAACCACATATCTGCTTTGTTTTAACAGTCGGGTTGCCTTAGAATTCACTAAGTGGCATTGGATGGCCTTGGCCTCTTGGTGATCCTTCTGCCTCAGTGTCCTTGGACCATGACTCTTGGGTGTGTATCACTGTGCCAGGCTAATCTCCCTTTAGAGCTGTGGGAGGGTGATGACTGGGGCCTGTGGTAGAGATAGCAAGACAGTGTGATCTGTGCCGTCGAGACATGCAGAGCCTGTTATTTTAGGTTAGCATCATCGCACAGTCAGCTACACTACGGCATTTGGTGGAGAAGTCCGTAGAGTGGGAGACAGAGAGAGAGAGAGAGAGAGAGAGAGAGAGAGAGAGAGAGAGAGAGAGAGAGAAGGAGGAGGAGGAGGAGGAGGAGGAGGAGGAGGAGGAGGAGGACATTACAGATAGAGCGGCAGCAATGCGCGGTGCGGGGCTGGCAGACAGCAGACTCAGAGGGCCTAGCTTTCCAAACTGGCTCTGAGCTTGATGAGTCTGTTTATTCAGCCACAATATCAGACATTCCCTCTTCCTGCCCGAAGAAGTCCCTTTGAAGATCGGCTCTGCTGGGGAGCAGTTTCCCCTCGGACCAGCTCCTCCCGTGGCAGGACTAAAGGGAAAGAACTGGAAACGCCACAAGAATGTTCTTTAAAGCAATATTCCAGCACCACGTGAGGGGAGGATGAAATACCTCCACAAGATATATTTCCTGGTTGAGGTATTTTTTTCCCCTCTCAAGTCAATTTAATGGCGAACAAAGATGTCACATGAATGGGTTGGGGTCAGATGACTCAGGTACCTCCAGATCTGTACAAGCAGGCTGAGGCTTGGGGGGGAGGAAGAGATCGCTGGGCAAAGCCACAGCATTTTTAGTTTCTGTAGGCCTGGAGAGAGAGTTCACATCTGCCAAAGGCGGAGGGCATGCAGCAGGCACCTCAACCTCGTCTACAAGTCTTTATCTGCAAAGGACACCGTGGTGGTGACCTCTCAGGAGACCGGCCCACGTTTTCAAAGCAGAGCAGCAGATAGAACGTTCTCCGGTGAACAGGGGCACAAGGCTCGTGATCAGATGGCACAATCCAGAGGTCGGCATTTTGCTCAGAGGTGTCACGTTCATTTCTTGATTTCAGAGATACTCTTCTGCCTTTTCAAAGGGTTTCATGGAACCCTCATGTCAGCCCTGTGAGGTAGCTGGGGAGGATGGCGGTCTCCTGGGTGTTCCTCTTTGGAAACAGATATGACACAGAAGGAGACATGGTTTTTGTAGCTCCTTACTGGCGGGGACAGAATGACAAGCCAGGACTCCTGACTCTTGGACCAGGCCTCTTTAGTCACTGTTCTTGGGACCCATACAAAGGGTCAGTAGGGTGTCAGGAAAAAAGAGGAGGTGGCATTCTTCCTGTGCTCCAAGACGCTGCTGGGACTCCAGATGGGCTCTCAGGGCCTGACTTTAGGGAGGAGACTCAAAGTGAAACCTTCCGAGGCTAGGTCTCCCGTTCTTCTCACACAGCTGCCCACATCTGGAGTTGTCTCATTTCAGGCTTCCTGGGTGCCTCGTAGACCAGATGCTCTCTGGAATGCAAAGGGGCCTTTGTTCCTTCCATGTCGGAGCTGAATTCTCCAAGACGCCTGCTTTTCTCAGACAGAGGCAGGGTCCATACTCTTCTCCTGATGCCTGACCCAGACTCCTGTGACCCACACCGGTCCTCAGGGCCCGGGCACGAGGCTCACACTTTGGGAACAGAGGCAGGCAGACACACAGGTGCTTTAACCAGTGCTAGGAACCAGTTTCCCTCTGGGAGAATGGAGTCTTGTCCGGCTTCTCGCTCCAAAGGGACGCAGGACGATTGCGACTGTGGGCTGCGGGTCATGCTTCTGCGCACAGCTTTCATCTTATCTTCCCCCACGTGTAGCCCTGGAGTTGCTCACCATCTCAGCCGTATCTTGTAACTGTTTTTGTCCTGCGGGGCTTCTGAGTGTTTTAAATATCCCATGAATGGATGGGAGCCTATTTCCAGTCCAGCCCTTATCCAAGTGTCTCCCAGCCTGGAGTTCCAGTCAGAGTCACCCGGGAAATGGATAGGGTGGTTTGAAATAACTCCCCAGATGACTCCACGCGCTGCGAGGTTTGAGGAACTGTGTTCTGTCCCTTTCCCCTGACTTTGAAGAGTCTCTACGACTTTGGTCAAGGCTACATGTGCAAACAAACAAGGGTTTTGTGCTCTGCAGAGCACATTTCACATCTCTGATGTCATCCTAAGTGGATGCAACTCACTGAAGTCAGGGGTCTTTCCCCATCCAGTTTACAAAGGAATGGAGGTCCTTGGCTCGTACCCTGCTGTCCCCCATGCTCCTGTCCAGGCTCAGGGTCCCCTGTACCATAGGGCCCTGTGGCTCTGCGTCTTTGCCAGGCACAGCTGCCCTTTGTGACACCCCCACAAAGCTAGCTGAAGCCGTAGCAGTCTGTGTTCCTAGGGAAGTTGATGGTCGGTAAATGGCTGAGGCTACCAGCAACTTGTTCTTTTATGCAGAGACAGGAAATTTACAACAACACTTGTCCACTTTCAAAGTGTCAAAGGCCCCGTGGGAAATGTTGAATGATGAGAATCCAGCCAGAGAAGGACAGTCTGCTTGTTGACCTGCAATTCATTAATAAATTAATTATTTTTTTTTTTGTTTTTGAGGAGCTGGGGATCGGACGTAGGGCCTTGAACTTGTTAGGCCGTTGTTTTAGCTACAGCCCACGCTCCATATTTTAAACATTTGAGATAGGATCTTGTTAAGTTACAAACCCAAGCCAGCCTTAAAATTGTTCTGTACCCTGGGAGGAACATGCTCTCCTCATGTCTCGGCCTCATGAGCCCCTGGGATGGCGACACCACCATACTCAGCTGTGACCTTTGTTTTAAAGCCCTGAACTCCTGACCTGTTTTCCCATCGAGTTTTTCCAGGAGTAATGGAAACTGGAGGGCAATTATGCTGTGACCTCAAAACACACCCTGTGCTCTGGAGACCCAGTGATGTGACAGTCTCCTGAGGTTGGCTGTTCGAGGTGTCTGTCTGGAGACTCACTGATGTGACAGTCTCCTGAGGTTGGCTGTTTGAAGTGTCTGTCTGGAGACCCAGTAACGTGGCAATCTCCTGAGGTTGGCTGTTCGAGGTGTCTGTCTGGAGACACAGTGATGTGGCAATCTCCTGAGGTTGGCTGTTCAAGGTGTCTGTCTGGAGACACAGTGACAATCTCCTGAGGTTGGCTGTTCGAGGTGTCTGTCTGGAGACCCAGTGAGTCTGTCTGGAGACCCAGTGATGTGATAATCTCCTGAGGTTGGCTGTTCGAGGTTTCTGTCTGGTTCGTGTAGCTAGAACAAACCGAGCCCCTTGAGCTGGGAGGGTGCAAGAGTGGGAGGCTCCAGGAGTGGGTAAGGTGGACTTCACTTGACTCCAAAGACAGCTGGCTCAGGGGTCAAGAGGACGTGTGCGCGGCCTTACTTTCCACGACAAGTTACCGCCCATCAAGGGTAAGCACGGCTTTCTCTTCTCTCAAACTTTCTCTTTGATTACTCGCTAAAATGCAGACAGGCATCAGAAACAGAAAGTTGTCAATTCAAAGAGAAGGTGGGCCTGACATTTCTGCTGGGCCCCACTTCTCTTCCACTCAGTTGAGCAGGGACCCCACCGTTCATCGTGGAGTAACAGATGATTGATACGGCTGCATCCTGATTAGAAAAGGCTTCATTTAACTTGTGCATGGTGCATGGAATTAGTTAAGGGTTGCATCGGAAAAGAAGTGATGGACTATTGTTCATACTAAATTATAATGACAGCCTTCCTAACACTGTGTATTTATTATGTAAGAAAAGAAAATGTCTGGTAAAATTCTGTATAGGTTAATAACACCTTCATAACCCACTCCTTCTTTTCTGTTGACTTGAATAGCCCTCCTACCGACTTTTAATGGATTATTAGAGTTAATTACATCAATTGCAATATAATTGATTCTTAAATACTATGTAGAAACCTCACACAATTATGGAGAAACAAAAGTTATCTAGACATCTCAAATCAAAAAAGATTTGGAATTCCTGAACATTTAATCCCTGATAATCACCAGTCAGTTTGGACATTAAGATTGTATGGTGTCTTGTTTTCTCTTTGCCAGGTTTTGACAGAATTGATAGTTTTACAACATTTATCTCAATACCCATGGAAATATAAGATTAAAGCTGTGAGAGCTTTTTTTTTTCTATAAAGAAAAGATCTCTTCATGGCTTAAAAGCTGAAATGCATTACCTGCTTCATGGTGACAGAAATAAACTCAAGGGAAAAATCAAAGGCGATTTGGTGCTGGGCCTTAGAAACCCCTTCTCGACAGGGGTGTAGGCTCCTGGGGGTCTTAGGGTGTTTTATTCTAACTCAGGGGCTCTAAAATCTGACTAGGGAATGAGTCACCCAAAAGGGCAAAAAGGACTCTTCCGTGTTGCCACCGAGTCAGGCACAGCATGTTTTCCTGTCCAAACCATTGCCTGAAGAGTGTTGTGTCTTTAGCAACCTGGCATTTGATGTCACCGAGATCAAAACAGCGTATGGAGTAGAGTCATTTGATTGTGGCTCTTTTAGTTTTAACTGATCCAGGGGACATGCCGGTGAGTATTGAGGATTATAAATGTGAGTTCCCTAAAGGACTCTTTCTGCACAGATTAATTATGAATGTTAGATCACTCTGAAATGGTTGGCAGCTGGGTGCTGTAAACAGAGTGTTCGCCCATGCCTTCTGTGGCTGCTCAGTCCTAGATTTAGCCTTTCCTGGCCTCCGTGTCCTTTCCTGTGAAATGAGAGAGAATGCCTGCAAGTCTTCCCTGAGTCTCCTGATCTTGACTGCTTAGGGCTTTTGTTGTTGACAGCAACTCGTTCGACTCCAGTGTTAGCTACACTATCCCAACTCGTTCGACTCCAATATTAGCTACACTATCCCAATGCTTGTACATCCATGTGCTTTACGTGCTTACATGTGTGTTAGTCTTCACTAGGTTTTAAAGCTCTGAGAGCCAGGGCCAGGCTGTGTCCATCCCTAACCATGCGACTCGCATGCCACAGAATAGACTGCTTGGCTGACGGAGCAGCGGGCCAAAGGAACACTCTCCGCTTGCTTCCTAAGAGACTGCATGATGCCCCAAGAGTAGTGACAGTATACTGTGTTGTTGTCGTTACTTTAAGAAATGTTTATTTATGTATGGGTTTACTATGTAGACCCAGCTAGCCTTGAACTCAGAGAGGTCTGCCTGCCTCTGCCTCCTGAGTTCTGAGATTAAAGGCGCGCATCATCACACCTGGCTCAATTATTGTCCTTAATTTTTTTTGAGAGATTTATATGTGAGTGCACTCTGACTGCATCTTTTCTACTCCCCCTGCTCCACACTCCATTCTTCCAGTGTCCCTCTCCTCCATCCCCCTCTCATATCCATTCAGCATCTTCTGTGACCTCTCTCTCTCTCTCTCTCTCTCACACACACACACACACACACACACTCACACACAGAGTCCAGTTAATATTGCCAGTATATAATGAATCTCAGGCAATCGAACAGGCTTTATCCCTGAAGAAAACCAACTCACCAACTCTCCCTCCCTCAGTAGCTCCTCAGCTTAAGGGTGGAACTAAGAATTTTAGATCATTCTGAAATGGTTGGCTTATCCACGTTGGCCTGTCTGCTAGTGTGGTCCTATATAGACCACATGTTGAGAGTTCATCGGTGCAGCGTCCTGGTCATGCTCAGGAGAGCCTACTTTGCAGCAGTTCTTTTAGCCTCTGGCTTCTACACTTGTTCTGCCCTCTCTTCTGCAATGTTCCTGAGCCCTGAGTGTAGGAGTTATGCTACAGATGTCCATTTGACAAGAGGACCTCCATGGTCTCTTAAGTGAATTAATAAAGTCTAACTATATAGATGCTACTTAATTTCGTGTAATGTGAATTGGGCTTTAATCACATGCTGATAAGATGTAAAAATCTCATTTAGCTTTTCCATAAACTGAAATGCCATCCTGTTTCTAACAAGACATTTGGTGAGCTGGATCAATTCATCATAAAGTTCACACGGAGGAGCAGTAAAAACCAGTTTCTTTTGTACAATCACAGACCTACCCCAGTAGTTGTCAAAGCAAACCGCACATCTTAAACAATGCAACGCATGCAGCAAATGACGGAGAAATCAGTTCGCCGCGACTAGAGTCCAGAAGCAGACGCAGGACTGCGGAGGAATGGCACGCTGAGTGGAGGCATTTCTCATCGGCAGCTCAACAGTAGACTGTTCCGTGCACAGTGCCGGGACAACTGTTTCTCCATCTGGACTCAAACTATACACAGAAGTAAATTCCAGATGGAACAGAACTCTGAACAGAAAACTCCAGACCTGGGTGAGTGCAGTAAGAAACCGCAAACATCTTTGAAAATGTAATCTCGAGTTAGGCGCGCTTTGTAAGCAAGGCGGCAAAGCCAGAGGTCAGTAAGGAAGACCTGACAGACACGACATCATTTAAAAAAATGTTAGAAAATTAATAGATGTGACAAATTGGTGCAAAGGTTTGACTTACACATTTCAGAAGAGGGTTCAGATCCATTATTGAAAGAGTACATACAAGGTTTGTAGACAAATGGGCAAGACATATGAAATGAGCAATTCAGCCGGGCGGTGGTGGCACACGCCTTTAATCCCAGCACTCGGGAGGCAGAGGCAGACGGATCTTTGTGAGTTCGAGACCAGCCTGGTCTACAAGAGCTAGTTCCAGGACAGGCTCCAAAGCTACAGAGAAACCCTGTCTCGAAAAACCAAAAAAAAAAAGAAAAAAGAAAAAAAAGAAATAAAATGAGCAATTCTCAGAAGAAATGCTTGTGACCTGGGAACATCTAAATAATTGGTATAACCGTGCTATGGTAAAAAGGGGCTGCCATCTCTACTACCAAGCATTGGTTGGATATATCAATTAATGAAGATACTGTTTCTAGGATACCAAGGACAGACATCAGTTGTGTTGCTAGAGAAAAAAAAAAGGAAGCTCTATAACATCCCACATTATGTAATTTCTGTAATAGTTTAAATTTTAAAAATTATAATATTTTTAATAATTATTCGAGAATTCCATACATGCATACAATGCATTTTGACTATAGTTACCTCCTCTTCCTCCTAAACTCCTCCTGGGTCCATCTTCCCATCTCCTGGGTCCATCCTTCCACCTCAACCCATCTTCCCACTTCATGTCCTCTTTGGTGGAGTTGTTTTTGGCGCGTACGTGCATATAAAATGAATTTTCGTGATTTATGCAAATTGAAGATCTGTGTGGCACAGTGGGTATCTCTGAACGTAACATCTGGATAGGAGTAAGTCCATATCTTTTCTGCTGGAAAATCCTTCCTCTTTTTCTTCTTTTGCGCTTGATTGAACCCTAATCAAGCCAAGCGACTTCTTTGGGAGGTGGTTTAGGGTATTTAGCTGCACCAAGCGCTTGTGGTGTGATGTGGTGTGGTTGTTTCAGAATCTCGGCATCCTGCTGAGATCCTTTCGCTCAGTAGGTTCCAGTCCAACACCGTGGTTCTAGCCTTCTTTTCAGGCCCTTTTGTACTTCAGATTCTCTTGATTTGTACAGGCTGTCATAGATAGGCTTTCCCCGTCAAATGTCCTGAGGCATCCCATCTGCCCCTCGAGTTCTGGGTGCCAAATTCATCACAGCATCCTTGAACCTAGGAGTCAGCAGGGCAAAACTAGTCAATGTAAGCAAAGCCTTGAGTTTGACGCCAGCTTTCAGTTGCTTGGTAGCAAGGAGTTAACTGGCTAGCTCTGACCTTCGGTCGTCTGGGTCTTTAAGGAAAGCTTTTCCCCCCATCCCAACAACGACTTCCTGTTCGTGGGAACCGAGAGGAAATGAAGCTGCGGCAGGAGGATGGGCCCACCCTTTTCCAGTCGTGTGGCTCATTTGTCAGGTGTCGTATTGGCACCTGGTGGCTTGTGTTGGCCCCCTGCCCACTCTTGCTGGGGAGTATCCAAATACTTGTAATAGGCGGTAGGAGACTTCAAAGGCATTTGCAAGAGAAAAGGATATTGTCATTAGGGAACTTAATGGAGAGCACTCCCAATCATTTAATGATGTCAAGATGAAAGGAAAATTTTAAAAACACATTATCCAGAGTTTTCGCTTATGTGTACTCTGACCCGTTAAAACAAAGCCATGTAGCATAGTTGGTTTAGTGAGCACAGAGCCCCAAGGGTACGTGTCTACTGATTGCTTAGTTACCACGTTTGGGTGAGACTATCAAAGGTACCAGTTTTCGTATGGGTGCTATAGATGATCCCTCTGTGGGTGTAGTCCCTGCTCTAACTCAGCTTCACGCAGGGGCAGGGACTCTGTTTGCGTCTTTAATGGAGCTGTGTCCTTTGACTCAAAGCAGGCAGCTCCGCGGTGTTGAGTGGGTGTGGTAAATGAAAGGAAGAGGGTGAGTTTTCAGCATTTATCAGGAGTTCTGGATGGGCACAGCTGGCTCCGTCCTATACGTTTCTATTTTCAGCAAGATATAATAACTGTGGTTGGAGAGAGGGTGCAGAAGTTAAGAGCACTGGTTGTGCTTCCAGAGGATCAGGGTTCGATTCCCAGCACCTGCATGTCAGCTCACAACTGTCTGTGATTTTAGTTCCAAGAGAACGAATGCTTTCTGTGGTGTCCAGGGCACTTGAGAAACATGTCGCGCAGACATGCATGCAGAAGAAACACCCATACACATAAAATAATAACACAGATTGAAAAAGGAAAAGGAAATGATTGATACCCTTTGAACAATGATACAGGTAATTGTCTGGCAATCGAAGGTAAATTTATCTATGAATGTGATTTGACCGAGTTACAATCAAAAGTCATTCAACCGTAATAAAGTCTACACGACGCTGTGCTCTCCTCCAGTTTCTGATTCATAGAAACTGTCTTGGCCTGGTGCCTCCAAACCTCCTAGCGTGATCAGTATTGCGGATGTGAAAGATGGGTGGATCAGTCTCCTGAGGTATGTGCTTACGGACTCATTGACTATAAACCTCAGTCAGCCTGTTCATCAAATGACCAGTAAGTGCTTGTTGACATTCTGATGACCTAACCTACAGCACCAGGTAAATGCAATGCAGTTTTAATTGAAAAGATGTTTGTTGAATACATGTCACATCGAATAGGGTTGGTTTGCTTTATTAGAGACCAGACAAGGTCCCACTAGACGTGCTGCCAGAGGACCCTCACCTCTCAGCAGCAAAGAGGCAGAGGTAAACCGTCTGTCCTTACTGGCTCTCTCCCCTCTTCTAGTTCTACCATGGTCCTCAATCTATAGGATGGTGCCCCCCCGCACACACTCCGGGCAGGACCTTCCCACTCAGTGAGCCACAGACACACCCTGAAATATGCTTTGCTGATCTTCCAGTCCAGTCAAGTTGACGGTCACAGTCAACCACCACAGTCTGGGATTGGCTACGTTGCCTGATGCTTAAAGCTAATTGGAAACATGAAACTATGGACGCCAAGGAGCCAAGGTCTGAGTAACTGATGGTGGCCAGGGTCTGGTCTGCAGGTTCAAACTCTGATTCTCAAGGCTGCTCTCACCTGATTTCTATTTCTCCTCATCCCTCTTCAGCTCTGTATGGTCTGTGTCCCTCACCCTGGCGGTACAGGAGAATTGTCTGTATTCTGTCAATCATGTTTTAAATAAATGCTGATTGGCCAGGCAGAAAGTATAGGTGGGTCAACCAGACAGGAAGTAGAGGCGGGTCAATCAGACAGGAAGTAGAGGCGGGGCGATGAGCACAGATGGGAAGAACGAAGCTCTTTCCCCACTCCTGCCCAGAACACCTAAGAAGCAGGATGTGAGCTGCCCTGTTGAAAAAGGTACTGAGCCATGTGGCTAACATAGATAAGAATAATGGGTTAATATAAGCTACAAGAGCTAATAAGAAGCCTGAGATAATGGGCCAATCAGTATATAACCTATGTAGACCTGTGTGTGATTTTCTTTGGGACTTGCCAGCTGTGGGGTTCCGGGCGGGACAGAAACCCAAACAAGCAGGCCCATCATGCTACACCCTGGCTCAGACAGTCAGTGCGCTGTGTTCTGATTTTGTGTCTGCATTCTCACTGTTCATGGTTTTTTTCAAACCTGTCTCCTTGGCTTCTAGTTATGAACACTTCTCCCTGCTTCAGGACCAGCTCAGCTCCTCATGCCCTCCAAAATGTTTTGCAAAGACTCTAGTCTCTCCCCGACTTCCCTTATCAATCTCTCAAGCATTGCGGATTGATCATCTGCATAAGCAAATCACACACAAGTCTGTGCTGTTGAACCAGGTCAAACGCAAATGCCTTCCTTGTTCTGTACACACACGCCTGGAGGGTAAGGATCAATGCTGCTCTTGTACCAGTTAAGACTAATATTTAACTGCTCAAACCCAAGGTCCCTAAACAGTGGGTTTCAAAAGAGGGGTTTTATTCTTCTCACGATATGAGAAGCCTGGAGTAAGGTACCCAGGGCTGAATGGTGTGTTTCGGTAAGATGAGAAAACGGGCCTCTCTTCACACTTTTGCTCAGTTTTAGCACGGATGTGCCATGTTAGGGTCACACACTGACTGGTCTTCTTCAGACACAGCATCTGTGCCCCGGACAGTAAGGAGCAGCAAGACAAGCAAAGGACAGCCCAGGCTTGCTGTGCTGTGCTGTGCCCCACCCATCTTCTGCGTATCCTGTGTGTCAGCCGTGTAGACGGCCCCTCCTTTTTGTAAGTGATGATGAAAGTATTGGTTTAGTCCAATGTTTAGATGTCCACACAGAATGTGCTGCTTAGAAAAGACCTACGGGTAACTAGTTTTCTAATGCTCACTTATTTGTCTCTATGATGCGATATGTGTGTATAATGCATGTCTCTATGTGCAGAGATGTATGTAAACATGCCTGTATGTGTACATATGCTTACAGGTGTATGTATATACATGTCCTGGGGGAATTGGTTCTAGAACCCCACACAATACCAAGCTCTGAGGATGAGTCCTACACATGAAATGGTGTATTTAATTGCATTTAACTACACGTATCCCCCTATGCAACTTGACTCATCCTTAGGCTGCCGTTAGTTTTTGAGATAAAAATCTCACACTGAAGCCCCAACTGGTCTAGAAATTATTATGTAGCCCTGGCTGATCTTGAACTTGCAGTAATCCTTCTGCCTCAGCCTTTACAGTGCTGGAAATTGCTAACAATATCTAATACCACAGGACACTATGTAAATAGTTATCATAATGCAGATAGGTAATAACGGACAGAAAACTGCCTGTACATATACGGGTTTGTTTTTTTTTTTTGCAATAATCTCAATCCATACTTGCCTATATTCACAAATCTAGGATCCATGGGTGCAGAAGGCCAACTCTACATTTAAATTTCTGTTCTTATTTTAACATAGATATCACATATATGTTATGCATTGTGTGTAGAGACAGAGGTGGAAGCAGAGAGACAGATTACACTTCACCTGTGTCCCTATCTAGCTGTAGATACAGAGAAATGCCATGTCTCTGTACTTGAAGAAAGATACGCACATGTGGGCAATGACAGAAGCATCTTGTTGCAACTCACCAAAGTCAACGATCGACAACCTGGCCTAATAATCAGCTATTATATTAATTATGACCATTATGGCTAAAGGCAAGTGGAGATTCCTTTCCATAAGTGTCTATTGCTACTATTTGTAATAACTGAGACAGGCCTTTTGCACTGCTATATCCAGTTACTTTTAATTGTTTAGCATTTATTTATTGTGTATCTGTGCACATGTGTGGGCACACAACAGTCATCAGTTGCCAATAGCTACCCAGCCAAGGGCGGGAGTTCAGACTTCTTCCTCCATCCATGCTAGGGTGTTGTCTGGCTCAATCTTTCCTAGATCTCATACATTCAGTGACGTCATAGCCACTGCTGAGGCCTGTGTGCAGTGGCCCCGGACAGCTCGATTTCACTGTGGTCATCCACCTCCTTTTCCTGCCTGATCCTGAGGCATGGCAAGCAATTTGATGCCAGGGCTTCGTGGTCTGTTTGCCTGAGCCTCACAAAGTGGGTGGGTGGAGGATCTGTGGTCTATACTCAGGGGCTGGCAAGTGCTGAGGACAGGAGGAACCATGACGTAGGACAATGGGGGGAAACGGTTAAAGGCAGACAGCACCGATCGGCGCTGCCTTGTTTGTTTTCTTTTGAAACCTTAAAGTTATCCAAATGGAGTGTTAGTTTTTTTTTTTAAAAAAAGACTGTTTTCTTGGGAGAAGACAATATTTTGAAATGTTTTAATTTATGAGAGCCTGTCTTCTCCGGTCTCCCATTGCTGCCTGAGCTTGAACAAATGTTCGCCACAGCTAATTAATTAAGTTTGCGGAGAGGACCAGCAGGGGACTGGAAACTCTCGAAGGAGAAGAGAGCATTTGACTATGCACATGCCACCTGCCTGAGAGACTTTATCTGGACCTAGCCGTTGCCGACTTATCCAAAGACATGCTGTATCTCTGGGAGGATCAGGCTTGGCAGGGAATAAAAAACAAGGGCTCTCACTGGCAGCTCTCCTCGTTGATGTCCTGCGTTTTGCCTGGTTCTGTTCATACACTATGATTCGAATGTCTTCTCTACGGATGAAGGTCATTCCATAGCCTTGTCTCAGAGAAGAGGGACCTCCAGGGGAGGAGTATTTTTTTTTTTTTATGAGCTGGGCTCTTAGGCTCTTGACAAGTTCTTTTTTCCTCTGCAAGGAGTCTTGTTTTACATATGAGGAAACCCAAACTCAGAGGACTTAGTGGCTCACACAGGCTCCATCCTTGTCTGATCACTGGTCTTTTCAGTGGTACCCATGACACAGGGTGGCCAAAGACAAAGGGCATCCTGGTAGCCGCCTCCTGTGTGGTTTTGTGGACAGGTAAGGACAATCCAGGGAAAGACCCAGAGCCACAAAATTTGGAAAATGATCCTCATCCAGAATTTGTAGACCACCATTGAGCAATTCCAGGTCAGATAGATTTCTGAAAAAGACTTCTTAAACTATGGCTTTTGGGCTTCCAATTACAGTGGGCTGGCCCTACATCCCTCAGAAATTTGATTTCAGAACTAATATTGAAAAGAAGGTGAGGGCATTAACGTCAGAAATGGAGACGGACTAGTAAAAGTGCAGAGAGAGCCCAGGACAGCCTCCGGGCTCAGGAAATTTCGGGGCTCTGAGTAGAACAGCCATGACCAGCAAAAGGACACCTTTTCCAACAGGGAGGTAATATAGAGGCAGAGACACCACCATCTTCCGGTTCCTACATCCTGTGGGCCTCTCAAGGTCTTCGCCTTCCCGTCATGATGATGCGTTAACCTTGCCAAAAGCCGCCACTTCCATCTCATCACTTTGCCCTTCGCACTCAGGTATCACCATGGAGACTGAGACCCGCAGAGACGTTTGTTCGAAATGCTGCAGGCAGATTCTCACTTGGGTTAGTTTGCTTTCTGCTGGCGTGATGAACACCGTCACCAAGAGCAGCTCGGGGAAAAAAGGGTTTATCGACTGAGAATTTGCATTCCATCATCAAGAGAAGCCAAAAAGGGAACCTGGAGGAATTCTGCTCCCTGGCTTGCTTCCAGGTGCATATCTAACTACCTCTCCAAATCAGCCCAGGCCCACCCAACCAGGGATGACATTGCCCACAGCACACCCACCTTAACAGGAATACCACTGCCCACAGAGGCTGGACCCTTCTATGGCAATTAGTCATCAAGAAAATGCCCCACAGATATTCCCACGGGGCAATCTGATGGAGGCAATTCCTTAATAGAGACCCCAAATTCCTGGGACTATCACATTGACAGGCAAGTTTAGCCATCATAGGCCAGATCCTAATTCTTACTGAATAGGCCAATAGGCATCAAAAAAAAAAATCTTGTCCTAAACAATTGTCCCTAGAATATCTGGGTACAACTGCATATGATTTTCTTAGAGATTAAATGCAACAAGCATCCCATGAGTCTTTCATTGAGTTTATAATGACTATTACCGATAAAAATTTATGAACGCAAAATCAAAATTATAGTGTCTGAAGCTGGAGTTAGTGAAATAAAATACTGTGAAAACTTTTTACGAAACATAATCTTGATGAGGTGAGATATCCAAAATTTGAATAGATGAAGTGAAATCTGCCCATAGCCGAAAGCTCCTGCGGTCACAGATAGCAACGCACAGTGGTGGATGCTGTGAAAGATGCATTTCCTATGGTCAGAACTGCTGACCAGTAAACAACAGCATAAATTCCTACAAAAAAAAGTCAACTACATGAAAATGGTGCCGATGAATTCGGGTCGATATGGGGGAAACCAGCAAAGCTTTGACTGGGCTATACAGAAAATACTCTTGGAATTTGTTTGAGAGTCTCACTTCTGCGTAGTTTGCAGCAAGCCTTTTGTTTCTGCTCGGGTAGCTACAAAAATGAGGATAAAGCAGGAATGCTCTCTCTCACTTATAAACGCGTTGTTATTAAAGCCTGAGAATTTCGTGCATGCATAGATGCATTTCGATCATATTCAGCCACTTCTTCCCCTAACTCCTCCCAGATCAATCCCTCACACCCCTAGCCCCCTCCCCATTTCATGCCCTTCTTTCTTTTTAACAAGTGACTGAATTCAATTTGTGCTTCCTATATATTCGTGAGCATGTGGCCATCCACTAGCGTGACCAACCTACCAAGGACGACATTGTTAAAGAAAATGGACTCTCCCTCCACGAGCAGCCGTCAATTGTCCAAAGCTCCTTAGCTATGGGGAGGGACAGATCATGAGCCCCTCCCCACTCCATGCTGCATTGTTGACTGGCTTGGTCTAGTGCAGGCAACCACAGCTCTGAGTTCATAAGTGCAGTGGTCCTGTCCAGAAGACACACTTCAATCCTGCTCTACCCTTCTCCAACCTCTGACTCTTAGTGTAGTAAATGGGGGGGGGGCGGCTGTGTCATGCCGCCAAGAAGTGGGGCCGTTTTCCCGGTGCCTGGCTCCCAGCCACCAGCTAGCTTATGCACGAAATAACCACACGACAATTATATTCATTTAAATATTGCCTGGCCCATTATCACTAGTCTCTTCTTGGCTAGCCCTCACATCATAAACTAACCTATTCCTAATAATCTGTGTGTCACCATGAGGTGGTGACTTATCAGAAAAGTCTAACCTGCATCCATCTCTGGTGGGAGCATTATGGCTTCTTGCACACTTCCTTTTTTCCCCAAACTCTATTCTGTCTACTCCACCCACCTAATGGCTGTGTCCTATCTTACAGGCCAGGCATTCTCTTTATTAACCAATGAAAGCACTCAAAATAGAGAAGAACCCTCCTACATCATCTTAGAATTTTTCCAATCCCCTCTTTCTTGGTGGTCCTTGAATCTTGTTGAGCGGGTGTGATAGAGATGTGCCACACTTGTGGCTGAGCACTGCACAGTGTTTCATCTCTGTGCTCTGACCAGTTTGTGAGTTTTTGTATTCACCACCCTCAGTGCACAAAGACTTTTCTGATGAGGTCTAAGCGTTGTACTAAGCTATGAGTGTGGGGATAAAAATTAAGAGAACAGTTTGATTCTGTGTCTATTTAGCAAAAATTGTAGCAGCAGATTCACCCCTGGGGCCTATAAGCTTGCAAACCATGGGCTCTTGGCTTGGTTTACAGACACTAGGCTTTTTGAAGTGGGGGCCTTAACTCTGAGCAGAAAGTGGTTGGTTAACCCCGTGACATTTATCCCACTGTCACACCAAAGGCATATTTTAACTACACTGGTCTCTTGCCCTGCCACATTTCCCACTGGTTCTATGGGAACGAATCAAATCATTGATTCACTTGTTTTCGTTTTTGAGGGAGTGCATAGTTGGACCTAAGGACCAGTAACTTAACTGAGTTTATTCCGTTTGATGTAGTTGTCCATACAGTTGAGGGTGCAGGGTTTCATCTCTAACTTCATCATAATAAGAATCAACAGCCTTAATACTGTCAGTAAGGTGGTCAGCCATGGGGACCAGGTTAGCGGAGACCAATACCAATTTTCTGATCTATGTCTTGTCTCTCCCCTTTCTTTGAGATTTTCTCTGACATGGCAAGATTTCCCCTTAGTACCTCGATTGGTTGGCATAGAAACAGCAAGTTTCCCCTAAGGCCATGCAAAGTCCTCCCTGTCTCAAAAAACAGTGGTCTGGGCTCCTTCAGTTTTGTGGGAGTCGACTCTTTCTGTGAGGGAGTTAACATGGCTCTCCAGCCTAGGAAGAGAATTCGCCAAATGGCCAGGTCTAAGTCTATCTGAGAACTGAGTTCTCTAAAATTTTCGTTCCCAGAAATCAAGGCTGAGGTGCCTAAGGCAGTTGTACTGGCTGTTCCTGTCCAAACTAGGATTGGGGCCAGACTTGGTGCCCATCTGACTTTGTTAATGTTTTGAATCAGGGTCAGTATGAGCTCCCCCATCTCCTTCGTTATAGGCATATTCCTGGAGATAACACAGACCATTGTACACAGACTGGGAGTGTGGCTTTCCAGTGAGCCTGAAGAGGTGCATTTAGTCAAACCATTATTACAAGCAAGCCAGGTAATTTGAGGACTGGTAGAGCTTTCATAAAATTATAATCCCCGAAGGCCTTTTTCTAACCACTTTCCTCCATAGCCTGATGTACTGGCCCCCATCCCTCCCCTAGACCCATATCGTTCCATCTTTGGAAAGCTGGAGCAGAGGTCCACCCAAAGGATAGAGTTTCCCATCCCCAGTTTTTCTGAGTTCCCATGTCCATGCTTGCGACTGATGGAGACTGCGTATCCCAGGTTAGTAAATGCTAGACTCTAGTCGACTTTACCTTTAAGGGGCCCAAGGTCTGTCATTCATTTTGTTTTCCAAAGGGAAAAAAAAAAAGACACCAACTACGTTTACAGCAGTTGGGGTGGTGAGGATCGCTGGGTAGGGTCCCTTCCAGGGAACTTCTAGGACCAAGGTGAGGATCTCCTTTGTCCAAACTGAGCCTTTTCACTGGAACTCATGGGTAGTTTCAGAAGTGGCACGATTCCCTTCTCAGTCTGGTCAGTTGGCCTGGCCAACTTTCTGCAAAGTCTATAAAGACTTGAGAAGGGGGTGACTAGACATTTCTGCCTGGGGGATCTCGCAGAGGTGGTCTCCTAAACATAATTTCAAAGGGAGTGAGCCCCTCCCAGTAAGGACTATATCAGGCCCTGAAAAGGGCAAAGGGGAGGAGGTAGGCCCAGGGTTTCACCAGTTTCCAGGACTAATTTGGCCAGTCTCTCATTCTCTCTATCTGACCTCAGCTCTGCGAATAGAGAAACAATGTAATTTCTAATTAATATTGAATGCTTTTGTCAGCTTTTGAGACACCTTGGCTGTGAAGGTCTGGCTGTTGTCTGACTCCAAAGCTAGGGACTATTCAAACTGAGGAATTATTTCATGAAGACATTTCTTCGAAATATTGGATCAGTCTCTTTTGGGGTGGGGAGGCCTCCAGCCACCCTGAAAAGGCGTCTTCAAATACCAGTGAATGTTTACAGGAAGAAACAGTAGGTCTGTTTTCATAGAGTTCATCTCCCAGTGTCCCCAAGCCCATTTCCTTGAGCCCGGGTCCCTTGTGATATCTTTCTCCCCGTTTTGGGGTCTATCTGAGCACAGGTGGCACATCTAAAATTGGTATCCTTAATCAGAATCTCTGAATTTCTAATATAATACCTGTATCTGAGGGGTTCAGCAGTTTTTGTGGTCCCTAGGTGCATGGCTTGGTAGAGATTAGTGATCAACTGCCTTCCCAGACTTGTGGGAAGGAAGGGTCTATCACTGCCAGCCTTTGCCATCCTTGCCTATCCTGTGTGGCTAGATCTTGTCACACCCAGTCAGTTTTACCCTGGGGTATATTGTGGGTGACCTGGTAAGCTGGGCTCTAGTAGGGCCATCAAGACTTGAGGAAGCTCCACTGGTTTGAAGGCCACTTTCCTGTTGGCCAAGTCAGCCACTCTGTCACCTCTGACTTCTGGGGTCCCCCTTTTTGATATCCTTTGCAATGGACCATGGCCATCCTCTTGGGTAACCAGATAGCTTCTAAGAGGGCTAAGACATCTTCTTTCCTTGTGGTTTCTTTTACTGCTGTGGTTAGCAACCCTCTTTCCCTGTGCAGAGCCTCCATAGAGAATGTTGCAAATGTGTAGGGGCTGTCAGTGTGTATGGTGAGAGTCTTGTCTTCTCCCAAGGGAAAGGCTTGGTCAAAGCTGAAAGCTCCGATGGTTAGACTGAGGCTTCCCTGTGACTCCTTATTGCTGGCATCAGGAAAGGTGTCATGAACTAGGACGTGTCTTTTGTAGAGATCTACCATTGTCTCTTCCTACTCTGTAGGTTCTGGTTTTGGCTTTCAGAATGACTTACACCAAGTCATTTGATATCTCTTGATAAAAAAAATAGGAAAACACATTTATGAACCCTTTTGGGGTATAGTTTTATAATAATCTTAAGTCTTATCTGCTGTCCTTGCTTACCTGATCCTATCTTGGGTCCCATCTGTGAACAATACCTTGTCTGGTACCCACCAATGGAATGTCAGTCAGATGAGGCCTGAGAGATCAGGTCAGTCATCTGCAGGGAACTGGCAGGGTTGAGGGCTGACATCTTGTGGAACCAAATGCAGGATTGATCCAGAAGCAAGACTTGGTATTGGGTCACCCGGGTGTCACATCCATCTCTGTGGGAGGGGGCCTCAAGAGGGCCTCCACAGAGTGTGGGACTGCCAGAAACCGTTAGTGCTCCAAAGTTCGCTTGTCATCCTCCTTAACCAGCACAGCTGTGGCAGCTGTGGCCCTTACACTTGCTGGCCATCTGGTGAAATGTGCAGTGACCTCTGCAAGAGTGCAAGACGGAGGAATGTCAGCACTGCCTAGCCCTGCCACACCCATCGATGACTGCTGATGTCAGGGCCGGCGTGGTGAAATAGGATGTGTTCCTGTAGAGATCTTCCTCTGTCTCCTCCTACCTCTACCCCCATAGGTTCTGGGTTTCGTTTTCAGAATGACTTACACCTGGTCACTTGGTACCTCTTGACAAAAAAAAATATAGGAACACATTTATGATGCTTTCAGGGTGTGCTTTTATAATTAAGGAGTTGAATGGTTCTATTTTTTTCCCTTGGGTCCTTAATACTTAAACGATCAAAAAGGTTTGAGCGAGTGACCTTCTTTTCCGTGGCTCCCGGTGAAGCCCTCTGTTGAGCAGCCTCTTCCTTTCCCAAATGGCGGTTGCAGGTCTCGCAGTCATCTTGGCTCTCCTCTTCCATCTGAGTCTGAACTTGACTCACACACCAACCATGTTTATTTTGATCTGCCAAGAAGGTGGCTGTTTCCAGTAGCACCTTTCTTATCCAGGAAGTGGCTCAATTATTTTTGCCTCTGAGATGATCAACTTTAGTTGACTTACTAAGAGGACAAGACGGAGAGGATGGGCATCCTCTTTCTACCACAGAGAAGTCTGGAACAGCTCGCTCTCAAGCACAAAGTCTTCTCTCTCTCTCTCTCTCTCTCTCTCTCTCTCTCTCTCTCTCTCTCTCTCTCTGTGTGTGTGTGTGTGTGTGTGTGTGTGTGTGTGTGTGTGTGTAGCACTGGCCGGCATTGACATGCAAATACTTGCAAAGGGAAACAATACACTTCCCCAGTTCCTCATCCCTGGGTGGGGGGCAGGACAGGAGACAGGATGACAGGGTCTGTCCATGGTGGGGTCACATTAGCTTGACATGGAGCTACATGGTCTCTGGAGCAGAGACTGAAACCACTAAACCGGTCTTATGTGGGATGCCAGCCAAATCCCGACCTTACTCTCTGTAAGTGCGTGGCTGTGGAATTCACGTGCAGTGACATCAGGCTGGGTTGGTGGTCTGGATTTCTGCGTTTCTTGTGTTGTATGCTTGCGATGCCTCATTTGGACCGGGTTGCGCTCCTATCCCATTGCTATCCACAGACATCAAACACTGTCCTGGTTTGGGGTTATGAGCAGTGAGCAGCCACTTGATTCCAAGAGATGAGCAGCCCAGAGGATTCCTTCTTCCCCGAATTCTCCTGCCCACTGAGGACATAGGGAAAGCTGGAGGGATGCTTGGGTTGTGGAGGGCAGCGCCTGGCGCTGTGTGCATCTGGAAGGCGTGTCTCCTTTGACTTCTTCTGCATTCTTCCTGCTGCTCCGGCTCGTCTCACGCTCTTCTGTGTCCAACCTTTCCTCAAAGCTTGCAGTTAGTTGTTTCAGTGTTTCTATAAATCCAGGCTTTGAGTTTTAGATGTGGGTGCTGGCTCTGCCAGGGACCTGCTTGGTCACCGTTTACAGTTTGATGGGTAAAGAGGCAGCCGGTCCAATGGAAAGAGTCAGGGTTATAGCAAAAGGCTGCAGGGGTCCTTCCCAGCTCTGCGCCAGTTACTGATGGCACTTGGCCTTGGACATGCTCTTGCCTGGGGCCTCAGGGTCCTCATCAATAGGGTAAAGATCACACAGGGTCCCCATCGCTCATCTCACTTCCCCTCCATGGAATTTGCTGGTTCTCTGTGGGTTTGTCACGTTAGGAAGCACCAGCCTTGCATCTCTGTTTCTTCTGAGAAGCTTCTACTGTTTAACAAATAAGGAGGGAATGTGAGGGAAAAATCCCTGAGGTAGATGTTATGTGACTTGGGGAGAACAAATATCTGCTCATCCCAGATAGGGAATCGAGGAGAGATCAAAGAAACAAGTCTACCCAAATCTTGCTTGGTGAAACAGTGAGATTATTGAGGTAACTTACAGGATCAGGGGGACGCAAATGCAGAGGCATCACTGAAGTCTCCACTGAAGTCTCCGGCATGGGAGATGACTCACAATAGGTGAGTCCTTGGAGCTCCCTGCTTGACTCAGAGGCAGCTCAGCAGAAGAGCCTCAGCCCACCAGTTGCTACTGTTCTTATAACCTTTGGTGCTCAGGGAGGAGGGCAATAGGGTTTGTGAGTTGTGTAAGCTTCAGGAACTTCCTGAGACTTGTGGATTATTTGCTTCCTAAACCTTATCATTTCTGTTTACTTCCTGAGTCTTAACGAGCCTTCTTCTAGTAGGGACTGTTACAATTCTGAAGGGATTGCAACACTTGATTTTTCAAATGCAGTAGCATAACGAGGGCAAAATCTATTTCATTAAGCTGAGGCTTTTGGAAGCTTTAGCCTACAAATAAAATCCGATCTCCTGCCTTGAAGGGGAAACAACATTTTCTTTTCTTTTCTTTTTTTATAATTTTATTTAACTTTATTTTATGTACACTGGTGAGATGTGTCAGATCCTCTGGAACTAGAGTTACAGACAGTTGTTAGCTGTCATGTGGGTGCTGGGATTTGAACCTGGGTCCTCTGGAAGAGCAGTTAGTGCTCTTAACCACTGAGCCATCTCTCCAGCCCCGAAACAGCATTTTCTACCAGCTAAGAGAATGTTTCAAGCGGAGTTCACTGTTGATCTTAGGGACTGTACTTCAATAAAATTATTCAAGTAAAACTGTACTTTTGGAAGGAAAAGGTTAAAGTTGGCTCCTGATATTCATCAGGAGATGGATATTTAATCTTTAATCTCTCGTCCGAGGCCTTCACTTTGGATCAACTCATTATCCCGAATAAATGATGTGTCATTCCCATTATTTATGTTTCACTGCAGCCAAAGTATCTGGACCTGGTTTTAGTGGGCCATTCATTTCAGCCCATTCAGTATTAATCTCCCTGCTCACATCTTTCCTGTCCTATGTGCTGTTCCTTGTTTGCTTTTATGTTTTCTGCAGAATGTTTATAAAAGGATAATCTTTTACAAAGCAGACAGGATTTTTTGTGTATGAACGGCCCTGTTTAAATGCCTCATCAGTATATCATCTGAAAACTCAAGTAGTCAGCAAGCCCTGGGCTGTTGAGCGAGTGAAGACATGAGAGCTGCTCTCTCCGTGCAGGAGCAGCGGTGGCGGAAGGGGTCCTGGCTTTGTGCTCAGAGGCACATAGAGCCTTCCTAGCCCCAGCAGACGGGGACCCAGAACAGAAAGGGGCATCAGACAAGCTACGTTGAGCCCACCTGGTCAGGGGTGAAGAGTGACGGCTCTGTGACGTCTTTGCAGGAATTTTCTGACTGCGTTGTGGTTATGCAAACCCTGATTCATATATTCCCCTGCCCCAGCTTTTGCTAAACCCATTTGAATGTCCAGAGAGTGACCGTGTGAGGCCTCTCAGTGGCTCCTTTATGTGTACCCTATAGAGAAGGCAGTAGAAACCAGGAAGGAAGCTACATAGAAGAACAGCCTCTTTCTTTCTCTCCTCCATCTTCTCTCTCCTGAACCTGGGACCATATCCAGACAGCTCTCTTGCATGGAAGAGGTAGACACCATTGCATTCTACTATGGACAAAGAAGGCTCCTTTGTGGAAATTTGCATGGGGTCCCAAATATGCCACCGATGAAAAGCCTTAACAGATGGACTCCGAGAATAGGATTGTGTTAAAGGAAAAGAATTAATTCCAGTGGAACAGGGTTGCAAGCCTGGCCTTGGTGGAAGCTGAGCACAGGAAGTCACACTAAGCACTCTTTCCCTTCGTGCGCATTCATCTGGTAGAGAGAGATGCGTGCCCATTTCTGAGACACAGGCTGTGCTTGGGCTTGTGGTTGGCAGGGCTGTAGGAGGAAAAAAAATAAAACCTCCCAAGTTGCACGGTGCCAGGATAGTATGTGCCTCCTTCAAAGAGGGGTTCTCTCCAGCAAATTGATCATTTGATACCTCAATAGGAAGGCTTGCTGTTTTCCAAGGCATGTCTTTTGCATAGGCGAGAATTTTTGCTAACACTTTTTACATTTCTTAGGGAAAAGTTAAAAACAGACATGTGATTGTGTCATTCCAGTGACACAGACCCTGCAATACTAAGGGTCTGCCAAAATCTCTTCTAAGATCTAGGCTATAAAAACACTCAGAATTTACCCATCAAGACTCCATCAACAAGAGGCATTATTTGGGATTTTGTTTTAGCTAATTGCTCCTATTGTTGGCCATTTGTTGCAGTGTTAATTAGGGTAAATGCTCATCTGAGCCTGCGGTCCCCACCAAGATGAGGCCAGCAAACTATAGGGAGGGAACTCCCTAAGGTGCTCTGTGTAGTCTTTGAGAAATTGACAACCAAAGGGTAGATCTTCTAAACAGCTCTGTGTTTAGACTGGGTAGCAACTGGGAGAAACTGGGCAATTCCCATAGCAAGGCTGGGTCAAGTGCAATGTCTACAGACAAAATGACTAGGTACCATAACAAAGAGTTCATTTCTGAGTGCAGGGAAACTGAGGGTGGCTCCTTCGACTTGGAAGAGCTCCTTCAGAACACGCAAGACAGTTCAGGAGGCGCAGCTCCGCTTACTCCATGGGTGTCGATTTTAATGGTGCATTTATGATCTGGGGGCGGGGCTGCTCCTGTGAGCATGTGAGTATGTGTGTGCATGTGAGCTCATAAGTCAACACTGGCTGTCTTCTTTAACTACTATTTCGGTTTTTGAGACAAGGTCTCTCACTGAGCCCGGAGCTAGTGAGAATCACCTAGACTAACTAACAGGTCAGTGAGCTTGAGGAAGATGCCTCTCTTTTTTCCTTCGGAGCTAGGATTACAGGCAGTGCACTGTGGTGCCTGAGTGTTCAAAGACATGTGTATTGGAGATGGCTATGTATGCTGCTTGCTCGGCTTTATCCGCTTTATTGACTGAGCCATCTCCCCAGCCTGTGCTAACTTACTCAGAACTTCATTTTTCTAGTTCCTATTCCTCTTTTCCTTCTACGGATACTTGGTCCAGCCTTCCTCCTTCTATTGCATTCCTTTGCTTCCCTCCCTCTACTCCTCTTTCTCTCTCATTTCCCTTCTTCATCTCAGAGCGACGGGAGGTCATGTTGCATACAGATGGCTTGATCTCCTCTTCTGAATGGTTGCAGTGTTATTATAGGGCGAACACAGCCAGCACCCAAAACATCTAGGGTGAGACCAGCTAGTCCAGCTCATTTCGCAGTTTGCCATCCGCCACTCAGAAGAGGCTGCCCGAAGCCCTGTGTGGAGAGGGCTCTGGGTTCAGAACAGCGCTTTGAGGGGAGAAATGTCCTGATCAACTAGATGTGACAGCAGAGGACACAGGGAGAGTGGCCGAAATTAGTCCATCCTGGTCTATTCTGGGGCTTCTTCTCTGTGGCCCAATTGACATTGCAGCTGCAGCACCCCTGCACTGATGACAACCGAAACTGCTTCTAGATATTACCATTGTCCCCTAGGGAGGAATTAGTCCATGCTTTAAAACCAGTGTTCTAAGTAACCCCCACAGAACTAAATAAATAGAGGGCAGTAAATGAGCGGGACAAAGGGGGTGTGAGGACAAGGGGCGTTGTGAATTGGGAGGCTGTGTGAGGAGTGTCTGCTACGTCATTGCTGTGACCCACCAGACTACGTGCCGATGCCCCTACATTCACATCTGTGAAAAGATGAGGCTCTTGGGGGAATGGAACCCTAGATCACAGTCAGAGGGACTAAGGCAATGCTGGAGAGCTTTAACTGTGATGTGGGCGGAGCTCTGGGCACCATCATCAGTGCAGAAGATTGTAACAGACATGGGAGGCGGGACATTCTTGAAATCCTGTGTGTGTGTGTGTTGCATGTGAATGCACATATGCATACATATGCTCCTCCGTGTGTGTGTACACGTGTATGATGTCATACATGATCATGGAGGGCCAGAGTCAATGTTGGGTATTCCTCGGCCACTTTCCACTTCATGCGTTAGAGAGGATCTCTTTTTGAAACCAGAGCTCACTGACCTTGATCTAGCCAGCTAACTTGCCTTGGTGATCCCTTCCTTGTCTGTGCCTTCCGAGCGCTTGGTTTGGTCACATTTTTCTGACTTTTTGGTGGGCTTGGGGGATGCAAACTCTGGCCCGCAGGCTTGCATGGCAAGCATTTTACCCACTGAGACATCTATTAGTCTTTTATGGTGAGACTCTTCCTAGATCCCGGGATTCGAGGAGATGATACGTGGTACCCACCATAGACTCTCGGGAGGGGGAGGCTGGAATGCAGACATTCTTTACTGGATCCTCAGTGAGTAGCTGCTAGCCTATTTGATGGAATGAACCGGTGGCTCCAGGACACATTCGGAGTGTGCCAATCAATCCCAGGCCCTGATTCCAGACATGGGCACTGACCTTGTAGCACAGGTCATTTGAGGGGCCAGCAATGCCGTCTGCTTTAGTCTAAACTCTGCTTCTAGTTCAGAGACTGAGAGACAGGGAACAAATCCAAGCATACCTCTGAGACATCTGAAACATGGGCAGGCATGCAGGGAGGACGGCATCCTGCCTCGTGATGAGGGTCAGGAGAACTGATCGAGCCAGTCAGGGCCTTCGGCGGTGTCGTCTTCCTCACCTGTGTTCCTAATCCTGAATCCTGCCATCATCCCCTCCCCCCAGTCAATTTAGAAAATAAGAATAGAGAGAGCCTCCTGGTTTCTTTCAAATTTCATAAACGTGCACATGTTTATGTTTTTCTAGTGTGTGTGCATGTACTTACGTGTTTATTTGTGTGTATATGTGTGTATGTGTATGTGCCTGTGCGTGCACAAGTGTGTGTGTGTGTGTGTGTGTGTGTGTGTATTTGAATGTGCATGAGAAGGTCAGAAGTCCACCTTGAATATCATTCTTTGGGTATGGTTCACTTTTTTTTAATAAAAAATTTTATTTGCTTAGAAGCATTCAGAATGTCAACAAGTAGCTGCAAACTATTATTATTGTTATTATTATCTGCAATTACAGAGTGGTATTCAATTAACAGAACAATTATCTTTATATAAGCTGCATCAGAGATAACAGAATATTTAAAAAAAAAAACAAAGCCACTGTGCTCCCCATCTATAACTAATTTGTGCGGCGTACCAGCAAGAGCTTGCTTCAAATTTCCATGTCTGTTTCCATCCGAGACTGCACCAGGCAAGATTAGTGGTTACTGAAAACACCGCAGAGACAGGGCCATCTAAAGACACATTCAGGAGTGTGTTAACTATGCAGAAAAAGAAAAATCTTACACCGTGTATCGGGGAGTTGAATGTTTTATAGACAAGAAAAAAAAACTTCACTAGAACCAACTCATTTGCCATCTTCCTCTTTTTTTCTCTTCTCTCTTTTTCTTGCTCTTCCCAGCCTTGACCGCCCCATTTTATTTATTTATTTATTTATTTATTTATTTATTTATTTATTTATTTTTCTGCATCGGGTTCTCCTTTAGCCTCGTAGGCAGCAGTGTGTTTTTTTGTAGTTTTCCTTCAGCTTGGCAGCCATCTTTCCACAGGGCTGCCTGTCATCTGCAGCAGCGTTGGTCCACATGGCTCCCAGTTTCTTGGCAGCATCACCAATGGATAAGCCAGGATGGCCTCCTTTGATTTGGGGACGGTGCTCAGCATAGAACAAAAAGAAGGCCGAAGGAGGCCTCTTGAGGGCACTTGGTCCTTGAACTTTTCTTAGGTCTCCCCTTGGGGAGAAGCAGATTTTCATTTTTCTCTCATAGGAAGTCTTGTCAACCTCTGTCATGTCTGCACATCTTTGTTTTCCCCCACAGACACGGTCCCCACCTCTCTGAGACTTCTTAGAGAATCCCAGGAAGTTGACAGAAGCATCCAGGCTTCCTCTTGAACCCCTGGCAAGCTTGTATTGACGGTCTGTCTCTCAGCTTCTTAGCTCTCTTTTGCCCGTGTCTAGTTGATTTTCCTCTGTGAGGCACAGAGTTGCCCATGCCTGTCTGACTCTTGCTTGTCCCAGCATTGTCTTTATGAAACTCTGCCTATGAGCTACCCTCTTACCATGTATTTATGATCTATATATCATCCATTTCTCTACCAATCATCTTTCTATCATTATTTGTCTACGATGTATCATTTATAGTCTAACTACTTATCATCCATGTATCTTCTAATCTATATCTATTTTCTAAGTATATTTCCCTCATATATATATGTACACACACATATATGTATATATATACATATATATGCAGAATAGGGGTTGACAAATAGGACCCAATTATTAAACTTGGAGGACCCTTCATAGCATCTTAGTAAATTGTTTTATTTTTTTAAACACGGATAGAAGCCAAGGATAAAATCGAAGGAGACGAGGGTGCTGAAGAGGGCAGGGTAAGGAGAGTTGGACTTTGTGCTGTCACACAGGGCCCTATGCTTTAGAAGACTTGGTTGAAAACTTTGCTGTCCCTATGTCAAATTATGTCATGATTTCTGAAGACTCTTTGTTCTTTTGCTCAAGGCCCTAAAATCATGTAACTGATTCTAGAAGAACAGGGAATCCATAAAGAAAGGTGTGCAAAGAGGAATTCATGAACTCCCTGGGTTCTGTGGTTTCAGATTTCCCACCCCATCCCCTGCCGCGAATTCTGCAGGCATGAAAACTTCCACGAGACATTCATTTTTAATGACGTGTTATGGGCTTCATAGCAATATATCTTTGGGTATTAAGGTGTGGAGTCAGAGACTTAAAATGATTAATGTCTTTGCTCCACATAAGGGGTTTCCCACACTCACCTAGCATCAGATTCCATTGGGAAAATTTATGGGCGCTCTTGGCAGCCTAAGCGGCCATCAAATATTAATCAAAAATATGTAATAACTAATATATACTTAAAGAATTGAAGAAAATTAATATTCAAGAGAAGCACTCAGGGACCCATAAAAATAACAAATGCTTCAGAGACTCGGTTGAGGTTGGCAGGTCCAGGCTCGCCTGCTCCCCAGCTTTGAGATGGTGGCTTGCTGGGCGGTGTGCTCCACAGAGGACGAGGGCCAGGGAGAGGGATTTGTGCTCCCCATAGGATCAGAACTCCCGGAAAGGGAAGCAGGCTCCTTCTGAGGACACGACACTACAGCCTTCACTGTGCCCTCTCTCTCTTGGATGGCACAACCGATTTGTAACTAATTCTCTCTTCTGGAAGGTCCTCTGGGCCATCTTTATCACTTCCATCTGGGGACAGTGGGTTTTCAGACACGGATGCCTCTCAGCTGTTTATCAGTGGTTCATTTTGTAAAAGTGAAACATTAGCAGTGATATGAGCGTGCACTGGTTCTCTGCTACCAGAGCTGGAGCCAAATGGTTACCCCAGAGCAGGCTTGGGGAAGTCCCACAGTCCCCATCGGTCTGACTGGAACATGAGCTAATCCCTAGGCCTCGGCTCAGTAGTCAGTTGTTTATAGGAAAGGCTTAGGGTTCCCTTCCTTAGCCAAAATAAAGGGTTAGAGACATGGCCTGCCTGGCAAGGTGAATTCAACTGTGTTCAGTGATGCGTGGGGTCAAGCATGTGGGTACCTGCCATCTTTTTGCCTCCCTTCTTTCTTGGTCTTGAACTAATTCTTTCCCTGTTTGTCCTGCTCACTGTGTGAACACCAGATGCAGAAAGATAAAGTGACTTTTTTTTTGCAAAATATTTCCGTTTAAAAATAACAAAAGAAAAACCCCGAATGTATTGATGATGTTCGGTGTAATGTTTTGATATCTGTGCACACTGGGAAGTGGCCAAATCAGTCCAGTTAATATAATGCACCATTCCTATATCAGGTGTGTGTGCTGCCAACAGGTAAAAGCATGCTCTTGAGGGCTCAAGTGAGTAATTTTTACTTGCAAAAAGAAGAAGAAAGAGGAGAAAGAGGAGGAGGAAGAGGAGGAGGAGGAGGAAAGAGAGAGAGAGAAGAAAGAAGGGAAAGAAAGAAATTGAGCATCAGGACTCAGACTTGGAGTGGGAGGGTGCTGCTGGTGGTGTGTGACTTTGGAGGCAGGGGTGCCTGGCTGCACTGGGGACAAGGGGCCGTTCTTCCATCCCTGGGAAGGGGCGAATACAGCAGATCGCAAGGGCTTGAAAGCAGAAGTGTTTTCTGGGTTTGGAGCACACGGCAGTTGCTGGAGTCTTCTGTTATTGTAGGAAATCGGGAGCAGGGCCTGTCACTTGTCATCTGTTCTTTGAGCGTAACCAACTCTTCTTCCATGGGCCATTTGGTGTGACTGCGAATGATGGTTCTGGCTAAATGGCACCCTCCTGATGGTGGGGTAAACACAAGTGGGCCTGGAACAGGCGCCTTGGATCCAGCTTGTGTTTTCTGAGAGCCTCAGAGAGGGCCTGGGGCTGGAGCTTTGCAGCACAAAGGGGACACAGACCCCCCTGCCCAGTGCCACCTGCAGTCCCTCCTGTGCCGGCCCTGGATCCCAGAATGACAGAGCACACATGCCATGTAGGCATCTGAGAATGGCTCTGTACAAGCTCACCCTCCCAGTGTCCAGACAGAAGCTCAGGGTGCCCCTGAGATGCCCAATGGCTTGGCCCCAGTCCTTACTCTGTTTCTAAGTCAGACGACGGAGGCTCAGAGAAGCCGAGTGGTTTATACAGGTCATAGGGCTTGAAGTGGCAGAGCAGAAACGGGAATCAATTCTCCCTGCATCTATCCACCAAACTATCACACACACACACACACACACACACACACACACAGCTCTACAAACACAGCCTGCTGTGTGTACATGACTTCAGGACTAACTTCTTTCTATAGTATAACTTATGAGGGAGCAGGGCGCAGCCTTTGGGAAGACTAGTTTTCCCTCAACTGAAAGCCATTTCAAAATGAAAAACTCGTTAAGAAACAGCTCCTCTGTCTCCTCCTTTTCCTCTGGGACAAGTTCCCCTCTGGGTCTCAGCTTCGCCATGTCGGAGCCTAAAGCGGTGCCTACTCCAAGGGTCAAAGCGGCGGGCAGCGAGACGACACGCAGTCAAGGCTCTCACCGTGCTGAGGTGCGGCCAACAGCCCTTGTGTTTGATGTCTCATCTCTGTGTGTTTGCAAGAGAGAGGCAGCGTCACTCTTGGGAAATCTTCCTGCTTTTCTGTTTTAATTTGCCAGTGAGGAAGGACATTTCCTGCTCTTGCAGGCTGTCCTAAGCCTTGGTTTCTGGAAGCATCTGCTGGTCAGATGCCAGGCACTCCTGAAATGCAATGGCCTGTCCGTTACTCTGAGTTACCCTTCCATGTATTCTTGGTGACCTTCCCTGCGTCCCCTCCCGGGGGTTGATTAGTGTTGACGGAGGTCATTCATGCCTTGTGCACACATATCTACTTGACCCATACCCGGCATATAGTAAATGTCTAATAAACATTGGTAGCAATTATTCTATGAAGCTGTGTGCGAGGGACAAGAACAAAAGATCCGGTAAACAACTTGTGGTCCTCACTTCCCCATGGGGACTCACAGCCCAGCTGGTGGGAAGAGGACTCATCCTTTCTATTGTACAGATGGAAGATTGAGGTACTGAAAAGTGACATCACCAACAGACAGTGACCTAAGGAGTCAGGGCCAGAACCAGGTCTGGAACACAGACTTCCTGGATCCTGACCCAGGTTCCCTTCTGCTGCGCGGCCTTCGGAAGGCTGGAAGGACCAGGGAAGTGTTTGCTGCAGGGTGCGCTCCTGTGTCCTTAGAGATTTATCATCTCTCCCCTGACTGCTGACCAACAACACACACGTTCCTGAGGAGCCCTTACAGGATATCCTGTTGAGAGCCCCCCTCTTTTTTGATCGGTGCTTAGCTGACAGATGAAAATTCAGTGGGCCCCATTTGTAGGAAGTCTGATAAAATATTCTCATCTCCATTGCAAACAATTTCTCCATCTGCCACTTGGCTGAAAGGCTCAGACTCAGACACTCTCATGAGAGGGAGAGTGACACTCGGCAGAGCAAGGCACAGGAAGCAGGAGCGTTTGTGTCCGGCGCTATCTACCTGAGCTGCCGTTTGATGGTTTTGTTGGCTTTGGTTAGCAGCTGGCCCTTTAAAAAGGATCCCCCAAACAGCGATATGTATTGATAATGACTGTCTGTTGTTTGATAAAGCTGCAGCCTTATAAATAGAGTGTGTAAATCTGTACAAGGAGGGCCTGGCTCAGTGAGTGGAACACTAGAAGTCCTGGGTGTGGTCCTTAGCACTGCATAAACCAGGTGTGGTAGTTCTGCCCATGATCTCAGAACCTGGGGAATGGGGAGCAGAAAGATCGGAGGTTCAAGGTCACTCTAGACCATATAGTGAGCTCAAAGGCAAACTGGACCATATAAGCCTCCATCTCAAGAAATAAACAAGAATGTAAGTAAATAAATAAATTTGTAAGAGAAACAATAACAACTTAGGGCTTGATCTGGGGCATGGATAGATGATGGAAAGAAATGGCTGGAGTCTCTGTGAAAGATCAGGACCCCAGCTTGGGAGAAGAAGGCCCTGCACAGGCATTGCCAGAAATCCGTGCATTCACTTAGGGAGGTGTTGGTATTATGGAGGGATTGTGCTGAACACAAAATGGAAGAGGGGTAGCTTCAGAGCTACATTGGAGAGGGGACATCTCTTCCTTCACAGACTCTCAATAAGGGCCAATGACATGATGCTCAATATGCCAGACCTTGGGGACACACTGGAGAGACCAGGAAGAATGAGAAGCCCAACCTCATGAGACTGGCATAATCCTGGCAGAGAGCAATGGAGAAAATGGGACCATTGCTCTGAATCAATCTCAATAATGTTCTACAAGAAAATGGCCGAGATAAAAGTTCACCCATGCCAAAGGTGAGTGTGCGGGGCAACCAGAATTGTGATGAAAACTTCACACCCCCTTTGGAGAACTATTTAGCAAATTCCTAAAGAGCTGGGCTGTGTCTACTCTGTAGCTTGGCAATACGAAATTACTAAGTAATTACTCAAGGAAGTGAAAACATACGTTTACAAAATGACTTGGATGAAGATGATCATAGACGTCTCAGTCATAATCGTTAAAGAATGGAGACAGCGCTAGTTTTTACTGGTAGGAGAACGGCTAAGCAGGCGACTGCCTCCCTATACCAGGGAGTGATACTCCACAAGAGAAACGAAGAAACCACTGATAGAAGACAATGCCTAAGTGACACTATCTCAATGACAGAACCAAGCAGCGACAATGCCCCCATGGACTCCTCTTGTGTGAAGCTCTAGGACGGGTCAGAATGAACTCGGCAATCAGAGTCTAGGGAGAGGCAGACAGAAGGCTTCTGGGCCGATGGAAATGGTCTCCGCCTTGTGAAAGTGGTTGTCTTTCCGCTGTTATAATCGCCAAGACCCATGGCACTGAAGGTTCAAAATCTTTATGCCCTTTGCTGTGTATACATTGTATGCCAATTAAAAAACAAAAACAAGAGCTCTGGGTCATCCAGCTTCCAAGCTTTGTTTGGTAACATACCCTCCAACTTTGAGGGAGAAAGACAAGGGGTGACTGTCTGGTGGGAACGTCCTTGCGTAGACACATTTATGTGGGAGTCTAATGGCTTGCTTGCTGATTGAGACACACATCTCTCAGGCTGAGCTGTGCGCGCATGGCCGTGTGGATGCAGTTCTTTTGGGTCCAGTTCCGTGTGACTTGCGTGGCTGTCCCACCTGCTGTGTGCCAGCCCCTGGGGGTGCTGACCTTCCTGCCGGTTTCCAGAAGGTCTTGTCACCTCTCTGTGACATACTTTCTCTCACAGTGTGTCTCTTCTCTTTCCTGATTCACAGAGGGTGATGTTTGGCAGGACTGAATATTTGTTGGAGGAACGAAGACATTAATTAATAAGGAGAAGGCCTGCTGGGTAAAGGACTTGCCAGGCTTGTGTGAGGTTCTGCCTTTGGATCCCCGGAATGCGTGTGAAAAGCCATGCACTATAGTGCCCTCTATAATCCCAGTGCTCTCACACAGAGAGGAGCTGAGACAGGAAAATCCCCAGAAGCTCTTGGGCCAGACTGCCTGCAGCACCCAGTGGGATCAACGAGAGACCTTGTCTCAGACAAGCCGGAAGGTGAGAAACGGCACCTGAGGTTGCCCTCTGACCTCCACCATGCCCAAGTGACAACACATGTCCATCTGCAATGACACACGTGAACACACAAGCACACACACACGTCGTGCATACAGAGATTCCAAAGAGAATGAATTAGTGAATGTCAAACACACGGTGTTGGTGTGAATATGAAAGCCAGATGTCTCTCTTCGTTAGGATAAGTGGGACGTGAGCTTACTGGAAAGACAAGGGACGCCTTCGCCGGGTTCTCTTCAGTCTACAAACCAAAGAGGAGCACAGATGAAGATGCCCTAGATAATTCGATGACTGATCTTGTTTTCCGTCCTTTTCTTCTCAGAGTAAGGGCCAAGATGATGACAGCTGCCCCTGTGGCTAGGCACTGGGCCATTAAACTGTTATGCAAGAAACAGGCATGGCCTATGGGAAGCAGGCGTGAGATAACCCCCGTCTCTGGTCAAGAATGACAGCAACAGTTGGGACTTCTGCAGAAAACACCAACTAAACAACACCGAGTCCCTTCCAAGCCCAAGAGGCAGCAGGATATAAAATGCGTTAAATTAAGCTAAAGACGCCAAGAAACCTGCCCTTGGAAGATGCGTTATTGGGATTTTTTTAAAATCAAAACTTACTAACTAATCTATGTCAAGAAAATTAATAATTTTGTATCCAGGATGTATTTATAGAAATAAAACAGAATGAACCTAGGTCAAAAACAGCTTTGTTCTAAGAATTCTTAACACAGTGATAAAATAAAGAAAGAGGAAATTAAGAATGTGTTGAAAATGGAATATAATAATTCTGAGCCAACAACTTTAATGAAGTTAAAGACCAATTATGTACATTTGACTTGAGATGTTAAATATTTGTAAATTTTTTTGAACTGAATTTTTATGCTTTGACTGTCAAGTTTAAAGCCAAGGAAACAGGAATTTATTGAATTGTTTATAAAGACTTCCGAGGTTAACACAGGAAGTTGAGAGATTCATGTTGTTTCTTTGTTGTTCCATCGAGTTTGTGTTTTGTTTGGTTTTCAGGAGTGAACAGTCTACTGTGTGGTAGATATATCATAGTCTTGATAAAATGAAGACAAGGAGCATGTGTTATGGTGTGCGGATGTGGTAAGAAAGAATTGCAGAAGGGGAAAAATTTTTCCAGATATATTCCCTGTCCCTCACCAGGTCCCAGCCTCCTTTCTAGTCTCCTGTGTTCTCTTGTCCTCCTCCATCGTCCAACAGCTCTTTCTCCTCCTCTGGCCTGTGTCTCTACTCATTCACACTATACTGCTCAACTGACATGAAATTTCCAGCTTCACTGTGTTCAGATGAGCAAGTCAGAAAGAGACTCAGGTAGGAGAGATGGCTCAGTTATGATGAGCACTTCCTGTTCTTCCAGAGGACCTGAGTTTGGTTTCCAGCTCGCATGTTGGGTGGCTCACACAAACCAGTAAATCTGGCTCCAGGAAATCCAATATCTCTAGCTTCCATGAGTGTCTCACTCACATACACACGTGCACATGCGCACACACTCACACACGTAATTTAAAAAAATACACTGATTTTTGTTAAGCCAGGAACACAATTTATGGACATGATTTAGAGCAGAATTTATGCTTACTAAACTGATCTTAAGCAGTAAATATCTTAATAAGAAAAACCATTTGGATTCTGAGTATTCTCCATGGACAATCCTCCTGGACTTTCTATGACAACTCAATCCTTCAGGGTGACCCTATTCGTGACAGCTGTTGATGTGTGCAACTCCTGTCGGGCCACTGATTAGAGGCCCTCATGCAAATGCTGCCCAGATCTTGTTACTAAACTTCCACTAAGCTTCCTTCAGTTCTTAGCTTATGATGAGCTAGGGTTGAGAAGGTGGTAGGTGGTGTTTCTAAGTAGGTGCGAAGTTAACAAAGGTTTGGAGCAGACAAGTACTGGAGGCCCCAGCAGATGCTTGTGGGTGGTGCAAAGGCTGACAACACTCCTTCTGGTGGGGCTTATGGCAGAACGGACTCATCCAGCCCTGTCCCTGGAGCTGTGGTGTCCTGGCCATCTTCTTTGCCCTCTCTAGCCCTGCTACACCCAAGGGACCTTGACAATGGGAATCCAGAAGAAAAGACAGAAGAAAAGCATGTTTGGAAATCATCTCCACATACCCACAGATGGCAGGTGTGTCTGGAAAGCACCCGTGACCCTCCAGGCTCTCCAGAGTAGCAGGAGAGAGGCATGCAAGCTGAAGAGACTCCTTGGAGAGCCAACAAAGGCTCCTCCTGGCCCTCTCTTGTCCTCAGTTGTTCTTAATTTTAATATGATGTTAAAATTAGAAATATGGCATTTAAACCAACTTGTTGATGGACAGTGTTTTTTTTTTAATTTGTGTCTCATACAAAATAAAAAGTGGAGCATGGGTGTTGATTCAGCAGTAACATAAAAACTGAAGTGGTGTTATCACCAGATTCTTTGGCAGAGAGTTGTGGGATCTTGCTTTCTGTGAACAAAAGCAGGGCCATGGAGGTTGACAAAATATAACTATTTCTTTACTTCCGAGGACACCAAGGCACACTGTAAAGCCATCTAGATCTTAATGAGAAAAGAGAAAGGGCCACAAAACCAATTAGAGTCAAGGACAGGAAGAAAGACTCTGTAGTGTTCTCTAAAACAGGGAAGGACCTGTATTGATAAGGAGGTAGAAGATGACTTACCTTGTATAAGGATGCTTGTCTTCTCCTGGGCTCCTTGGATGAATGGTACCCAGGAGTCTCATAATGTTTACTTGATGACACTCTCACCTTAGAGAGCAGGGCTCTGTCTGGGATCAAAGGTGGCCAGGCCTCCCTGGATATGACTAGTGTGCTGTGGGATAATGCTTTTATACAGTATAAGAATTTCTCACTCGTATTGGTTTACCAAAATGCTGACTGGCCAGTAGCCAGGCAAGAAGTATAGGTGTGGCAACCAGACTAAGAGAATTCTGGGAAGAGGAAAGGTAGAGAGACCCAGTCACCAGCCTGTTGCAGAGGAAGCAAGATGAGAATGTCTCACTGAGAAGAGGAACCAAGCCATATGGCTAAACATAGACTAGAATTATGGGTTAATTTAAGTTGTAAGAGCTAGTTAATCATAAGCCTGAGCTAATAAGCCAAACAGTTTATATTTAATATCAGCCTCTGTGTGTTTCTTTGGGACTGAATGGCTGCAGGACCTGGGCAGGCTTGCGGGGGCGGGGGGGAACCGACTGAAACTTCCGTCTACACTAGTGAATGCATTAAGATTTAATTAGATGGGGTGGAGCTTCATGTCTGCCTCCCCTCCTCCATGCTGGGATTTTGTCTGGCTGGAGTGTATATAGCTCTTGTGCATGCCGTCTCAGTCACTATGACACCACACGTACCACTTCCCTGCTGTGCCCAGAAAACTCTTTCCTTGTTGCTGTCCATCACATCCAGTACTTGCAGTCTTTCTGCCCTCTCTTTCTGGAAGATTTCCTGAACCTTGTGAAGAGGGGTGTTGTAAGTGTGTTCCATTGTGAGCCGAGTCTTCTGAGAGCTCTTATTCTCTGGGCTTTGGACAGCTGTGATCTCTGTAGGAATCGCCATCGATAGCTGTTGGAAAAGGAGAGTTAGTCTCCTTTAAGGTGTGGCCCCCAGTTGCTTGGCCACACTGCAGGGTGGTCCCCACTCCCAAGAGTATTTGTATAACACCGATTGGACTACAGAGTCTAACAAAGATAGAAAGAGCAGGAAGGGAGGTGGAGAAGTGGGGCTATGTCTGAAAGGAGTTGAGGGAGGATGCACATTGTCAAAATATGTTGTATAAAATTCTCAAAAAAAAGCAATAAAGCTATTCTTTTTAAGGACTTAGGAAACTACTCACTGGAGGAGGGAGCTAACAGTAACTGCTCTGGATCTAGCCTCATTTAGGTCAATTTTAAACACTTGTGCATCTTTGATCCTCAGCCTTATTTGTGCTCTGAAAAGAACATTATCAATTCTATCCCAGGTTCAAAACCTGATCAGGACATAAAATGTTGCTCCTCCTTGGAGCAATTAAGGTTTATTCTTGTTGTCGTATTTTAAGACAGGGTCTCACTGTGTAGCTCTGGCTGTCCTGAAACTTGTTATGTAGACCAGAGTGACCTTGAATTCATAGAGATTCTTCTGCCTCTGCCTCCTGAGTGCTCAGATGTGAACCACTACACCTAGCCTGAGTACTTAAATGTTAGAGAAGAAGTTTAAGAAAAGAAGAAAAGGAAAGGAAAGAACAAAGGGAGACTCATGTGTTAGGGACTTGGTCCCTAGCTGGTGCTATTTTGTATCTCCTTAAATTGAAACTTTCCCCAGGAGGGAAGCTTGTTCAGACATGGAAAGCAAACACACCTGACAAGTCTTAGGAAGTTCCCCAAACATACAGGATTCACAGAGGTCTTCCTCCAAGTTAAAAAAGCAGGGACAATAGCTGGGAGTTGGAGGTTCTTCTGCCTGCAGAGTTGTCTGCAAGTCCTCAGGAAGCTCAGGGATGCATCTTAGGTGATTGCTACCCATTTTGGGGTGGGATCTTTGGTGACACACCTACCTTTGAGTTCTCCCTGTATCTTCCTGTATCTCCTTGTAGATAGCCCCTCCCCACTCACAGTCCTGTAAGTAGCCACAAGAAGCTCACTGTTTCACCGATCAAGCTTGGGTAGGATTATTATTATTATTAATTATTATTTATTTTTTCTTCTTTATAGAATGGACATTTGTTCACAAAAGTCATACAGTGGGGAGGCTCTGGAGACTTTAGGCAGTAGGACCTAGCCAGAGTAAATGGGCCCCTGTGGCTGAGGCCTTGAGTTCATCTTGCCCCTGGGCTCTTTCCCATCTGTCATGAGGTGAATAGCCTCTTCCTTCCTGTGCTACCACCACCACGATGTCCCACCTCACCATGGGAGGAGAGAGACCCAGTGAAGCTAACAGTGCTGTGGATATTTTGGTAATGGCCAGCTGTGTAAAAGTGAAAAAAAATAGCTAGTACAGCTTGCACTTCAATAGGATGGAATCTTTTAAGACTTCCAGGGTAAGGCGAGACAGATTCACTTAAAACATTCTGAAGAACTATTACCACCTGGATATTCTCCCAGCTTCCTGGGTCGGGGTAAGGAAAAAAGAGGCTAGACTTCAAATGATGCTCATGGTTAGTTTGGCGTCCAACAAAGACAAATCAGAAGCAATAGACAGCAACTGGGCTATTTCTTCAAGCCAGGGTACCTCTTCAGCATGACCTTGGCATGGCACAATGGGGGTGCCTCTTGGTGAGTACAAGCAATATTTGGAACCAGCGGACAGATAGTGAGGGTTGTGTTGCTTGCTGTAGGAGTAAGGAGATCACTGGGGATAACTCCCAAAGCAGTGGCTTATCTAAGCAAAGAAAGGTGTTACCATCGAAACTCATGCATATTCATTTTGGAAAGGTCCACCTTCGTCTGTAGAGGCAGACACATCTATTGAGCATGCTCACTTTGAGAACAGGCTTCTTCATATGTCACATGTTCAAACATGGCAGACAGGAATATCTCCAGGGAAGAAAATTTAGCATTATAATGAGATTATAATGAGCAAAGGTCACCTACGAGAATCACTGTGATTTTGGCTGATTCCTTGAATTTCTCTCCAGAGAGACTTCAGTGAAACAAACAAAAGCTTGAAGGATTAATGACAGCCTTTTAAAGGGCCAGCAGGTCCCCCCAGCAAAGCACATTTCTTCTAGCAGCTAGTACGATGTTGTTTGGATAGAGCCCCTGGGTTCCCATCAATTTTCTTACCCAGTAGCTCAACCATTCTGGAAATTCTGCATACTTAGCTACCCAGGTCATATCCAGCCAGGGCAAGTTCTGCTGCTTACAACTGAGAAAGGATACATTGCATGTGGGAAGTGAGGAAGTGGTGTGGGAGAATTGTCTGTATTCTGTCAATCATGTTTTAAATAAACGCTGATTGGCCAGGCAGGAAGTATAGGTGGGAAAACCAGACAGGAAGTAGAAGTGAGAACAGGAGAATTCGAGGAAGCAGGAAGCTTCCCTGGCATTCCTGTGCAGAACTCCAAGGAGGCAACATGTAAGCTGCCCAGCTGAGAAAAGGTAGCGGCCATGTGGCTAACATAGATAAGAACAATGGGTTAATATAAGTTATAAGAGCTAGTAAGAAGACTGAGATAATGGGCCAATCAGTTTATAACCTAATGCAGACTCTCTGTGTGATTTTCTTTGGGGCTTGCCAGCTGTGGGGTACCGGGCGGGACAGAAACCCCAACGAGCAGGCCCCTCATGTTACAAGGAAGCCCCATGGAAGACGCCTGCCACTGGCTGCCCACCAAGCATGTTCTGGGGCAGGTGTTCTACCTAGATTGTCATTTTTCAATAACCATAGGCTGGGATTGTCCTTCTCCATTGACACATGAAGAGCTGAGCTTCTCCTGAATCAGTTCCTTCCACAACCAGGCATGAAACACAGTCAGAACCAGACCTCCTTCAAGGTTGCGTGAGGGTTTGACTGAGAATGTGCCCTATAGTCCCAGGCATTTGAATACGTAGTCCCCAGTTGGTGGCAGTGTTTGGGGAGTTTTAGGAGGTGCAGCCTTCCTGGAGAAAGTCTGCCACTGGGAGGGCTTTGAGATTAAAAGTTTCACACAGCATCCAGCTTGCTCTCTCTGCTTCAGGTTTGTGGTACAAGACATGAATTCTCAGCTTCCGGTTCCCGCTGCCATGCCTGCTGCTAGCCACCTTGACTATCCACAATGATGGACTCTTATCCCTTAGAACCATAAGGCAAAAGAAACTCTTCTGGTCACTTCTGGTCATGGTGTCTTCTCACAGTAACAGGAGAGCAACTAGTACAGCCTGTCTTAGCTGCCAGACTCCCACCAAGAAGTGAGCCATCCCTCACCTGGCTCTGAGTATGGAGTTATCTTACCTGTATTTATTTAAACGTGTGTGTGTGAGGGGGGAGGGTGGTGGGAAGTCCTTCTGTATATGTGTTGCTTTTATTGGTTAATGAATAAAGAAACTGCTTTGAGCCTATAGCAGGGCAGAACAGAGCTAGGCAGATAAAACTAAACTGAATGCTGGGAGAATAAAGGCAGAGTGAGGGAGACACCATGTAGCCTCCACCTGGGACAGAGAAGCCAGAACCTTGCTGGTAAGTCGCAGCCATGTGGCGATACACAGATTAATAGAAATGGGTTAAATTAAGAGCTAGCCAATGAGAAGCTAGAGCTAATAGGCCAAGCAGTGATTTAATTAATACAGTTTCTGTGTGGTTATTTCAAGTCTGGGCAGCGGGAATGAGCAAGCAGCTTTCCACAACATGTGTATGTGTGTCAGGGCATGTGTATTCCATAGTGCATGCATGCATGCTTGGAGGTCAAAGGAAAATCTTGGGTGTCAGTCCTTGCCATTGACTTGTTTGAGATAAGACATATTTTTGTTGTTGTCCACCTGTGTACCGACCCACAAGCTTGCCAGGGACTCTGCTTTCTCTTTCTGTCATTTCAATGCAAGTGCTGGGATTACATATATGTGCTACTCAGCTTTATGCTAGTTCTGGGGATTTGAACTCGGGCCCCTCACTCACACTGTGCACTAAGGACTTAACTCACTAATGCATATCTTCAGTCTTTGCTTACTTCACCTACAAGGCTGTATGTATCCACTGTGTGCCTTCACTTCAGACACTTGCTTTTGTGTGATTTTTGAACTGTTTGAGATGTTCCTGGGAGCATCCTCTTCATCTACAGTGTCAGCCCTTGAGTGTTCTGACCCTCAGTCCACTCTCATAAGGATGCACCCAGGGGCCAGACACTGACCTCACAGGTTTGGTGTGGACAGATGTGATCTTCAAAATGCCAAGAGAACTGGCCAATCAGGAGAGTCCCAAGCTGAGACTCTCCGAAACGCCTGTTTCATGCAGACGGTTATACCTGGGTGACAGTTGTGCACACTTTCCCTGGGCTGGAGGGCGTGACACAGATTCACGTTTTGCTTTCTGTGTCTCTTTCGGCTGCTTCCAAATCAATGTTGGTGCTGGAGAGATGGCTCAGCAGTTAAAAGTACTTTTTACTCTTGCAGAGACTAAGGTTTGGTTCCCAGCACCCACATGGCAAGCTCACACCTGCCTGTAGCACCCTCTTCTGGTTTTCATAAGCACTTCATGCATGAGGCATGTGTGTGTGTGCATGGAGACAGAACACATACACACGAAATGAAAATAAGTGAAATTTCAACTTGTGTATCTTACTCCTGTGTGCTGCGTGGACACTTGGCAAGATTCTGAGCTCCCGGAGGACAGTGCCCGGATCTTGTCTCATAGCTTGCAGCCGGTGAACATCAGAAGCAATAATTCCATATTTTGGTTTAATAACCTCACCCTGGGTCTTGTCTCTATTTATTTGGCAGTAAGGGGCTCACAAAGTTCTCAGATAATTCTCCCACTCTACTTCAGCTTTTGTCTTGTGAGAGATAATGGCCCAGGGTGGGCTGGAACTGTAGCTCCTCCAGCAAGAGGCCCCTAGGCATAGGAGTTGCAGGCATTGCCACCACACCAGCAAACTGTGTCGGTAGGACTATGTTATTGGCAGCTCAAATGGTATTTCATACTGTATCTTGAGAGATAGAGACTGGGGTCCCACAATCCAGTGAAGGGGTGCTGGTGAAGCAGTCAGACAGCTTTCCTGGGCTGCTGGCTCTGGTGGGGTGATGGCCATTCTGTTCTGCTCTTCACAGCAAGAGGACTGGCCTAGCTAACCAAGGCCTCTGTGAGGCCATTTTCCTCCAAGGAAACCCGTGGCTCTCAGTGCTTCCAAAGGGCCAGCGTCCATCACAGCAGAACCCACCTACCTGCCTGGCGGTGCGCCCAAAGCGCCGGCGACAACCACTTCAGAGCCTACCTACCTGGCACCCACAGTATGTTGCAGTTCAAGTCCCTGTCTTCCTTCTGTCCCATCTTGCATCGCTCTCGTGCCGACAGCTGCAGGAACACATGGAGAGTGTTTGGCAGCTGCTTGCCGCAGATGCAGGTCTCAGTAGTGTACTTTCCCTCCCTGGCTTGCCGCTTCTCAGTGTTTCTCTGGCTGCCTAGATGTCTTCATCACTGCCGAGGGGAGGGGCGCTCGGAGGTGCGAAGCCTTTGGGGACCGACACTGCTGAGCAGGCAGGATGGCTGCGTGCTCAAGATCCTCTCTGCCTTGCTTTTTTTTTTCCCACTTAGAGTCAGTTTTTTAAACTATTTTGTGTGCCTGGGAGTTTGTGTGCCTTCAGGCTGGCCTGGGGAAGACAGTATCCTGGTATGTCATTCCTTCCACTCTAGTGGAGCCTGCCTCCGACCGGGCCCCATCATGGCCTGGTTCTTCCCTGCAGCCATCTCCTGATTGAACTGTTCTCTTTGCCTCCAATGTGCCTCTTCTGCTTTCCACGGTCCTACCCTGGTGATTTCCTTAGGACCGAATCTGGCAGGGTCCCTGCTTCCCTTCTAAGAAAAGTTTTATAACGCTTGTAGCTGGTGAGGACAATCCTGGACCACTTGGTGTGGTGGACAGGACCTTCCCACTTCTGCTTCAGTCTCTCCCACAGTGAGTGATGAAATCCAGCTGTTCTAAACCTGTCTTTGTTGGTTTTTTTCCCCCTGTGCATGTGTGATGCATGTTATGTGCACCTGTATGTATATAGACATGTGTGTGTGCAGATGCACGTGTGTGCACACTTGTGTGAGGGCCTGAGGTTGATGTTGAATGTCTCCTTGATCGCTCTATGTGTATGTTAAGGCAGTGTTTCTCATTTGAACCCAGAGTTCCCCAATTCAGTTAGTTTAGCCAGTTACCCTTGGATTCCCTGTCTTCACCTCCTGAACACTGAGGTTTTATTTGGGTCTCCTGGGAGCCGAACTTAGTTGTCACATTTGTATAGCAAGCACGTGACCCATGGAGCCATCTCCCAGCCCTGTCAGCTTTTCCATTCTGTCCCTGCAGCCTAGAGTCTGCTGCTGACCTCTTCCAAGTTTGCACCACCCAAGTCAGACATCTAGGCTGATGTCCCCTGCCTTGGTCTTATCCTCAACAGTCTCAGGGCTGAAGCTGCTTCTAGAGCCTTCTCAGAGAGTATCTAGACAAAGGTGCTGACTAAAGAGCCTACTCCGTAACAGGAGCTGGGCAAGGCACAGGTCTGGTCCTTAAAGGGTTGGGTGGTCAGCCAGAGACACAGAAAGCAGCCGGAGGCACAGAAAGCAGCCGTAGACACAGAAAGCAGCCGGAGACGCAGAAAGCAGCCGGAGACACAGAAAGCAGCCGTAGACACAGAAAGCAGCCGTAGACACAGAAAGCAGCCGGAGACGCAGAAAGCAGTCGGAGATGCAGAAAGCAGCCAGGTTTTAGAGAATTTCAGCATTGTGATAAGTCAGGTGCACAAGGCCCCTCCCACCACTGCCACCTTCCGTCCTTTGCAGACTCTCCGATTTTAAACCACGTCTTCAGTCTGTCTACCCAACAGCCTTGAGTTTCTTGAGGACCATGACTGTCTCTTGTTCGAGGATTAGTCCTTGGTGCTCACTAATCCCAGAGTGGGAGCTCAAAAGGTGACTCTCCTCAATGGCAGTCAATAACTGATCAAATGGTGGTGGCCCTGCCAGGGGCCTTCTACTTTGAGCCAGTCATGTTTGTTTCTAGGAAGTGCCTCCATCACCTTGGGCTGAGAGATGGGTCTGTGAAATGTGGCCCTCCATGCCTGCCATGCTGAGCTTCTCATAGATGTGTCTCCCTGTCTCTTTGTGTCCCCGATTGTGAGAGTTGGGTTGCCCTGTCCTTTGTCGCGTCTGCTCTGATGTCATACGATGTCCTGGGGTGTCGCTTTGGTTCATCCAGCATTTCTCTGAGAGAGGCATGGACATTTAGTGGGATGATGGTTTCAAAGGCCCGACTCTCTTGGCGGTGTATTTGCATTTTATACTAAAAGTGTCTGGCATGTTATAAATTTGACTTTCCCGTGCTTCAGTGGTGACATGCTTTTAATACTAATGAACAGTCCACCCGGCCTTGCGGTGACAGCAGCGGCCCTGTTCTCACGGGATGAAATGTGCTGCCAAGTGTATGGATCGCAGTTGGGTGCATGTCTGTGTTCGTCTCCATGGGAGGTTCTGGTGTGGCTGTATCCGCGCGTGTCCGCATATACGCATGCCTTCTGTGAGTGGAACTCAGAAAGCAGTGTGTGGATTTTGTGTCTTCGTGAAATGATACAAGCACTGATGTATTTCAGTGCCCCAAATATACCTCCTAAGGGACGCTTAGTCCAAATTTGCATCGTAAACTGGGCATGGCACTTCCCTCTTGCCGTCCTAGCACCTCAAAGGCTGGAGCAGAGGGTCTGTAAGATGAGCTAGGCGGAGAGCCTGTTTGGGAGCAGCTCCTAGTCACCACGCTCCCCCCACACCCACCATCCCCTTCTGAGAACGTGGATTTCTAAATTTGCTGAAGCACTGCTAAAAATGCGTCCTCTATATACTCAGACAGTTTTCCTCACACGAGAGCCTTTTGCCTTGGCCTCTGACCTCAAAACTGGAATTTGGACTCTATCAGATGCCCTGAAAAAAGACCCAGCCTACTGACTGACTGAGAATTAAATGATTTTGTAGGGAGATAAAAGAGAAAGCAGTGCCCCGTAATCAAGAGAGACGGAGATGTCACCTCCCTGCGTCTGAGTTTGCTTAGTCAAGGGTTTCTGGGGTGCTTCTCTGTGTCCTCTGTCTCTGTCTCTGTCTCTGTCTCTCTCTCTTTCTCTCTCTCTCTCTTTCTCTCTCTCTCTCTCTGTCTCTCTCTCTGTCTCTCTCTCTCTCTTGCTCTGTCTCTGTCTCTGTCTCTGTCTCTCTCTCTCTCTCTCTCTCTCTCTCTCTCTCTCTCTCTCTCTCTCTCTCGCCCTTCCATCTCTCTCCACCTCATTCCCATTTACACTTCAGTTTTGTCGTCTCTATCTTAGTCTTGGCCTTGATCACACACATCCTATAACTCGGCTTACAGTGAGGTCCAGTCCCTCGTGGCTGGCGAGGTGGAAGACTTAAACAATCTTTACTTGTGCTATGTGCGGTCCAGCTCCTTTCAACAATGCCCCCACCTCCTAGTCCCGAGAGTCTTGCTCCCACAGTCCAGCCCAGAGATAGCCCCACTTCCACCTCTGACATTGAGCTAGCCTGCCTCCAGCCTGTCCAGCTTCCTGCCTCTCTGGGCAGTCAGTCCTCACCCCTCCTCACCCTGCCCTGCTGGGGCTCCTGCCTGGCAGGACATGGCACCTGTAATGACTAAAAATAGGTGTTGCATAAAAGAACGGTGAGACCCAGATGATGTCTGAAGCAGGAAACATAATGACCCTCCAAAAGTCTGGTTCTGGTGCTTCCCCAGGAGCCCAGCCCGTGCTTCAAAGCCTGGGAACTATCTTTATTTTTGCATTCAAACTATCTTTTGGGGCCAGGTTTCCTTCACAACACAGCTTATTGCTAAACGGATCTGAAACCCTGGGGAGTTTATCTGTAGTTAGGGTTTCTTTTTTTTTTTCTCCTTTCCAGTAACCATGGGTCGGAGGTATTCCAGCAATTCTTAACCAAAGGGCGACTCTGTTTCATGACCATCTAATCAGGGGGACATCCCACTGGGAGGACAGATTGTGTCCTTTTTCCCCACTCTGGACTGAGGAGATAAAGAGATAAAACTCAGAGGTTGTTTTATTTTCTAAAAAATCAACAGTGCAGTCTTCTGGTGGGGGGATCCTCGTGTGAGCCTGTTATGCATGGAGCCCGATGGGAGGACGCCAGTGGGCTTGTGGGTGGAAAGGTTTGTGCCTACAATGACTGGTCTTGGTCTGTTCTGAAAAAGCTCCAATTTGGGACCATCTGGGATCCTGGTAGTTCATGCGAAAATGGAAAATTTTGAGGATGTGCGCCTGTGCTTCCCCTGGATGTCTGCACTGGTGGGATGGGTTTGCATAGACCTGTGCACTCCTTGAGCACCTTCTCAGGCCCCAGATGGTAGGTCTACCTCAGTTCGCAGCTGAGGAAACCCAGGGGTTGCAGTAATGGGCCAGTCTCCTGCCACCGACAGCCACGCGATCAACCTACTGTGCTGTTCTCGGAGGCTCCGATGGGCCTCTGAGAAGAGCATAGGAGATGCTTCCAGCTGCAGGGGGAGAGATGGCTTTTCTGCACAGTCATCAAAGGCCCATGGCAGAACACCAGTGGGGGTCGCAGAGTGAGCAGTTTGGGGGTGTTGTCTTGGGATTAGATAGCAATGGAAATTCTAGATTCATGGAGAGTCCAAATCTGGGCAGCAGTCGCTGGCTCCTGACTTTCTTCACTTCTGCTCCTTTGTTCTCTCCAGGTGCCCACGGTTTTCTCGACCTCTACCCCATCTTCCTTCTTTTGCCATTTGGCCTCACAGTTATTTATTTAACCCTTAGGTTCTAACACAGAGGTTCTGAGACCAAAGCCAAGGAAAGTTAAGGGGCTATGTATGGGGCCCTGGTTTCAGTGCCACTGGGGTGTAACATCAGCTGCACCATCCCCACCCCTGAAGACTTATTTCCATTGTCAGTTTGTGTGAGTTAAGAGAAGCCTGGGGTATGTCTGTGCGGGCATTTCCAGGGAGGATTAGCTGGAAGGAGATGCCCTGATGTCCAGAGGTATGATTCCATTAATCCCATGGTCTTGGGTCCTGACCCAAACAGGGCAGTGGAGAGATAGACACTGCCATTCCCCTTTCTTTGGTCTGCACAGACAGGCACAGAGGAGGTCCCAAGACTGTACCTTCCCTGCTTGATGGACTGCATCTTCAGAACCTTGAGCCAAAGTGTGCTCTTCTCCTGTAGGCTGCACCTTGCCGGGTGTTTGGTCGTAGCAAAGGCACAGGTAATGCCGTGTACCCCTGTGAAAGCCCGTCCTAAGATCATCTACCCTGATCCATGCTGTCTCTTGAGTTTTCTTTTTCTACAATTTTCCTGCTTCCAGCAAGGAGCTGCCCCAGCTTCAGAGCGTAAGGCTTTCTCTTTTCCTCATAATTTTATTTTACTTTTTATTAAGAATGAGGTTTTCTTATGGCGTTTCCCCAGTTATTTTTCTCTTGTTGTTTCTCTTTCCTTTGTCTCCCCTGTGCCCACTCCCTTCCTTATGTCTCGCCACTCCTAGTAGCCCCCTCTGCAACCTCATGTCACACAGTATCCCTAACACCTCCATCTCTCCACCCGTTTCCCTCTTGTGGGTTCCTGTCTAGTTTCAAAATCTAGTCCTACAGTCTAGTCCCTCTCTCTGAACCCTTTGCACACACACAAGCGTCGCAAGTCAGCGTGTGCAGGAGAGGGACTTGGCATTTGTCTTTCTGAGATGAGGGTCACCTCACAATACAATACTTTCTAGTACTATGCATAATAAAATGAGCTTGACCAATCTCAAGGCTCAAGGGCTTTTTAGATAAATTAGGGAGAGCATTTGGACCCCAGAACAGGACCCTCTCCTGTGTTTCTGCAAAGTTTTTTACAGAGTATGATTAACATGCACAGACCACCTGGTTTAGCAGGTCTGGGCTCTGGTTCATGCTGTGAAATAAGAACCTTGGTTTTGCCATAGCCTAAATATTGGCATGTACCTTATCTTTTCTATGTAAAAAACAAATGGGGGTAATGAGGTTGTACCTTACAGGGTTATTTTAGGGATGACATGAAAGTTTTGGGAGCAAATGTCTCTAGAAAGGGTATGACAGCATAGACACTGGAGAGTGCCAATGCCCAAATGATGGTCTCCTTCTGCCTCTTGCGGGTGACCTTGAGCACAGAACAGGGTCTCCTGGTGGCAGGACCCAGGTGACAGCAGTTCCAGGAGGCACTTGTGATTTGGAAGGCAGAAGTTTCACTTTAGAAACAAGTGACAGAGGAGTACAGGTGACCCTGCCATCATGTTGAACACCTCAGCAGGTGGGGCTCTGAGAAGTCTTGTAATGCTTGGCTCTGTCCTCACGAGAATGGTGTGAAAGATACTGGGGACTCCTATGGTTGAGGAATGAGAGGCTTGGAGAGAATTGTGACCTGATGAAACCACACAATGGGGCCAGGACCTGAAGCCCGTGTTCTCCCCGCAGAGCTCTATGTGCCATTGGTGTAACCATTGGGGCGTCTTCTGGTCTTTCCCTTTGGTGTCTCTTCCTCAGTGAGTTCCTATTGTTGCTTAGGAATTTTATATACAGACTCAGCCCTGACCAAGGTGTCACGACACCCAGAATTCTGGTCTCTCTGTACCACATACTGGGCTAGGTTGAACAAGCTGTTGAGCACAGCTGAGACATTAAACTAGAACTGGGACGCTTTCCCTGCCCAGCTCAGGTCAAATGGGGAAAGGCTAATAAGGTCATTCATGTATTGGCATTCATCAGATATGGTTATTCTGCGGTTTTCTTCATAAAATAACTCCATGATTAAGCATGGAGTTGGCCTGTGAGTGTGGCCAATGTGAACCAAATTTTCTTAGGGCTTGTTTGTCCCAAAGCAGAGCAACCACCGGACTTCTAGAGCTGGGACACCAAGCCATGTGCTTTAGAGAGAAATCTCGGCCTCAATGTCCTGCCTAGCTCTCCGTCCCATCCTCTTCCAGCTGCCACCTGAGTTTCAGCCATGTGTGGGGCTGATTCAGGACAGAAATGCAAGCTAAGGCGGAAAAGCCATGATGAAGTTCCCTGACACCCCCCCCAGCATCTCTGTGGGGTGGGGTTCTTGCCTACGTGCATGGAGAAGGTTTTACAATTGTGAGACGCTGGGTTGGCTTGACATGCCATTCAGAAGATACCTTCCCAGAAGTCAAGGGAAAATGGAAACTCAAATCTGGGTGTTTTGGGGTACACCAGAGGGACCCATGATTGCAAAGCAAATCGCTCACCCTAGATAAGGCTCCCGAAGCTTCAGGTTGGTCCAGCGTCTCCTTAATTCAATGGACCAACTCTTCTTGGTGCTGCCTTTTGGGACCACAGTGGGAGCAGAGTAGAGGTCATGTAGTCCCGGGCCAGCTCCACTAAGGGCACACACATGGCTGACGGTAGACAGCAGAGGTCCTGGGTTCCAGCTCCCATATGGGTCCCCATGGACAGGCTTCCATTCACCCTGCAGGCTGAGCTCTGAAGACAGTGCCAGGTCCTCAGTTCTCCACCCTTTCCAAAGCCTTGTGCCGAAGCTTAGAGCGTGCTTAGTGTGGAGCCGGGGAGTCAGATCCGTCGGAAATGTGCTTGCCACGCATGCGTGAGAATCTGAGTTTGAATCCAAAGCACCCACATAAATTGCTGGGCCCAGCAGTGTAGACTTATAATCCTGTTGCTAAGGAGGTAAAGGCAGGAAGAGGCAGGAGGGTCCCTGGGCTCTCCTGGACAGTCAGTCTAACCAAGTAGCAAACTCCGGGTTCTGTGAGAGACTCTATCTCAAAACATAAGTTAGAGAATGATGAAGACACCCAGTGATGACCTCTAGCCTACACATACCTGTACACATACATGCACACACATATGCAAACATACATACATGATCACACACATATGTATGCACACACACACTTAGATATACATAGCCAAACACCCATACATGATTACACACAAAGACATGTCCATGTGTGCATGCACACACATGCATGCACAGGTACACACGCAAACACACACAATGTAGAAGATGATGACTGAGTGTCTAATGAAGGAGGGACAGCCCCATCATTAGTGAGGTTCAGGTGGTCCAGGGTGGATAACAACTTATAAAGGCTGCTTTGCTGTTCCCGGGGGAATTTCCCGTTCACACTAGCGGCTCCATCTCTAGATGGCATGTAGGATGGATACACAAGCTGTTGGCATTACATCATTTTATTTGTACATGTGATTAAAAAATAATAAGAGGTTTTTCGCCATGTGCAATGGAAGAAGCAAAGGGTAGGGGGTGAGAATAAAGATTTTGCTTGGATAGGAAGGCTTAAAGTAAATCCCTCTGGAAAGAGCCCAGCCCGTGGCATTTCTCAGCCCTCCCTCTTTCTGGGGCTGCTTGGGTTGGGTTTTCAACAGAGAGCCTCGGGATGAGGGAAAGCTATCTCCCCAGCACAGAGTTCCCCGGCTCTCCAAAGGGAAGGCAGATTTGGAAAACTGGCACTGCCCCGGCCCAGATGGCAGCCAGCAGCTGGCTCTGGCAAGGGGAAGTTCTCACTCTCTGCTGCTGGCTGCCTGGCCCCTCCCAGCCCCAGCAAAGCAGGCCTGGCCATAGGAAAGAGAGCATGTGAGAGCCGACCCTGCCAGCCACTCCCCACCACCCTGACCTGGCGACTCTGGCTCTGGCACCCTGGTGGCGGGGAGCAGGGGGGGAGCAGGCCCGGCCACCCAGCCAGCAGCCCTGGCATCCCTCTTCCTGCCTCAGCTGCTGGTTTGGCACCATGGTGTCTCTTGTAGATGGGGCTGTGGCAGGAGGGACAAAGGGTAGTGGCGATTGCAGAGAGCGTCCTGGCCTTGAAACCCGGAGCCTCCAGATGATGGGGCCAGCCTGTAGCTGCCTCTTCCCACTCTAATTCCTCTGCTGGTCAGTGGGCCTATGTGACCTCATGGTTCCCACCCTTGGTGCTTTGTCTGGCCTTCCTCCCTCCCTCCCTCCCTCCCTTTCTCCCTCCCTCCCTCCCTCCTTCCCTCCTTACTCTTCTCTTTCAATTCATTTTCTTCTCTTCTTCTCTTTCACCCTCTTCTCCTTGTTCTTCTCTTCCTCCTCTCTCCCCTTCCTCTTTCCTCCTTCCTTCCTTTCTGTGGCCTCCTTTTTCTCTCTCTCACATCTCCTTCCTCTCCTCCCATGATGCCTTTCTTCTGCTTCACTGCCTCTCTCCTTCTCTTCTGTATTCCTCACCCGGTTCAACTACATGTTGTGCACTCAGTGGCCCCTCTAGGTTCTGAGATCGCAGTCCAACAAGGGTGCCTTGTACTGGGATTGTTTTGTGATCACTGATAGTTATGCTGTGTGAGCTAGACACACACATACATACACACATATACACACCCACACATACATGCACACACATACATACACACACTCACACATATACACATATATACGTACACACACAGACACACAAGCACATACACACCTACACACATACATACACACACATATATGCACATACATACACACAGACATACACATATCTCACTAATACTGGACCCAGACTCATGGTGGTATTTTTTTTAAAAAAAAATAAATTTTATTGCTCATTTATGTATCCAGGGAAAGATTTAATGTATAGATCTACTGGAAAATGGAAGGCTGGTCTTTGGATTCAGTGTTTGTTTCTGATTCAAATCACAAGGTTCCTGCCATCAGTTAGGCTCCCTTAGGTAAGTCCCAGGTGGTTTTAGGCTCAGATGCTATGTACATTTGTGTGTGTGTGTGTGTGTGTGAGAGAGAGAGAGAGAGAGAGAGAGAGAGAGAGAGAGAACACTTGGCATGTGATGAACTCTCTATCACTGTGGTAGAAAACCTAAGGTAATTTACATATAAGGATAACTTTGGTTTCAGAGGTTTTGGTCCAGTCAGTTAATCCCACTGCCTTTGGGCTGGTGGAGAAGCAAGGCATGATGGGAGAAGCCTGTGGTGGGGCCACCAACTGCTTCCCTCAAGGCAGCCAGAAGCACAGAAAGCAAGAAGGACACACTTCACTGACTGGACTTTCTTCCCTCAGGCCCCACCTTTTTTCTGTCACCTCCAAGTCATGGCACAGGCTGGACACCTTTGGGGACACTTCAGGAAGTGCGCTTCTGCTCACAGGGGTCTTCTGCAAGGGCGCTTTAATGTAAGGGAACATCCATGCTCTTAGTGCAATGGGCTCCCTTCCCCCCAGTGTCATCCCCACCCCACCCCCCAGACGAGTTCTCCATGTCCCTCTCTACAGTCCGAGAAATGAATACCTAATCATGGAAGTCTCCCCAGCCATTTTTGGTGTGATTCAGAAATTTCCCCTTGAAGCCAGGAGCAGCTGTGCTGTCTGCCTCGGGGCCTCCCTCACCGCTGGGGTGTTTGGCTCCGCAAAGGTATCTTGTGTCTTGAAACACAGGTATCTCATCTGGGAACTTTAGGAAGGGCTGAAGACACGTCTTGGTCATTAGTGTCCCCCGTGGTAATGTGATTAGCAGGAACCAGTTCAAGGTGAAGGGCTGGCTTTAAGAACACCAGCTGACCCTCACAGCCGGAGGCCAGCGGAAGCCTTGTGGCTCCAAGGGACAGCCTAACGGCTCTGTGTGTTTGAGCTAATGAGAGGGTCAGGGGTCCAGTGTCACTTGAGATAAATTAGTGAAGATGAGCAACTGCGGACTGCACCCTGAAAAGCAACTTGCCACTATTGTGACTCTCACAGAACACACGCGCGCGCACACACACACACACACACGCACACATGCATGCGCGCGCACACACGTGCACACACACATGCGCACACACACGCACGCACGCACACACGCGCACATGCACCACACTCAAGCTTTCATCCTGGCAGCTCTGTTTCTGTTTGGTTGTGGGTGTTTTCTGGTTTGTTTGTTTTATTAGCCTAGTTATAATAATTAATAAAATTCAGCTTCTGGAGGTGGGGATGTGAGGGTTTTCAAGAATGGGAGCCCTGACCACATGCCAACCTATTTCCTATGTGACCCTTTGTGTCCAACGCCTTCTTTGTCTTGCAAAGTCTGACAACTGTGGACCTGTTTTGCAGGTCTTTGCCAGAGTGTTCTTTAGATAGATTCGTACCTTCCAGAGCCTGTCAGAGCTGGTTTCTTTCACCCCACAATGTGCACTGGGACCCATCCTTGCTGTTGGATGTGCGGAGTCTGATGTTTTCGTCGCTGAGAGATACTCCGCCTTTCCACCGTTCCCTTGTTGACAGGCGTGCGGTTACTTTTGATTGGGAAAACCACAGTACACATCTGTGTGTAACATTTATGTGGTATGCTCTTATCTCCTTTAGGTAAGCATCTAGGCAAGGGTTGGCTGGGCCCTGGTTTCATGTCTTCTTAACATCACCAGAACTGACAAAAGGCCCCGTGCTGCCTTCCAGCTGGGAGTCTGTGAGAATTCCATCTGTCCCGCATGCTCGGACTCACTGCAGCCAGATTTTGAGAAATGTTTTTAACAGTTCCAAAGGGGCCTTGGAGGTCTCTTTAGCTTTGTGTTTTCTGAAGGATCACAGACACTGGCCTTCTCACTTGCATGCCCCCCCCTGGGGAAAATGTTCACTCAGACCTTTAGCCTGGATCAATGATGCAAAACCTTGCTTCGCATTGCCTTCCAGAAAGATCATAACTTGATCATTTTTATTTACATTCAGGTCTATGACACTTGTGAATGTATCTTTGGATATCCCGGTCCTCTCCCCCTCTACACTCCCTCGCTATCCAGAGACTATTTATAAGGACAAAATATCCCACCTCTGACCTACAACCCCAGCCCCTCCCTTTCCTTCCCCCTCCCTCCATATAAACCTTCAATTGTTTCGGCACCATTTGTTAAAAGGCAGCTTTTCTCTTTTTTTTTTTTTTTTTTTTGGTTTTTCGAGACAGGGTTTCTCTGTGGCTTTGGAGCCTGCACTGGAACTAGCTCTTGTAGACCAGGCTGGTCTCGAACTCACAGAGATCCGCCTCCCTCTGCCTCCCAAGTGCTGGGATTAAAGGCGTGCGCCACCACCGCCCGGCTAAGGCAGCTTTTCTCTATGGAAGGTTCTACGCTCAGGAGAGCAGATCACCTTTGGTGGGCCTGACATCTTCCTCGCATGCAGTCTCTCACAGTCTCTCACTCCTGCAGGCTTAGGAGTGGCCCACGAATGGACAGAGCTGCTCAGTGCCTGACTGGGCAAAAGGAAAGCAGTTTTATCCACCGGAGACGGGATAACTTTACATTGGTTGTAGTACAGCTTCTGTGTCTAGGATGTCTTGATCTGGAAGAAAGGCAGGTGAAGCTCTCTGAGCAGTGCCGTGAAGGTTAATGAGGGTCCCGTCCGGGAGAGGGCTGGGGGTTCGCCTCATCAGCATCTAGGTGTTCGTGTATATGAAACACCTTCTATTTTACTTCACAGTGAAGACGGGCTAGGCGAGTGGAGGCGGTCAGGAGAATAAGCATGTTGATAGACTAAAAGTTCTGTGATATGTGCATGTGCAAACGTGTGTGTACGCTTGCATATATGTGTGAGTGCGTGTCCATATGTAAATATCATGTATGTGGAAGCCAGAAGACAGTCTCAGATTTCCTTCCTCAGGTACTGTCCACCTCTGAGTAGGCCAGGGGGATTCTCCTCCTCCTCCTCTTCCTCCTCCTCCTCTTCCTCCTCCTCCTCTTCCTCCTCCTCCTCTTCCTCCTCCTCCTCCTCCTCTTCCTCCTTCTCCTCCTCCTCCTCCTCCTCCAGTTTCGGTGTCACCAGGATGTGCCAACACCCCCAGCTTTTCTACGTGAGTTCTGAGGATCAAACTTAGACCCTGTTGCTTCCCAGGTGAGACCCTCACTGTCTCCCAAGCGGAGTTCCTGCATGGAAAACTCCATTGTCTTTTGTAGACTAAGATGCAGTTCACATCCGTCTGCACCAGCCACTCTCTCAGCATGGCAGGGCTCACTTACTTCCTGCTGGGAGGTCAAACACACACGTTATCCAAGCATGTACTTAGCATCTGAGTGCCCGTGGCATTTCTCGGGCTGTCCTCACGAACAAGACTGTTTTAGCGTTCTGGAATGCGCCTTTGTGTTGCTCAGTTCCTACCATGCCACTCATTTCTGATTTTTCATGGCCTTAAAGTCACCATCTGGTGCAAGGCTGGGAAGGACACTGCAAGAACCCTGTGGCCTCAGGCCTGCCCCCCTGGGCCAGGAGAAACAGTTCTTACTCAGAAAACATCTCAGGGTTTGCTCCCCGCCATTGGAAGCTTGACCTTTTGTGTGGGCCCTAGCTCACCCTCTAGGGAACCGACTTGCTACTGATGGGCGATCACCCTTGGAGCCCTCTGGAAGGTTTGAACTATGAAAATGATTTTGTGTTTCTGACCAACCTTGCTTTGTAAATCACTAGAGCATCTCCGCTCTAAACACCAACAGAGGAGACAGCTTGTGATTAACCTCTCTCCCTCCAAGAAGCGGCTGGTACAAATGATTCTTCCTTTTGAAACAATGTAACCAGTTTTTAATAAAGCTGAAAGACTTCGGCCCAGAGCCCTGTGGTCATCTGTTTTCCTTAATGGCCTTTTATGAGGGACCTTATCAGAGCTCGCAAAGGAATCCGAGTGAACGATGCTCCTCCATTCACCTTTACCTACTGCTTCATTAACTTTTTCAAAAACAATATGACACAGTTTTTCACATAATTAAAGGGGTTGGGAGAAGGGAACTCTAAGTACCGTTTGACAGTTCACGACGTTGCTCAGGAGGACCAGGTCACCGCTCACATTCTGCCTCTGCTCTCTCGGACACTAATTCATTTCCTAGGCTGTCTGGTGAGGTCAGCCGCAGGTTCAAGGTGGAAATGACAAGGTTTCAAGCTTTCATGTGTGTAGCGCTCAGTTCTCCAGAGAGCCCGAAGGAAGGAAGCAGCAAGTTTATCCAGGTCTGGCCCAGAAAAAAAAAAAAGGAAACTGGGGAAGAACCGAGTGGAAGGCTGAAGAGGGCTGCGCCCCCATCGAGGGGAGGCAGGTTGCAGATATTCCCATCTGCTCTCTGGGTTCTTGTATGAGGAAAAGGGGAATTGGTAGCAGAACTTGGAAAGACTTTCTGTCTTCCATAGGAGATAAGCAAGGCCAGAGGTGAGGGTGGGCAGCGCTTTCCTGAGTAAGCTCATGCCAGGAGTGGCCACTGTAGTAGAATGACCTTGTCACCATCCCAGTCACGACTCCACTTGGGAAGCTCTCCTGGGTGCTAAACCGTGTTCTTTGAGTGTGCACACCAACCTCTTTAAGCTTCGTAGCCCAGCTTGCTAGATGCTATTATCCTCATTTATAAATGAGAGGGGGAGGGAGAAAGGAAATACAGCACAGAGCACTTAAATGACCTGGCGACGACTGCACGTCTAACAGGATAGCAGACCGGCTGAATCCACTCCTGATTGGGAAGGGCAGGATGCTCACGCGGGCAGCTGGTGAAGTCTTAGCTTTTTCAGGGGCTAAATCCACCCACAAGACAAACAGGCTGGGGAAGGAGATACTCTGAGCGTTCTAAAGATCAAGTACTAGTTTCTGTCAACCAAGTGTCATTACTTAACAGTGAGAAAAATAGGCCGATGCCATTTAATTCATGATAATGACTCACAAGGCCATTCCAGAGTGCTGTCCTCGCTGTGTCTTTGTGAGTCTCCATTTTCTCTGGCCTGAGAATTTGGAGGATTACAAAGGATGCTGGCTGACAAAATGCTGGCGGAGTTGGCTCCGCGTGTAGGAAGGAGGCAGTAAGGAAGAGCGGAGAGCTTCCGTTTCTTTCTGGCTTACTTCTCAGCTTCCACTGGCCCCGTGCCTACTTTTCCTTATGTCCAAAAAATTGGTCCATTTTTAGCCTTTTCTGTGACTCCAGAAAACTCATCATTATTGGCCACCTGCTTCATGTTCTATGGGATGTGATGCCTGAACGCTAGAAAGCAGTTTTGTTTTTAATGACACGCAGTTACCGTGTATATTTATAAGGTTACAGTATGGTGTTTTGGTATAGGGATTCATTTTTAAATGATCAAATGGGGGCATGTAACATACTTGCATGTTAAAATTCTCTCTTTTACTACTTTGATATAGTCTTACCATATCTGATGTCAACTGTCTTCCTCCATTGCTTTCAGCCTTGTAGACTTGAAACAAGGTCTCACTGAAGATGGTGTGCCACTACCCATCAAGCGGTCTCCCCAGCCCTCTACTTCTTCCATTTAACTGTAAACATTGTTGCCAGTTGGCCCCTCCCCCAACAATCCCAGGCTCTGGTGAGATTAGTTCTCTCCTTTCACTTCTGTGAGATCAGCTTCTTTAGACTGTGCAGAAGTGAGATCGCAATGGCATCTTAAACAGTGCATGGCAAAGATCTGCACTTTCCCCCACGATGCTCTTGCTGGCTGTCACACTACCTTCTGGGCATCATGTGAATCTTGTCAAGAGTTCAGTATCGCCAGGCGGTGGTAGCACACGCCTTTAATCCCAGCACTCGGGAGGCAGAGACAGGCGGATCTTTGTGAGTTCGAGACCAGCCTGGGCTACAAGAGCTAGTTCCAGCGCAGGCTCCAAAGCCACAGAGAAACCCTGTCTCGAAAAACCAAAAAAAAAAAGAGTTCAGTATCTAAGGGGTCAGAGTGATCCTACTGTTCTGAGCGCTACTCTGCCAGGACAGGCAGCTCGGCTAATAGGAAGATTTGGAAAAATCTAGATTTGTCAAGACAGCGGCCCCTTCAGACCAAGAACCTAAGAGGCTGAACCACCCAAGAGGCCCCAGGAGCTCTTTGTCAATGATGGAGCTGCAGATTGGAAAGAATGTGGCCCCAGAATGGCAGAGCACCGAAGCCGTGAGCTAACATGCAAAGGATCAAGGCTCTTGCCCTGGAGAAGAGATGCCTGTACTGGTGGAGGGTCTCACTCGGGTCAAATACAGCCAGAGGTTGATGTTCTGAAGGAGGGTTTCGAGGTCCAATTCCAGGGAACAGTTGATAGACACCAGGTGTGTCCGTGGACTATGCAGCCATTACAGAGTACACAGGACGTACTGAGGTAGAGGAAGAGAAGCAGAGGTCAGACTTAGGCCACACAGCCCAGTGTACCTCTAGCTCAACACCCCCAAGCCCTTAGGGGTCTTGGATGAGGCAACTTTGACGTTCACCAGAGTTTCACTGTCTGCATCTGTAAAGGAGAAATCACGCTACGGCATTCTGGCTTGTCAGGTCGTGCGAGCAAAGTGACCATCACTAGCAAGTGGTTCCTCTCCCATGAAGACCTTGATTTGTTTGAACTCAAATGCTACATCTACTTTCCCTAGGAATACTATGCACATGGCTTTACACGTTCTGTATTTCCTCTACGGATGGTGAGAAAATAAGAGTGTGTTTAGAGACACACACGGCTTTCTGGCTTCCCCTCAATTGGACCTATGACATGAAAAGGAAAATTATCACGTAAATTTAATAAGAGAGGAAGAGATAAATCTATAGAGTTTATATGACATTACATGTATTTCTATCCAACCCAGCGTCGATAATTTAAAGCAATGACAGGGCCTCTAGTATTTGACTAGTGACTTTGCATCATGAATACATTCTGAAGTTAAAAATGGTATGTTGTATTGGGCTGAATAAGAAGTGTAGAACTTCTTATTTTCTTATCTTTCTATATCCATCCATCATATCTATTATATATATGTGTATGTATGCATGCATCTACCCATCCATCCATCCAATCTATTATATATGTGTAAGTATGTATGTATGTTTGTATGCATCCATTCATCCACACATCCAATCTATTATATATGTATTACATGTGTATATATGTGTGTGTGTGTGTATGTGAATATATGCAGCCAGCCAGCCAGTCAGCCACCCATTCATCCATCATATCTATTATATATGTGCATATATGTACTATGTGTGTGCATGTGTATGTATGCATCCATCCATCCATCCGTCTATCATATCTATTATATATGTATATATGTATTATGTGTGTATGCATCCATCCACCCATCCATCATATCTATTATATATGTATATATGTATTATGTGTGTATATGTGTGTGTATGCATCCATCCATCCATCCATCCATCCATCCATCCATCCATCCTTCCATCCATCCATCCTTCCTTCCATCCATCCATCCATCCATCCATCCATCCATCCATCCATCCATCCATCCATCTAAAGCAGAGTTACCAGAGTCACATTCTGTAGCCCCAGTGACTTGGAGCTCTCAACCATCTGCCTGCCTCAGCCTCCTGTGTGCTGCAGTTTTAGGCCACCTTACCTGTTAATGCTGCTTCTCATCTTGCTGCGACTCCACACCCAACTCTTGCAGGGGGATGGAGCGATCAGTAGGAATTCCTACATGATGCCCAAGACATCCTGCTCCTCCTGACAGCAGCCTTTGAGGGATGAATGTGCAGTCTTTCACAGAAGCTCCTCTCTCTTCCCAGCTGTCTGCTAGACGGACTTATGAACCTTCACGGTGGCTCTGGACGAACCTTAGATTTTCCTGTCCTCTCTGGATCCTCTCTGGCCTTCTCTGCAGCACTATTTACAGAGTGGCTTCTTCTCCTTCTCGACTTTTGAGACATGTGTATACCCCTGGGCATGATTCTGGCCATCTCTGTCTGCAGAAGCCATGTGTTCTGTAGGCATTTTATTCTACCTCCAGCTCCCATGGTCTCTCTTCTCCACCGCACCACCCCGCGGCAGGAGCATTTTGGACTACTCGATTCCATGTGTATCGCACCTAGGGAAGCCAGATTCTCCACTACATCCACCTCCAATGGACCTCTCCCTAAAGACCACACCTGCCAAAGTGCCACGTTGCTGAGGTGTCTGTGTAATCGTCGGCTTCTGCAGAAGTTGGGTATTCTATAGAATTCCCTCTGTGTGTCTTTTAGGGACAAAGGAAAGCCTACTGCTCTGGAAGAGTCACGGTTTGGAGGAGGGGACAAGACGATGGTCCATCAGCTTGGTTCTGCCCTCCCTGCCTTAGCTCTGTCGTCATCTTTCTCCCAGCTCTAGGGCGAATCTCTTCCCGACCCCTCCACCCCTGGACAGCACGCCACATCACCCAATGTGTTGCTTTTCTCATACAAAGGAGGCTTTCAAAATAGAGGCTTACTTTTCTTCAAAACTTAGCTCCCTAGAATACCATTTGCTTTGACACTTCAAAAATCTTATTTTGATAGTGAGTATTAAATAATGCCTCCTCTCCTGCCGGATGTTTTCTACTTCCCACAGACTGAGAAGCGTTGAGTCCGTGGATCAAGTCCACAGAGCGCCATAAGGTAAAGAGGAATAAGGAGCACAAACCACTCCAATATGAGATGGGCAGCAGCGTACGGCGGTGTCAACACACACACACGTCTGCTAGGTATGGGTTGGAGACTGTGCCAGCCTGGTCACCTGCTGTCACTCAGATGTAACGTTCAAGGACAGCAGACACTTGTGCGTCTGGAACAGCAGTACCTGGACAATGCTGACACTGAATCCTCAGGTGTTCCAGCGGAATGTCTGGTGTTTCTGGTTATCTTAGTTCATCATTTGTTCCTCTTCAAATTTCTTTCTATGGGTTTCTATGATCTTCCTGCAAATGTTGCCAGCACGCATGGAGGCCGACCGCTGACACAGTCGCCACCCATCCGTATCGCCATGCTTTCCATATCCGTCACATCACATGGAGGTAGGTAATAGTTAGGAGGGTGGGCAACCCGAGTTTCAGGGGTGTTCAGACTAACTGTTCAAGGATTCACAATTGATGGGTGACTCTAGAGACCGTTCACCAAAGCCCTGATCTCATCCGGTCACACCGCATCAGTTGCATCAGTTTTCTGCTCTCTTTCTGCACGGAGCTCATTCCAGACTCTGAAGATGGACAGAGTTTAACTTACTGAATTAAGACGCAAGTCTCCAAGGAGAGCCTGTGAAAGGGCCTCCAAGGAAATTTTGCAAGAGAGATCTTCCACAATTGCATTGGTCTGTGACAGAAAGAAGAAGCAAAGCCTCGTGTCATGTCACTGAGACTGTTTTCATAACCGTTGCTATTTTTCACTCTAATATAGAAATTAACACCACAAGTTGAGTCTGGACATACCCAAATCCTATCACTTGACTGTTGCCTTATCCTAAATATGTAAATCAATTTTTTAATCCAGGCACTAAGGAAACTATTGCCAGAGAATGAAAAAAATGGCAGTCAATGCTTTACAGTGCTCAAAATGAATTATGGACATCCCTACTAGCTTGGAGTTAGTTCAGTTACCTGGTATGTAGCAATAGGGGAAAGGTCAGATAGGAAATTTTAGTAATGTCATTATGTATTAGGGACTTATATATACTTTATTGACTTTTCAGGTAGAAACAGTAAGATGCGGAGACTCCAGAAACTTGGTCCCATAGAATTAGAAAAGATGAATTTGTGTGGGCTTAAGCATGGTAGGGCACGAGAAAGAATCTAAGCAGCAAAAGTTCTGCCAAGTTCTCGATAGAACGAATGCTGTGAGGGCAAACCCAGCCCAGCCCGGAAGTGTGGCCCTTCTCGCTGTTGCCATGGACACCCTCAGTGTGTTATGTTGCAAGACAGAGATGGAGGTGGAGACAGAAAGGAAATACAAGAACTCCTCTGTTGACAGGCTCAAGAGTAACTCAGGGCAGGGTGACTGGCACATGGACAGTGACTGCAGCTAGCAGACGGCATGCTGTCTGTGTTTTGACAACTGGGCTCTGAAGAACCCAGAAGCCTGGACTCCAGAGAGCTCGCTTTATCCCAGGATTAAAGCAATTTCTAATTCCCACCCCTCTGGCCTGAGTGGGAGCAAGCTCCTAGTGTTGCCTTGGTTGGAGGAAAGTAAATCCCTCAAACCTACTTACTGGGCCAAGATGAAGATAGAGATGGAGGGACTTCCTCGAGACAGATCTGCAAGCCTCCTGCACCACAGGGAGCACTGGCTTCCTCCATTGGTTCCTAGGGGCCCGAGCACCACAGGAGACCACAAGGCTGGGTGCTGTTGTTCCCTTTTTGGGTAATGTGGTTCTCCACTCTTTTCCCAACCATACTGTAGTGGTTGCTATGGTGAGAAAGTTGAGGTAGGGGTTGAGGTCTTTTTCATATCTGAGTACCATGCCACCCCAAATCCTGGATATTTACCGAAAGGTGGTGATTTGATGGGTGCTCTTGCCACCCCACCCCACCCCTATGTACTGAGACAGGAAGAGTGACGTGGACGTCTGGGGTCCAGAGGGCACAATGTGGGGGTTAAACCTTAAGTGATTACATTTCTTAACCTCCATAGGCTATGCAGAACGGCATTCCTGCCAGGCCACACTGCCAAACCTTGACCAGCAGAGACAGTAGCCATCACCTCGGTGATTTGCCATCTCTGCACTCTCCTGTTACCCCAACAGCTGGAGGTAGAGGACTCCAAGATGGGAGAGCCTCAGGATGGAAGGAGTCTCGGCTTCAGAGCCGTCACGTAGTAGAAGGCATCCAGCAAGTGGTCTGACCCGAACCACATGTCCACGTGTGAATCATACCCCCATATGAGGTTTTAACACTTGTGTTTGGAAGCCATATCTTATAACAGACTGTATTGATAACTCTGATCGATATATCATTCCAGCTAAGACTAGGGCTAAAAGCCCAGCTCTTGCTCCTCTCAAAAGACTGAAGCAGACTTGCCATCCTCACTGTGTTTGGCCTTGTCCGTAATTCAGGCTGTGAAACAGATACATACCCACTAGAGATGCAAGCCACGGAATAGAGGCTCAAATCATGAGTGCAACACTGTGAGCGTCTAGTGCCATCACCCTTTGAATGTGGGGAGGGGCAGAGAGAGGTGACGTCCTGTCGAGGAGGTGACACACACGACAGCATTTTCAGGACGAAGAGCTTTTTCTAGGTCAATAAGGGGCGGGGAGACACCGTTGGGGAGAGCCTATGGGAACGGAGGTCAGGAAAACGATGCATCTGTTTTTATAGCTGGAACTGAAAAGCATGGTGGTTTACCTCACCAGTGACTTTCTCAAGAATTGTTGGTTTCTACATAGACCAGCCAGGCCGTGGGGGTTTGACTCCGGTCTTTAGAGGAGGTTAGCCAGATCGGTGGGGAAAGGCTGTGGACTGTGCACTGTCCAGGTGAGTTAAGCTCCGAGCTCCTCCTGCCGTATGGACCACACCAGTCGTCTCTTTTCATTAGTCCTGCTGAGCTACAGTGGGAACTCCTATTTAGTATATCAGCCCCCGTGGAATGGTTGGGCAAATCCAGTAAGAAAAACACCTGAAACCTGATACAGAATGACACGCGGCTCTGGGCTTTTCAGACAGCTGACGGCGTGGCGGCCCTGGTGTCATAGCATTGCACATGTCGCCGCTCCGGAGGACACCTTTCACTTCGGTGGCAGTGGACTTGTGTCCTCATGCACATACACCTGAGCTGGAACACCCAGCGAGAGCGGGGGTTAGGGGTGAGGGCACGCTGACATCCGGAAGGCCGGGAGGTAGGGAGTGTGCCCGGAGTGATTACAGGATGGATATGCAGAGCAGGAGTCAGGATTGAAGCTCGAGGACCCTGGATGCTTCAGCCGGGGCAGCTAGTTTTGTAGGTGAGTGGGGAAGGCTGTCAGGCAAAAATAAGTCATTGGCTCTGAAGAGAAGAAGACGAGGACCAAGTGAGAACGTGGGATGTGTGAGGACAAGAGGATCAGAACTGAGGTTCACACAGGAAAGTCCCCCAGGGGACACCGGTCAATGTGCCCTGTCCTTCAGGGCCTGGCATACAGCCAGACGCTGCTGCACTGTGACACCGAGATGTCCAGGCTGTGACAGAGAGATGGGGACCTCGACCGTCACCCAGATATTCTTGTCTAAGCCTGCAGACCCGAGAGTGGTGAGCGCCATGAACCTTTGCTCAGATGTTTCCACATTACCCACCTTCCTTCTCATTTCCACATGCGGGTGAATCTCAGAGTCTCCACGCATCAGTGACTACCTACAAGAGCCATCACAGAGCGCTGAATCAGGCATGAGGGATGTCTTTGGGACCCCATAAGAAAGTCTCCATGATGGGACTATAATCAAATTCCCCTAAAGCGCCAGGAAACCTATAGTTACCCATTTACTGTCTTGTGCTCAGGTCCTTGTGTGTATTAAGAAGATGCTCAACCCCCGAGCCGCGGGGCCAGGCGGTTACGTCACAGTTATGTAAGTTTGCAAAGTTTCGGGTCCCTCATCACCAGCTACTTTGTGAGACTGGACTTCCGGGAATTTGAGCTTCTGAACGGGCCTCATCAGAGCCTTTGTGAACCTGGTGTTGGCGATGTGGTGAGCCGCTTCGGTTTTACCTACTGAGCTTTTCAAGGATGTGACAGAGGTGGAGAGCTTTATCTTCCTAAGTCCCCACAAGACAGTGTCCAGCTGAGTGTGCTCCTGCGAGGTTTGGACCAAATGAAGCATGGAATGGAGGCTGTTCGGACACTGCAGCCACCCCACCCACTAGGAAATCCTAGGAGCTCTCAGTCTGCCCTCCCTGTCTGAGCGCCCACACTTTGGGAAGAACGGCCGTGGGATTACTCCGCATTGGCATTAATGCTATGGAGAGCTCTCTTCTCATCTGAGTAATGCTAATTTGCCTCCATCCCCAGTCATTTGCTACCTAGAGAAATACCCTAACAGCCTGTGACTGGGTTCCACACGCCCAGCTTTCCAGAGCAACCTGAAGAGGATGAGATGCTCGCGGGGGTGTCTGACACCAGAACACTCGCGCCCATATTTTTAGAAGCATCGCTCCGTTAGCCCAACCTTTAGTGTACTGTAGGTACTTTTAATAATCTCCATAAAAGCCTGATTTCCAATCCCTAGGCTCAAGCTGACAGTGTAAATAAAATCGCCCAAATCCACAGGGACAGCGAAATGAAAATGACATGGATTAAAATTTGGTCAAAACCTCTTTCTTTTTAAAAATTCTGCTTCCCTTCCAATTGGATCACGACCCTCTGTGTGTTCAGCTTAAGGCCAGACGGCCTGCTTTCACTTTTATTCCTCTCTGTAGCAGGCTTACAGTATTTAGTGAGGGGCTGAAATAGTGTGCGCCGGGGAGAGAGTTAATGCCATAATCCCCCATCGGTGGGGTCAAATGCTGAACAAAGTGAGAGAATGAGCAATTCTGTGACGTACAATGGAAGTGAGGACACATCGGCATGGACACATCAGCACGGTGTCTTGTGAACGGGGCCCAGGAGCAATGGCTGCGAGGTAGTGCAGTGTGCACACTTAAAAACTGACCGTGGAAACAGGGACGGAAGACTGGCAAATGTCTTAATGCACTCTCTCTCTCTCTCTATCTCTGTCTGTCTCTGTCTCTCTCTCTTTCTCTCTTCCTCTCCTCTCTCTCTCTGTCTCTGTCTGTCTCTCTGTCTCTGTCTGTCTCTCTCTGTCTCTGTCTCTCTCTGTGTGTCTCTCTCTCTTTCTCCCTCTCTTCTCTCTCTGCCTCTGTCTCTCTCTGTCTCTCTGTCTCTGTGTCTCTCTCTGTGTCTCTCTCTCTGTCTCTCTGTCTCTGTGTCTCTGTGTGTGTGTCTCTCTCTGTCTCTGTCTCTCTCTCTGTCTCTCTCTCTCTGTCTCTCTCTCTCTCCCTCTGTCTCCATTGCATCTGCCCAAGCACCTGCCTGGATCTGTTTTCTAAGTCACACGTTAGCCACTGAATCATCGCCCAGAGTGGAGTAGGCGTCTCCTCTTCACTCTTCTGCCGAGGGTGTGAATGTGGTTCCAAACCCCCCCATGATGCAGCTGTCTCAGGAGGATTCTCTCAACGAACAAGTAGAGATTGGCGGCAGGCACCTTAGGGAAAAAAAGTGTTAACAGCCCCCATCTCCTGTGCCTTGGGAAAGCCAACCACGCTTCCCTGGAGTAAGATTGCAAGCAAATAAATAGCCACATGGAAGGAATTTCAAAAGTGGTGCATGCGTGTGTGTGTGTGTGTGTGTGTGTGTGTGTGTGTGTGTGTGTGTGGCCAAAAGTGCAAGCTGGATTGTTTTTTCCAATGGTATCTTTCAAAACCATACCTAGTAAAGATCAACATTAAATATTAATTTAGTTTTAAATTTGCATGTAGTAAAAGGCACTCTTTGGGGTGTAGTAGTCTATGCTCTGACAAGCCTGTGCCATTGTGTGTAAGGCTGGCCAGTCAGGAGGGGTAGTTTCATTAAACCCCACAATGCCTTGGGGCGCTTCCTTCATCAAACCTTCCACCTGAGCCCTGAGAACAACTGACCTACCCTTTGTCCGTTTATGTTTTGCCTTCCCCAGAATGTCACGGATCGGAACCTCAGGGTACTTGTCTGTTTCTTCTGGCTTTTCTCATCAGCAAGCCTATTTAGTATCAGTCCCGGGCATGGTGCCTGAAGTTTACTGATCTCCACTGTAGTCTCTCATCTTCGTGATTCTCAGTGGTGCTTCAGGAGCCGCCTGTTTCCCAACTTTGATACATACTTTATGTGAAATAAATGTATCCTTCTAAAACGTACAGTTTTCACCACTAATTGTACCACCTCCCCCCTCAAGATCATTGAGCTTCCTTTGAGACAGGATCTCACTATGGAGTGAACTTACAGAGTCTTGGGACCATACTCTAAGCCAACCATGTGAGTGTCCACACCCTGAGAAGTTGGTGCAAGACAAGGTGTCAACTGAGGGGCTGAGCCACTGAATTTTACTCAGGATTGTAACACTTCTTGACAGTCATATTTGAGACTATAACCTATAGGCAGAAAGAGAGGTGAATAAATGAAGAAGAAGTGAATGAATGTGTGTGTGCGTGTGCACATGAGTGTGAATATCATGGGTATGTGAGTGTGCCTGTGTGCACATGAGAGCACACGTGTGTGCATCCGAGTACACGCACCTGCTTGTGGCTGTGCATATCTGTACAACAGGGTATGCCTGTGAATGAGTGTGTGAGTGTGTGTGCATGAATATGTCCATGGATGTGTGCACGCGGCTGTGGGCGAGTCTCTATCAGTTCTCGTAGCCACCAGCTAGATGATGGGGACTGGCTTCCTGCTCTAGCAGATAGTATCCCACTAAGTGACTGAAAACGAACGGTCTCTGGAGAAAACACTCAGGGATGTTATGAATCAGAGCTCGGAGCTGTCCGTGAAGAATAACCTTCTCTTTGCTATAAGGCTCTTCAGCACATGAAAATCCCCAGGGGAGGCTGGATCCTAACCAGGGAGCAGAAGCTAGGCTGCGGCAAGTAATCCGGCATGTTGTCTCTTTCCCACAGGGCATATTGACTGAATCCCAGAAGAGATCTTGTTTCACGTAAATAAAGCATTATTGTTTAGGACGGAAATATCCGAGTGTCTTTAATGTCACTCACATCATATCTCCATTTCTATTGGCCCAAAGTTTGCCTCAGTCTTCCTTACTGTCTCTTCCTCCTTTACCTCCCGCAACCATCCCTGTTCCCTCTCTCCAATCTCACCCATTTTCATGGGGAACTTGCTCACAGCCATGATAGCTAGGGGCGCCCAGGCTACAGCTCCAAGCCAGGATTCTGCACTTTTCCAACTTACTGATTTCTCTCCCTGGATGTCCCACCAGCAGACCAAATCCCAGCATCAACGGCTGAGCTCCTAACTATCCACACAAAGCATTTCTCCTCCGCAGAACTTTCCGTATACTTCCATTAGCTCTTATCTCACTTCCTGTTTCCTCCCTGGCTGAAGGTGACAAGCACGTGTCTTCCCCTGGTGCCTGGCACGGTGCCGGGCATCTGGTGGGCATTTATAGATACTTGTACAGGGAAAGAGAACACAGAGTTTGTTCTCCCGTAAACCCCGATGTTTACAAGTGACTTTCAAATGGACGAGTGGCTGTGAAGCCTCTGTAAACACAGGCAGGCACTCAGTTCCCCGCCCCCGCCCCCCCTTGCCTCCACCTCTGCAGGATATGGAGACATTAGGCAGCGTATGTTTTATTCGGCACAGAAGACAATAAGCACACGGCACTCTTCAGCTGTCCTTTTCTCTCACTGAGCTCAGGCGCATTGTTTGGCATTATAGGTACTTTTCCACATCCTAAAACCTTTGGATGTTCTTACCTCTGCCAGGATAATCTAGTGTGAAGGACCCTGGGGGCCTCATCCAGAGCTTAACTCCAGCAGTCTAGACTCCATGCAAGGTGCGGACCCTAGACCGGCAGCAATAATATTACCAGGGAGGTCATTAGAAATGCAAATTCTCGGGCCAGAGAGATTGTGCTGCAGGTAAAGATGCCTACGGTCAGCAAAGTTTTACGACCTGAGTTGAGTCCCCGGGTCCGGCATGGTAGGAGAAAGCCAACTCCCACAAGCTGCTCCCTGCCCTCCACGCAGGACGCACGCACGCACACGCACGCATGCACACACATGCACGCACGCACACACACACGCACGCACGCACACGCACGCACGCATGCATGTACACACACACACACACACACACACACGGAAAAGAAAAGAACAGAAAAGAAAAAACTGCTAATTCTTGGGCTTCACCCAGACCTTCTGAATGAGAGGCTCTAATGTGGAATCGAGCAATCTTTGATTTAACAAGTTTCCTTGAGGGAAGGTTAGCATCATTCACATTTCAGGAAAGTCCACCCGCTTGTGTCTTCTCTACCCATGCTGGTCACTCATGCAGGCCTCTTATCATTCCCAAATAGTCTTCATATTGAAAAAAACAAAACCCTCTACTCAATGTGGCTATAGGCTAGAGCCTGCTGTGCACAAAAATCTAAGACCAGCAGAAAAGAATGGTGCTAAAACTTAGTTTCTATAATAGAAACTTTCTTCAAATGAAATATTAGTCAGGTGTGTGGTGTGTGTGTGTGTGTGTGTGTGTGTGTGTGTGTGCCAGTCAAATGTGGCTGAATGGATGGGAAAGACCCCACTCTTCTGGGATTCCTTTCACTCAACCCTTTTACCAGGACACCTCCAAGAAGCAGCTGGGAGCTGGGAGCCCTCTGATGCAATGGGAAGAGATCTAGATGGACCTGGCCTCCATCCTCTGAGATCTTCAAGCATCTCTGGACTGTATTAGATTCCCCACTGAAAATGCAAAGCAATTAAATGTAAATGAATAAACTTCCTCTCCTGGGTGGAAATTATATATATATATATATAATATTAATAACCTAATAGCTATATATAGGTATATATATGATTAATTTTTTTATATATATAGATGTTTCCTTTGCCACTTGCTGGTCCTCTGTCTTCACCCTTCAGTGTGACTTAACAATCACGGCTTATACTCATCTTCTCGTTTGCCCTCAGCCATCAGACACAGGGAGACAAGAGTTCACCCCTGGGTCCCAGCATCATCCACCTTCTTCCTCACGCTTACCAAGGACCCCACGATGCTGTCCATCAAATGGAAGGTTCAGAGTTTAGCAACATCATTTTGATTTAACATCTTATTTTGAGGTACCTGTAAAATGGACCCATTCTAAAGTCCATGTGGAAGCCAGGAGGAGGGTAGCAGAAGCTGATGCAGTGGGGTTGAAAACCCCCAGAACCTGGGTGGTATCTGGGGGTTCTGCTCTGCTTACCTTTCACTAAATCCCTGCCACAAAAGGTGTTTTGCCGAGGTGCCATCTCAGGTTCACGGCCACCCAGCTGGCACTGATTGCTGGTACGTGTAACACCCCTATGACACAGTGACTTGTCTCCTGGGGTGGTTTCTGCCTGGAACTTTACAGACTCTGCCTCTCCCTCTTCTCTTGGTACCTTGTACTCTGTCCTTCCCAGTCATCATCTGGTGTCTTCTGTGACCCTCTCTGCCTCTCTGTGCTAAGTTCTGGGCAGAATCATGCCCACCACGAACCCAGTTACCACCCGGGGTCTGGGGGTTTTCAAGCTCACAGCATCGGCTTCTGCTACCATCCTCCTGGCTTCCACACCAACTTTGGAATGGGTCCATTTTACAGGTACCTCAAAATAAGATGTTAAGTAAAAATGATGTTGCTAAACTCTAAACCTTCCATTTGATGGACAGCATCATTCTGCCACTCAAGGGAGAAACTGACACTTGTCCATCAAGACTAAGTCAGTCAAGCTGTCCTTTCAGACACTGACTTTAACTTTTCTTGCTAACCTATCCATTACTATGTCTGCCCATGTTTTTGTTCAGATTCATGACAGCACTTCATCCATGCTGATGCCCTTGGGGTCCTCACATCATCTCCAACACTCCCATGTCACCTTCAGTCCACTGTCCAGACAGAAGTTAGACGGCCCAAGTTTGTGACCTCTTTAGAGCCTCCCACCACTCAAGCTGCACAGAGAAATTTAAATTTAAATTCATTAAGGTGTAGTTTTTTTTAGAAACTAGGGAGATGTCTCAGAGGGTAAAGTAATGGCTGTGGAAACATAAGGACCTGAGTTCAAATCCCCAGAGCCCACATAAAGAGCCAGGTGGGTATTGCATATCTGTAACCCCTGTGTTCCTACAGGGAGATGGGGGGCAGAGATCAGAGACTCCTGAAACACAAGGGCTAGCTAGTGTGGGGTGTACAGTGGTGAACAGCAAAAGAGAGAGCCTGGGCTTAAATGGGGCGGACAGTGAGGGCCGGCACCCGTGCGCCATGGCAAGTGGGCACCCACACTCGTGCATATCACATGCGTGTACACATACAGGCACACATATCATCCTCACACACCACGTCTCGTACTCCCCCACCCAGTTCTGGTTCTCATTCATTCAGCCACATTGTAACTAAGTGCACACATGGCCAGGAGTCTCTCCTACACGCTGCAGATATGACGTTTCTAGCATCACAGCCCAGAGTGGACAGTGTTGTTCACAGCTTGACATGTTTGTTACATGCATGCCGCTCCTGTGCTTTCCCATAGAAGTCAGATGAAACGCCAGACTCATTGTTTGGCACACCAGATCCCGCCCCACTGCACCTGGGACTTCACACCTCAGTCATGCTCCATCTCCTTGTCACCCTGTCTCTTTGAACTCAGTGATGCCCCACCCTCCACTCAGAAAGGAGGTGTCCCCTCATTCCTCCTGTCCCCTTAGAATTCCTGCAGAGTCTCTAGCTCTGCCCAGCATCGCTCCATTGTGAAGCTTCTCCTTGCTTCTCTAGCCAGAGTTTGAGCTCACCTGTTTAAGATCTCATCTGGCATTTTTAACCTGTAGGATTCTTGTCCTTTGCTCATGCAAAACAGTGTATTCATTCACAGTAGAAAGTTGAAGAATGGCTACCCAAAGGTGCCACATTCCGGTGTCCACCTCTGCACATATTTCCTCCAACAACAGGGACTTTATAGAGATGACTGAAGTGTATGAGGCAGGAAGGGCCACCTGGATGATACAAAGGCCCGAAGAAGTCACTGGAAGAGTCCTTATAGGCTACGTGATGGAGGCTGAGTCAACAGGATGGAGATGGAGGAGAGGAACAGAAACGCAGGCATCCCTGAGAAGCGGAAGAGAGAGAAGCAGATTCCCCTCATTGAGTTCCCGGAAGCAGCCCTGCTCTACTGATGCGTTTCAGACTTGCAGGGTTATGTCACAATGACGACCGTATAGCTGGTGATAACTCATCACAACAGCTTAGAAAGCTAAGCTGGCTGTTCTGAGCAGGATCTTGCGGATATTCCGAGGCCCTCAATGGATGTATGAAGTCCGTGCAAAGCCAAGCCCTACGGATACACTACTCCCCTACATTAGTATAAACACATGACACTCAGCTTACAGACTAGGTGTATTAAAAGGCTGACAGTGATAGCTCAATGGTTTTAGAAACCCAAGCATAAATTTTTTCTTCTTTTTTTTCTTTTTTCTTGTTTTTGGTTTTTTCGAGACAGGGTTTCTCTGTAATTTTGGAGACTGCGCTGGAACTAGCTCTTGTAGACCAGGCTGGTCTCGAACTCACAAAGATCCGCCTGCTTCTGCCTCCCGAGTGCTGGGATTAAAGGTGTGCGCCACCACCGCCCGGCAAGATTTTTTTTTTTTTTATGACTTCCCCCTGTGATGTCTGAATGCCCAGTGTCATTGCTTTTGTACTTTGGGACCATGATTAAGTAAAATAAGAGTTCTTAGGCGAAAAGAACTGCGATACAACAGCAGTAGAGTTGATGGCTGAGCAGCTATTGAGTGGCTGACGAGAAGGTAGCGCAGATAGAGTGGATACACAGGACAAAGGATTGTTCAGAGATTCCACCATGCGACTCGGAATAGGATACAATGTAAAACTTCAGATTGTTTAGTTCTGGACTGTACTCATTTCCTAGTCTCAGGTTGGGGTTGACCCTGAGTGGACCCATGGAAGCAAAAGTGCCCATTGGGGTGACCATTCCGATTCCTCTACTCTTCCATCTGCCCATCCATGCATCTCTGCCCATGTCGGATGTCCATGGCGGACTCTTGCTCTGTCACAGAGCTGCCTCACCATAGTAAGTTAGAGCCAGCCTTGTTGTTGGGGAAGGAGAGGGCAAGGGTCCTAGAAACTAAGACTTTTCTTAGGAAAGGAAAAGGGAGCTGGAGTGTGTGGGGCCCCTCCTTCTGCTGTGTGATGTCGGGGCTCTAACCAGTAGATGGGACCGAAGGGTGAAGGGTTTTGCACTACAGGTTTGTATCCAAACCTGTGTGTGACCTGGTTTGAATCTGAATCAATGCTGAAGGCTGGCAGACTTAAGGCTGCCACCACTCTCTGGATGAGAAACAAGAAGGGCAATCAGGGAAGAGACGGGGTGATATTTAGGTGCTATTCCAGAGGCAGAGTGGAGAGGGCTTTGTGTTCAGTTAGACGCTGTGCACGAGAGGGCAGAATCCAAGATGACTCTGCTCCAAGATGACTCCGAGAACAGATGACTCTAAGCTCAGTGCCTGGCACAGAGTGGATAAGACGCGATTGTCTTGGGTTGAATGGTGTGGCGAGAAGACAATGGGGTGGATGATCGCTGGGAGGGAAGGATGATGCCAATGAATATGAATAGTGGAGGGAAATAAATAGAAGAATAAGCATGTGCGTGCGCGCATGTGCGGGTGTGCAGGGGGCTGGAAAGGATGCGAGGCCTGTGCCCTGTCAGCCGCTATGATTTCTACGGCACCATTTATGCTTTACCCCGTGAGCCAGAGCCCTGCTCAGAGAGCGCATTTAGAAAGCTCGACTCACCTCGCAGATGCCAGCTCTCTCAATGGCATGCTTACCAACTGTTTTGATCTGGAACGGTCTGAGAAGCAGGGAGGGAACAAGCGGTGTGGGTCGACTTTCAGGGCACTCGCTGGCCCCCCCCCCCGAACAAAGGCAAAACTCCTGGTTTCTCCCTGCTCACTGCCCATGGGTGCGGCAGTGCAGACCCCTTTAGGCTGGAGCCTCCTCAGGGACATGTGGCGGTGCGTGTTCTGTCTACCAAAAGGACACGCATGATCACTGCTCCCCAGAGTGCATCCTGGTTCCACCACACCGATGGAGGGATGAACGAAATGACCCAGAAGAGGCCCTGCCACCACTGCTTCCTCCCCACCACCTTGTTCCACTGTGGATCAGCTGTAGTCCCAGTATAAAATGACAGGGTCAAGGGCAGGAGGAGCAATCTTTTCCTAGACTCCTGTTTCATCTCCAGACATCATTGTTCTGTCTGCTATTAACTGTGATCTCATAGACTTAGAGACCTGACACAACCTTATTGTCTAATTAAGTTTAGAAATTCTGGGTTGTACAAATGTCCTTCAGTCTGGATGACTTCTGAGGCCTTTTCCCCATACCTGTGGCCAGTGAGGAAGAAGCCGAGATTCCCACAAGCATGCTTGTCTCCAGAGTTCCGTGAAGCCTGTGTGGAAAGGCAGCTCACAAGGGCACAGCCTGGATGGAAGGCACACCCAGGACTCTGTCCTGTGCCTGCCACACTCTGCAGGAGGCCACAAGAGAGAACTAGCCAGCAAGCATCTTCACAGCCACCAGTGAGCGTCTGCTACCAGAGCAAGACCGCGGCAGGAACTGGACCAGTAGCCTTGCTTTCATTTCATCGGGGTTCTAAAATTCAACTCTTCTAAATCAGAACCATTCTGTCACCGCCCTGTCACCCGGGAGCTCCACCCATTGGGCCACTTTACTAATGTACAGGACTCTGAAGTTTTCAGAGAGCCTTTGTATCTCACAGTGTGTGTGTGTGTGTGTGTGTGTGTGTGTGTGTGTGTGTGCTTGCGTGTGTATGTTCATAGTTATGTATGTGTATACGCACGCAGGTGAAGAGGCCAGAGATCGATGCCGGAGACCATCCTTCTGCTCCACTGCTTTATTCATTGAGACAGGGTCTCTCAGTCAAACCCAGAGTTTGCCAACATGGGCAGTCTGCTAATCAGTTCTCTGTGGGTGATCCCCTGCCTCTACCTTCTGAGGCTGGCATTTTATGTGGCCGTGGGGATCTGAACTTGGCTCCTCATGCTTGAGCAGCAAATGGTTCAGCTGCGCCATCGCCCCACATTTTCAGAGATCTCTGTCGGCGGTACTCTCCTTAGACCCTTCAAGATGCCCTCATAAGGAGGAGCAGCTCAAGAGTCTATGGGAAAGCAGCAGACCCTTGTTTGAAAGCCCACTTTGAGCCAGGTATCATGTGAAGTGCACTTGAACCCATTGAGAGCTTGCCTCGTTCTCAGTGGTAGGGTGTATTGTCCTCGTACGAGAGGTGAAAAATTAGGGGCAATAGAGTAAGATAGCTTTCCCAATGCCTTTACCTTTTAAAAGTTGGGTCTGGCATTTAAACCCCTGCTGTTCTACCATAAGAATCCCCTCTCCCTTCTCTAAGCCGCCTTAAGGAGGCCCTGAGACCAGAGGTAGCTGAGCATTCTGTTCTGAGACTGTCAAGGATGGGAGTTAGGGCCCGACCCCTGGACTCCAGTCCTAGGCTCTCTCTTCCACTGAGTGCTGGCCACTCAGGGACGTCAAGGGTAGGCACGGACCTGAAAAATATCCCTGACAGCAGTGGCTGATATGAGCAATGGAAAGAAAATGGTTAGAGGCTCCAAGTGCCCTACCCACCCCAGAGACACACATTTCGTGTGTGTGTTTGTGTACGTGTGTGTGTACGTGTGTGTTCATGGTGTGTGCATACAAATACGTGTATTATGCCCAGAACTCTTCATCTTCTTTGCACTGAAGCTGAGGCTCACCCATTCCCTTGGTGTCGAGCCCCAGAATCCTCCTCTCTCTGCCTCCCCAGCACTGGGTTGACGGTGCCTGCTGCCATTCAATGGCTGTCTTCTGTTTGTTTGGTTTTTAAGAACGTGCCGAGGATCCAGATGTGGCCCTTCATGCCTGCGCCGCAAGGACTTTATCAACTAGGTCATCTCCCCAACATTCTTCTTTCGTTTCTGAGATAGTTTCCCTACATAGCCTAGGCTAGGCTGGCCTGGAAGGTGTAACCCTCGCTACATCCACACTGCTCTACCTCAGATGAGACAATGTAGCTACTCTGCTCAGATGAGACAATGTAGCTACTTTGCTTACTAAGCGTTCCCTGCGAGTGCCAGGGCCGAGCCAGGCACATAACCTAGGGGCGTGCATGGAGTGCTGGGAGAGGAAGGAGCACCTCTGATTGGATACCAGATATCTGGAGGACAGGAAATGGAAGTAACTGACCCCTGACCCGAGGGATGAAGAGAGAGTGCTGGGCTTCTCGTAGGTAATGTCTACCTCAGTCCCTTACAACAATGGCCAAGGCATACCTGCTCAGCAGTCTGCACTAAGCCCATCAAGGGTAGTTACTGTAGCCCCCATTCTGCAGTAGGGTGCATTCTCATTACCACTTCCTCCCACTCACGGCTCTTAGAAGTATCCTTTGAAACCAGGGTGGAACACATAGATGGGTAGCTTTCTTTGTCCGTCCCCACCCGGAGGTCTTTGGTTTAACACTCTTCCTGCCCTCTGTGACAGCAACACTTGACACAGCTGCAGGATGGCCCTTCTCCTTCCATCCCGTTCTGGTACACCATTCCCACAGCCCTGGACCTTGACCTTGACCCCAAGACATTGGCATCCTAGCCCTCCCTAAGGAAAAGCGATCCCGCTGGCCCAGTGGGCGGAGGTAGGCTCACCAGCTTCTGAGTCTCCATCATAAACTTCCTTCCCCTTGAGTGGCGGCCGTTCTTGGCCCCAGCGATGATGCATCTGTACACAACCCCAGATGCAGCACGGCTCCTGCATTCCAGGTCATTTTTGTTTTATTTCGACTCTCCAATCTTTCGTCCTAGCTAATCAAATGCCCCCGCTTCCCAGCTTCTGTGGGATTCTGCTCTAGTTTGGAGAATGTTCTCCAAATGTGTGGCAGTGTGAGAGGTGGTAGGACACGGAAGAAGTGGCGTGTGGAGCGGTCTTTAGGGTTCTTGGGGGAACTGCCTTCAGAAGAGTTCAACGTGCTTCCCACGGGGCCTGGAGTAGTCTTCAGAGATGGCTGTCATGAAATCCTGAGCCTGGCTTCACAGTCTCTGTGGCCTCCTGTCCTTCACTGTCACCTGTCAGTTTCACGCCCCCATCACTGTCCTCCACCATGAGGTGATGTCAACAAATTGGGGGGTTGGGGAGGGGCACACACAAACAATGTCCCTACATTTCAGTAAGCCGTTCCAACTGCTTCTGTTCTCATTCAGACTCTGGGGGTTGGGGAGATGTGGTACAGCCCCTGGGGGACCCTGACAAGTAGAACAAATGCTGGGTAGAAAGAATCCACTCCCAGCCCCGTTTAGACTTGCGTGCTCGCCGAGGCTTCTCCAGCTGTTGAGTACGAGTCTGTATACCAAGCCTGCCTGCCTTCTGCAATGAAGGAAAAGTTAAAGGATTATGATGGAAATATGGAAAAGGTTTCCCAGAGAAGAAGCGGAACTGTATAAATCTAAGGCAATTACAGCTTTCTGGGGAGGGCTTCCAGGGGGTTCCTTGGCGTTGGCCGTGCTCACGTGTGCCTGTTGCTCAGTCATTGTCCCTCTTGCACATTTAGGCCCCAGGTCATTAGGCTGAGGGAAACATGCCCTTCCCCTGAGGAGATTTAGTCACTCCCCTCCCTCCGCCACTCACACAACCACAGACTCCAGGAATCCCTGAGCATCTCTTGGAAGGGACTTAGAAGTCATTTAGCCCAACTGCCAGGATATTCCCTTGGTGAGCAGGCAAGTGGGGATGCGAGATGACAGTGCGGTTAATTCTCCATCATTTGACGTCGAGTCTTCAGAGACAGCCTGAGGATGCGCTCTCGCGGATGCTGGCGTCGGAAGCTCTTTTCTTATCTTTTCCCTCTCCAAGCAAAACAACCCCGTATCGCTCCACTGTTCCTCAGAGGACGGATTTTAAACTTTTGAAAACACATACATCGAAGCCACCTTCATCTAACTGACGTGGATGCCGGCTTCATGTTCCTTCCAAAAAACTTTTGGCGACTCCGCATTCCGGAGGGATGGGCGGCATTTGAAATCAGATGGCAGGGGAATTACTCTAGCTGACACTACCCTTCAGCTACATCCCAGGACCAAGCGGACTGCCACTGCCATAATGACTAGCAATCGCGGTGCCATCGCTGAAATGAATTCAATTATTAATTTCAATAGCACCCCACGGTGCGTTTATAAATCCCACCATCTGGGGAACATAAATATGGAGGTCTACATTCTAAACTTGGAGGCCTGGTGCTGAGTGCCAAGGGCTGTATCTTTGAAGGCAGCAAAGATTTTTCAAGATACTATATGTGGAACTGCAAGCTGTGCGATTCTAGGAAGCTGTCCCTGGGCCTCTACGGCTCTGCCGTTTATTTGAGGCTCCGATGGGAGCCTTTTTCTTTTTTAACTGGTTCTTACCAATAGACCCAATGAATTAAAAACTTTTCATTTAGGAAGGCTAGAGAATGGGGGGATAAAATAAAAACGGTGACTTGGCTGTTTTGTCGCTTCCCTGTCCCCCCCGAATTGAATTTCCTTTCATCTTCTCCCAAAGTCTCTCTTCTTACTCAGTAGCTTCAAACATGTAGCTATCTGTGTTAGCATGTGACCCTGAGCCAGCTATTCTTAGACACTGAATATTTTCCAGATCTGTCTAAAATGTCAGGACAATTGTTCCTAAAGAAAAGGGGATGGAAGATCTAGGGTGGGTATTTAACAGACTCCTGTAAGAGATTTTAATTCTCCTTCCTTATGTGGAACCATTTGGCCAGATGTTGGGGTTCAGGGACCTTCCCTGTTTGCCATCTGTGACATCCCCAAGGGCTGGCGAGAGAGGGACACTTCTAAAGCCGCATGTAAATGACTTTCATGGAGCCCTGCAGGGGCTCTGCAGGCTGCCTTCCCCTAACGCGGCTGCCAACTCAAAGCTAAGTCACAGCCAACCTTCAGAGGGTCTCCACGCCAGGGTCCCTCACACCCACAGCAGCCTCATTTCCATGGCTCAGGGTGTCTTCTGACAGCAAGGAGAAACACGGTGTGTTCTCAGAGCACATATGCTAAGTGTGATCACACAGCTCTTGTCCTGTTTTCTGCATGGCCAGGCCTTTGGTGCAACTTCCTGTCTTGATTCCCTGATGGTAGGGACCAGCGTTCCGCTGTCCAGTGACTCTTCAGGGCATATACACTTAAAATTGGATGTAGCCAATCAGTGTGTCCTACAAACCACTGCACTCTCCTCCCCGATATGTGCTACACTGACAATTGCTCTACAGTGGTCAATGAATATACTCCTAGACTGTGAAGAAAAAGGGACATGTTTGGGGATGGGATTTTTCCAGAATCTGCCTTGTAGGTGGATTCCCTGTGTTCCCAACAGAGGTTAGCATCAGTGTAAAGAGTACGTGGGGAGTCCTGGAAATAGGTGTCTTCATGCCCAATTAGAGTTTCATTTCTTCAGCATTGTACATGCGTGTCTTCTATCACTTAGCCAAACTAGCCTTCTATGAGCCCTCTTAGGACAAGCAAATAAATCGAAGCAGCAGTCACCATGGGTTTAAATGAAACTTCTGATCTTCATGGCAAAGTCCTTGCCTGCAGCCTCTCCTCTCTGGGTTATAAAATCAATGTACATGGAATTTGAGGGAGCTGATCCTTTGGGGGCTTCCGTGTCCTGAGCTTATTAATGGCAACGAAGGACCCGAAGTCAGTGATTTATGCACTGTAGACACGGCTCTCCCCAGCCTCTGCTGGAGTTAGTAGACTGAGATAATTACCGACTAAATAACGATGATAAGAGAGAAATGGACTGTGGTTGGAGTTAGTGGGGCTGAGAAAACAAATGTCCCCAGGCTCAGGAGAATCTGTTTGCGGCAACACAGGAAGAAAAGGCAGAAGCAGAGAGACCTTGCCCTGATCTGCCTGAGTTCAGTAACTGGGAGGAACTGTGCATGGCCATCATGACCTACAGAATACGATAATCAAGGAGAGCCCTCCAGCAGTCTGCCGGTGCCAGCTCCCACCCTGCCCTGGGGAGCTACCCAGCGGGCATGGCTGTTGAGGTGAAAACTCTAGAATGTGCAGGGCTCTGCACCCGGTGTGGCTGCTGCTTCTGAGCTGAGCCTGGAAGAAGCAGTGTGAGCATGCACTGGGGCGCGCGTTTGCTTTCTGCAGAGGAACACGCCCTCCAAAGACCGGAGAGACTCGCTGTGCTGTGAGCAGTGCGTGACTGCCCTGGGAATTTCAGGATGTGATGGCTGGGGTTCATTGTCAGCTGCATCCTAGAATCATCTGAAAAGTGAGTCTTTTTTTTTTCTTGGTTTTTCAAGACAGGGTTTCTCTGTGGCTTTGGAGCCTGTCCTGGAACTAGCTCTTGTACACCAGACTGGTCTCGAACTCACAGAGATCCACCTGCCTCTGCCTCCCGAGTGCTGGGATTAAAGGCGTGCACCACCACCTCCCAGCTTGAAAAGTGAGTCTTAAGGAACCATTATTTCGATTAGGTTGGCTGGCAGGCTTGTCTGTGGGAGATTGTCTTATCGGTGGGCAGACCGCCTACTGTGGGCATCACCATTCCTTAGGCAGGGGAATGTGCTCTGTACAAGGATGGAGAAAGACAGCTAATCACTAGCAAACACACATATATTCACTGCTTTCTGCTTTTGACTGTGGATGCAATGAGGCTTTAAGTTCCTTCCTTGATTTCTCCACAATGATGGTCTATACCTGGAACTGTGAGTCACGTTTGACAGGGTGTATTATCACATCATTGAGAAATGAAACTAAGGTACAGGGCTTCTTTTATCTTGGAGGGTTTCTTTTATCAGGGACTCACCCTAAGCAACCAGTACTTACACATTTCCAAGCTGAATCCCATGGTGTCCAGTTCAAGTGTCCTGGCCTAATGATGACCCAGTGTTTGCAGAGAACCTGGCAAGCATGGCTTCCTGTGGCAGAGAACAGCTGTCCTCCAGGGTTCCTAGATTCTCTACCAGGAGACAGCATTGGCTGACACTGCCCTGTGGTGAAGAAGGGGAACAGAGAAGACATCCCTCGTTTCATACGGCGTCATTGAGCAGGCTGGGAAGAAAGACACAAAAGCACACGGGCAACGTCTTCAAGGACAAGCGGCACAGAGGAGACATTTTCTTACTTCTTGGGCAGTGTGTAAATAACCTTCACCCTGGGAGGAGAGAATGCCCTGCCTGCGCTTAGAACACCGGCTCTGAATCCACTCAGCACTTCCTGTTCAAGGGTAAATGCTTATCCTAGCAACTCTCTTTCAGAGAATGATTGTATGTATGTATATATATATATATATATATATATATATATATATAAAACAAGATGTGATGGCCAAATTAATTGACCCCCGAGGCCACAGGATAGAGAAGCAACAAAGCTCTGTAGAGAATTAAGGAAAAGGGACACAGAAATCTAGAGCATTCGTGATTCAATCCCATATAATAGGGCACGTGTAATTTAGCAGACATTGAAATAAGATCTTTTGAAGGTGTGTGTGTGTGTGTGTGTGTGTGTGTGTGTGTGTGTAAGGGTATGTGCATGTGAGTGTAAGTGCTCAAAAAAGCCAGACATGGATCCCCCAGACCTGGAGTCACGGTAGTTGAGAACTGCTTGGTTTGATTGTTAGGACAGGTCTCGAGTCCCCTATATGAACACTACTTACCTTTGATCATCGAGTCATCTCTTCATCCCTCAAATAACATCTTTAAAGGGGCCACCTGGTTTCCTACAACCTTTACTTTCCTACTTGGTTGTGTGCCCCAGGAAGAGATAGGGCCAAGGGGAAGGCACCTCTGTCTGACCAAGGACAACTTCCACAGAGAACAGCTGGCTGAGCTTTGTCAGCTGGCAGTATGCCAGACAGCTGGGGACGTAAATGCATTCTTGAAGTGGGCTCTGGTGGCGCGTCCCAGGACTCACTCTACCTGGCACGGCCACTGTGACACACACACAGAGAGCTCAAAGCTGTTTAATTCAATCATCTGTCAATGCCATAGTGTTTGAGTATCATCGCTTCATTTAGTGGGGGTTGCCTCTTAGCCTCCAAGAGCCTCCGGCAGGGGGTTATCGCTATCTCCCAGTCCTCAGCAGGACAGCAGATCCTTCATCACTGAACAGTGTGTCACGATACCCCAGCTCTCCTACACCCCTGGAATCAAATTCTATACAAATTCCAGTGGTTCCCACTGGTGCCATGGGCTATATCTACACGATCCTGGTCACCAGTCCCTCAGTGGGCACAGCTGGACTAGATTGGAACCTGCCTAGATTCTGGTCTGGTAATGTATAGAGAAAGGGGAAGATCTCCTGCCACACATCTCTGTGCTGTCATCAGCAAGTGCAGCATGTGTCCATCTCAAGGCCCAGGACCCAGGTCTTTGTAGACCAGACCTCTGCTTCTGGCACGGAGATCGGGTTGGGAGGAACCAGTCTTTAGGCTCGACCACAGAGCTGATTCTTAGATTTTTCTGATATTTGGATGCAAGGGATGAAATTTTTAAATTTTTTATCAGGCACTCTGCCGAAAGCTGGAGATTAGCTACCCTCAGGCTCTCAGCTACTCTCCTTAGATCAGCTGAAGAACCAAGGAGCAACCATCCCATCCCATCATTCTCATAATTTCTATGCTCCCTGGGGCTCTCAAACACTAGAGAGTCTCTCCCTCTAGTTCATCTCACACGACTGGCACCACTCCCCTCTCACCAGTGAACTTCTTGGCAGCTGGACCACTCAAGACCCTGAGGCTTGTCTGTTGGCATTTATCACCTTATTGGGTTCCTTATTACCAGCTGACCAGCAAGGGCCCAACTTCCAACCTCTCTTAGAATGTCATTCCTTAGACTGCTCCAGACACCAATCCCCTGTGTCATGTTCCCAGGAAAATCATTTCTGAGATGAGGATAGATCTGAGTGTCTTCTTGGGATCCTGCTTTTAGAGGCAACACCTCTAAAAGGGAGGAAGGTGATGCAGAACAGTGGTTAGGTGGTGTAGGAGGGATCTTCTGTATTTGGGTTGCTTTCATTGGTTGAATAAAGAAAACTGCCTTGGCTTTTTATAGGGCAGCCCTTAGGTGGGCGGAGTAGACAGAAAAGAGTTCTGGGAAGAAAGGAAGTATGAGAGACGCCATGATGCTTCGGCCTGAGATGGATGCAGGTTAGAATCTTCCGATAAGTCACCACTTTGTGGTGACACACAGACTATTAGGAATGGGTTAGTTTAAGACATGAGGGTTAGCCAAGAAGAGGCTAGTGGTAATGGGCCAGGCAGTATTTAAATGAATACAGTTTTCATGTGGTTATTTTGGGCATAAACTAGCAGCTGCGGCCAGGAGCCAGGCGCTGGAAACAAACGGCCGCACTCCTCTCAGGTGCTGGGAACACAATCCGCACCTTTTACAACAGTTCGGCCTTTGTAGTAACGGCAGCAGGCCATGTGTGAGATGCCCTGAACTAGGACGTACCTTATTAGTTACTCCTAGCTGAGACAGGGTGCAGAGATATCAGTCATCAGCTGCAGACTGAACACGGGATGAAGGGAAAGCTCCGAGGAACTCAAGAGTGATCTACACTCCTGGCAGCAGGGCGGCATCATGAGGAAAACTGGGCACTGCACCCCAGCATTCCCACACCCTTCCAGCTCTGCAGGTTCCTCTGTCTTGACTGAATCTTTGCCTTAACACAGCCCGGTAACTAGATAGCACCCTGCTAGGTCAGTTAAATCTCTCTCTCCCCCCTTCTCTATGTGTGTGAGCATGTTTGTGTGTAGGTACACATATAAGCATATATGTGTCTGCATGTGAGGGTCAGAAGACAGCCTTGGGTGTCGTTCATCAAGTTCCCTCCACCATTTTTGCGTCTGGGTCTTTAATTAGCCTAAAACTTCACCCAGTAGGCTAGTCTAGGTGGCCAGTGCGCTCTAGAGATTCACTTCTGTCCCCTTCCTATCTTACCATTGCCAAGGTTACAATGCGGGTTCTAGGGATCTGGATTCAGGTCCCCATGCCTGTGATGCAAGCGCTTTATTGACCGAGCTACCTCTCCATCACCTCCAGTAAGCTTCACCCTCAGTCCTTCAGCTGGTTTCTGCCCAAGTCCTTGATCCTTCTGGAGGGTAGGTCATTTTCAGTATTGCTACAGAATTTGGTCCCTCCAAGGGCTACTGTAGGAGCGGAGCAGATTTATTATAGAAGGTCTTCAGTCTCAGGTTGCCATGGGATTTCACACATGATTCTCTCCTTGGAAATAAGAGCAAATGGCAAGAGTATGCGTTGTTAACTTGACAACCCAGAGAGAAAGCAAGTGGAGAAGCAGCAAGGAGAGGAGAAGCTGAACCTGATGAAGGCAGCACAGTGTGGCGGGGGCACACCGGGAGAGGTTCAGGTAGGGTTTAGGTTTCAGCCAAGGGAGGGGATGTTATACAAACACAGGTAACAGGTAGGGGAATCCCAAAACTATGGTGGTAAAGACTGCCAAGTCCAGACTCGGGCTGATGTAGAAGGCAACTGAGGTATGGACACAGCAGGCTTGGTCTGTCTGCGAGGAGGATTCTGAGAACACGCAGTATGAAGTCCTATGTGCAGTATGTGTTTTCCTAAACATGCAAACACAGATTGAGCGTTTCATCCATCTTTGACTAAGAGCCAATGCTCTATCATGTCTGCGTTTTTCTTGTTACACAAAACTAGCATGGAGTTCTTTTCCCCATCAGCTCCACAGAAGGAAGGTCCTTTCTTACACAGATGTCAACAACTACGGTTGATTTTTTTTTCTATTCTTACTGTCAAGTACAACTACTCTTTTATACAAAGACGGTGCCTCATGGCCTCGTTTCTGTGTGCTTCAGTTGCCAGCGTCCCCACTCTTACACACTGGGGACAGTAGTAAGTAAAATAAAGGTGACAGGAGCTCATGTGTTCTGGTATTTTGACACTCACTCTGATAGTACGGAAACTGTGGGCAAAGGAAGTATTCACATCCCAGGCGGGAGGGAGCCGGGTAGAAAGGGATCTGATCGCGCTATTCAGTGCACACCTTAAAGCATAGGGTTATTTGCTTCTGGAAGTTAACCTTTTCAGAGCTTAGTTGGTCATGGGTAAACGGACCTGGGAAAGGGGAAACTGCCCCTAAGGGGGCTGCACATCTTTTATTTTAGTGGGTACCCAGGTTCTAGGACCTGGGTACTGCCATAAACATCCAAGAGGCTAAATACGTTCTTTTGTTTTATTTTATTTATTTATTTATTTTGGTTTTTTGAGACAGGGTTTCTCTGTAGCTTTTGGAGCCTGTCCTGGAACTAGCTCTTGTAGATCAGGCTGGTCTCGAACTCACAGAGATCCGCCTGCCTCTGCCTCCTGAGTGCTGGGATTAAAGGCGTGCGCCACCACCGCCTGGCTAAACACGTTCTTTATGGCTGTGAAAGCCAGGTAGACTCTGGAGAGGAACATCCCAAGTCCCCATGAGTTAAAGCAATGAAGATCGATTCCTTGTGTTCTCTAAGATCTAGAGGTGATGACATAGGGCTGTGGCCTCTCTACTCCACACTGACAGGGCCCGAGGATGAGCCCTTCCAGTGTTAACTCTCAATAAGAGGCTCAGGTTTGCCTACAAGTCTGGTGACGCTGACTCTAGAGGGTGGAGTCTAAACAATGGGATGGTTTGGGGATATTGAGCTCGTTCTTTGTTAGCCTAAACCTCTCACACTGGACACAACTGACTTAAAACTCTAAAGCTGAGTGTGGCCTCCCTTCCTGGAAGCAGAGGAGAATGGGATGCGGGGGCATCAGTGATGCTTATCGAGTCACCATCGTGATGCATATCATATCAGGTCATGATCTAGAATCTTGTGCATGGTTTGTGGGAGGAGAGGGGAAGCTCCTTATTGCCCCGTGTTGGGAAGAGCAAAGTTTAGGTGGTGAGTCACTGAGATCTTAGGTCACACAGGTACCCCACAGAAAGGAATGCACTCTAAAATACAGCCAGTGCACAGCCAGACACTGTAGGCCACCGGGAGGGGCCAGATCTAGTCTCCTAGAACAGCCTCTTTGTTCTTTCGCTAGTAAACGCTGCACTTAACAAAGGAGAGCAAGTGAAGCTGACCTGTTGCCGTCAGGCTTGGCTCTCTGCCCCCCCCCCACACACATACAGCGAGGATGTCTCTCCAGTGAACTGTCCAGACTCCACTTCTGCTCATCACTAGGTCAAGCAACCCGTGTACTGGCTTCTGCTAACGCTATGGCCCGTGGCTAGAGAAAAGTCCTGCAACTGGTCCCGGGATTGAGCCACCATCTTTGGTTTTAATAGCATCATGTCCTGACTGACCCAGTCCCTACATCTCAGGATCTTACTGAAATAACCCTAATCTATAAAATATTAAGTATGATTACACATAGATGCATCCCAAACAACTATATATAATTAGCGCTATCAACTTGATAGAATCTATTATCACCTGAGAGATGGGCTTCTGGGCATGCCTGTAGGATACACATGCATACACACGCACACACACATTTACATATATGTATATATATATATATATACACACACACACACACACCCTAACCCTAACCTAATATATATGTAAATAGATATAATTTTTTTTGCTTATTTTCCATCCGTAATGTAGCTTCCCCTCCCATCCCATTCCCTTCCCACCTCCTCTCTGCACCCTCCAAATCTATTCCTCCTCTGTTTCTGTTCAGAAAGGGGCAAACCTCCCATAGCTATCCACAAACATGACATATGAAGTTGAGGTAGGACTAAGCTCCTCCCCTTGTATTAAGGCTGTAAGAGATTGTATTAATTACACGAACTGAGCTGGGAAGACCCACCCGCTGTAGGTGACACCCTTTCCATGATGGGACCCTATATAGATCAAGAAAGGATGCATGCATTGTTTTCTGCTTCCTGTTGACAGATGCTATGCGGCAAGCGGCTTCCTGCTGCCTCGACGTCCCTGCTGTGGTGAGTTGTGTCCGTGCACTGGGAACCAGAGTAAACCTCTTCTCCCTCAAGATGCTTTTGCCAGAATGCCTTCTCATAGTGACCAAGGCTAAGGACCTAAGACACACATACACGGAACATATGCATACGGGAACAAAAAGCTCTCTCTCCGGACACTCATAAAAATCCGGTGTGGAAATGCCCCAGCCTCAGATTCTGCAATCTAAGGCATGCTCCATTGCTAAGCAGAAACTCTCGGGTTAAGACCAGTGGTGCCAGCTGGATCCAAAGGGTGTGCCAGGGATGGGGGTCACAGCTGCCAAAGACCCAATACGGCCCTGACCTGACAGCTAGGGGAGAAAGAACGCCTGTGCACTCTGAAACGGCCATCGCCTTGGAGACTGGGAGCCACACTGACCACCGTTCAAGCGAGTCACGCAAGGAAGGGAGGTGTCTTGGAAAACTCCCGGGGCTGTGGCTGTGTAGGTCCCGATCATCTCACTGCAGCCACCGGCTCTCGAAACCCAGCCGTCTGGGCTTTTCTTGGCCTCAGGTGAAGAGGTGGCTTCCCTCTTTGAGTCAGCGTTCATAGCTGGGCTGTCTGTTGGCCGAGGTGGGGAGAAAACAATGTTACAAGAGGTCAGGGGTTCAAGGCCCACGTGGGTTAGTTAGTGTTCTATTCTTTGGCCAAAGTCTATATCCTCTACACCCGCCCGGCTGCTCTAATGATGGCAGGGGGAGCGGGTGCTGCGAGTGTCTCTCTTTCCAGCCCTGTTCTTCCTGTTAAGGAAAACGAGACCTTGCGTCAGCGATGCCATCTCCAGGGCCAAGGACTGTCCATTAAGCAGCAGTGAAGAAAACAGATGCTCTCATTCCCCAACGGTGGCCAGGAGGCTGAGGGACAGAAATGGTGCTTACAGCCCAATACCAGCTTGGTCACTTACTCGAAATCCTTGTTACCCTAACATGGGTTTTTGTTTGTTTTGGTTTTTTTTCCCATAGTTGCCAGAGTTTCAGCATTAGCCCTGTATGGTGGGAAAACCACAAGTTACCACATGGACCACGCTTGGTCTTATGACTCCCTAACTCCGTGTGTGTGTGTGTGTGTGTGTGTGTGTGTGTGTGTGTGTGTGTGTGTGTGCCTAGGGTGCCTGCTTGGGAAAGCTGACCTGCTTCAAGAGTCTCTGCTTCATTACCGTAAAATGGGAATATTAGCATTTACCTCCTAGGGCTGTCAGGAGAACGATATGGGGATGGATACAGTCTGGCGGGTCCAGAGTGATACTTGGCTTCTGTGGTTGGGGTTCTCAGGGCAATTCTTTCCATTGTTACATTTCTTCCACCTTAGCTCAAGGCCACTTGCGGAGAACATTCCTTTCCAAACTGTCATGGGCAGATGCCAGGAAGTCTACGGGCATAAGACAGCTTATCAAGCTTACGAGACAGTAGGAGTCACCACACGGGGTGACTGAGGACTCTGGGGACTAATAGATGCTGTTTCACCCCAAGCCAGAATGTTCCGTTAAGTCTCTATTCCCATCCCTGTTCTCTTTCCTTCTCCTTCTGCACGGTTTGCCCCTCCGCCCTCACACCAAAAACTACGAACTCCTGATTCCCATCACTTCTATCAATGGACAGCCCCAGCTGCCCCTTGTCACTCTCTTGCCATTCCTACCTCGGCCTTCAGTGACTTAGGAGGCTGTGCGTTTCGCCAGGGCAGGGGAGGTCTTTATCACACAAGCGGCACATCTGTCCAAGCGATGGATGGGTGCACGCCTGAACGAATGAATGAATGCTTTCATTTCGTCTCTGTCTGGGAGTTCCGACTGGACGTCTCTTCTGAGCACTGCCACAATGCAGCCTCTTGGCAGCCTGCGTGGGTGCCTGCAACTCCCTCCAGGGCCCTGCTTCCAGTCAGCCAGGCGCACATTGCGTCTTTGACAAGTTGGACGCCGAGTGGAGAAACTTGAATGCCTTCGTCTATTTACTTTTACCACATGCCATAGAAATTAAAAATACATCGTACCACCAGTGCTGTATTTAGTGTCTCCCTTTAATTACATTCAAGTGTGTTGCTAAACAGTCTTGAGGAAACCGTAATGACCAGCTGTTCTAGCCTCTTCCCATATGTCAGAGACGGTTTCTAAAATCGCATTCTGGGACGGGCAGGTCGTATAATTAGACAGTGTATAGTTAACACTTCTAGATTTCCCCCTCAAACTGTGGGGCCTTTACACTAACATATTGCCTGGTTCTGCCAGTTTGGCACGATACAGTTAAATGACGTGCCAACGAGCAAGGAGACTATACCAGGGCCATTAGTCGTGCTATGGCAGCGAAAGTGTGCGCGCACTATGCAAGATTCAGTGTGCTCAGCTGACAAATACACTTAGTAAAGAGGACTCTAAATTTTTAATATCCCCTCATAGTGCCATTTATCTCATTATAATTAGATGTGAACGTAGCCCCCCCCCCCTTTTTTTAGCCCTTTCAAACAAAGAGGTATCACTCAAAATAAACGGCGACCATTAAGAAAACAAAACGAAACTGAAATCGCCAAGAAGAGGACGAGAAGACAATATTTCATATGGATTCTTCTGGGAGAAATGGGGATTTTTTTTTCTATTGCCAAACTAGATTTGGAAGATGAGAGACGATGGATTGAGACAAACACTCGATCGCTATGAAATGAAGTTGTGGCTCCTGGCAGTTGTTTCCACGGCTCGGGAAGTTGTAATATTTCACTTGATCAAAATTGGCTAGCTCTTTGATTTTTTAAAATACGGATAGACATTAAAATAGAAATATAAAATAAAAGAGACAAATCCGACCAGAGAGTGTCCCTCTCATAAATGTAGCTACGGTTTCTCGTCAGACTTTGTCCTCAAGAATATGATCAACTCATGGCCAAGACTTTCTTCAGTCCTAAAATAACAAAATCTTTTCTAAAAAGGCCTGAGAGAGGGAGCTCCACTCTCCTGAAAAGACCGGCTCACAGCACTTTCTGTCCATCTGAATCTCCAGTGACTTATTTAGACGTGAGCCCTGACAGCGTAATCATTTAAAGTCTTGCTTTGTGTCTGGAGTTAGAATGGTGTTCAATTGATATTCAGAATAACGGCAGCAGTGTGGTGTGTTCCAAACCTGGGTACAGTCCAGTGCTCTGGGAAATGGACTCGCCCGAGGGTTAATCCGCATTTAGAGCTCGCTTTAATGAAAACCCTACCCTGTACCACAAGGTGTTCTGAAGACTGTTTTTTTAATGTTTAGTTCAGCAACATGGCCTCCTTTGTCCTGACTTTTAAAGGGACTTGAAAGTTGCGCTCCTGTGGTCGTCCTACACTGCCCCTTACACCAAGTCAGACACTCAGCTCCCAGGTACGAGGAGGTCTTCGGTGTGGTGTGCTGACCTACACCTCCAAGAATCAACCTGGCCATCACAGGCAAGGACTCGATCTCGGTTCCTTCAAGTTGTGTCTCCAACCCATCTCAAAGTGTTGCTTACTTTCCTCCACCTTTTCCAGAGTTTGGTTAACCAAAGCCGATGCATGAGAGAGCCGAAAGTTGTTTAAAGGGAAAAGATCCACTCCACGGACGGGACTCCTGCCACAGATGGTATCTGTCATTGGTGACTAGAGGGTTTTTTTTTTTTATATATACACATAAAACTCTGAGTCCCTCACGTATAAACAGAGTCTTGTCCTCAATTTAAAATAAATAACAAGATGGAAAATAACCCAGTTCTTCAAAGAGTGGACCTAGCTCTCTGGTTTACTGAGTGGGAGAAAGATTGAAATAGAGAGAATGGCAGTGAAAAAGCAGGGGAAATCTCTGTTCTGTGAGCAGAGTGCTGCGTTCCTTTATGACCCGGAGGACAGGCAGCAGGCGAGTGGTTCCGTCAGCGTTCTCCTCACATAGGCCTGTGTGTGCTCAGCCCATGACTGGCCACTTCTCCTCTGCGGAGGGAGACTCACACCCACGAGCAGGAGGACCCCCCACCTCCTGTGCAAACCGTGTGTGGAGGTGGCGGTCCACCTGTGATCTCAGCACCCTGGAGGCAGCGATGGGGCACCCCGGGGAACAGATGGTCGACTAAACTAGTCCAATCTGAGGGCGCTGGACTCAAGTGAGGTACCCTGCCTCCATATATAAGGTCAGAGAAGATGCTCCCACATGAACCTATGACCTCTACATGCACAGACACCTGTACACAAATGTACATCCCCCACAACACACATATATACATGCATGTACACCACAAACATACATGTGAAAGAATACTATCTTTTACTATGTGCTCTTTCTAGTAGACCCTCTGTGTGTTCCTTAGCTTCACTCCAGACCCCTGCTCACCCTCCAATGCCTGGATCAAATGTCACCCTGCCTATGGTTCCTGCTGAATTCCCACGACGCTTCCTCTTCTGTCACTTCTGCTCTCTGACCACCGTGTTTTAGCACTGACTAGCACTAGTAGTTTTGGCTACTTTCTTTTTTTTCTCCCACACAATTCTGTTATTTAGGATTCAAAGTGTGTATGCTATCCATTTTGTTAAGGGGCGCTTGCCCTTCGAGATATATTAAGAACACTTTAGACTCTTGCAGTAAAGAGATTATCAAAGAATATGTATCCCAGTGTTAAGTTCTTTCCTTAAGCTAAGTAAATAAAATAGCTTATGAACTAAGAGCTTAAGCCTACGGTTAAAATGTAAACATTTTCAGGTGAATGTGTGTGTGTATGTGTGTGTGTGTGTGTACACACTTCTCATTTTCAATATCAAACCATAAAATTCAATGATATAATATAATGTAATGATTTACTTTTCTGATCTCAGAGGAAAAATTAGAATGTAATCAGATTGATTTATGATCTTGACTATATCTGGTCAATCTTCCTACCTCGAAAAACACTACTGCCTACATTATGAATTTCCCACAAGATTTTGATCTGATTCAATGTAAGTATATATAGATTACGTTGAGGAATGGATAAAAATAATTTTCTCTACTACATGATTGAGAGAAAAGTTTTTTTGTACTGTACTGATTGAAAGCAAAGGTGGCAAAGGGAAAAATGCCCCCTTTGTCACCATGGAGGGCGGTGGTCGTCTCCCCAAGCAGATCTCAGTGAGACTCACACAGACCAGGGCTTAGACAGCTGCAGGCACAGGCCACATTCAGCGCCCCACTTGTTCCTGTGATAATTAAAGACTACTAAAGTCCAGTTGGGCTCCGTGGCCCTTACTCCGTCCCTGCCTGCCTTCTGTTCACCTTGGCGCAGGTGAGGCATGGAGACAGATACTGACCAGCAAAATGGAAAAAAAAAACATTCAAACTCACGCTCCCTGCTGAAAATATTTGCCCACGTTTGACCTAGAAGCTTCATTTCGTCTTGAAGACAGTGCAGCTTGGTGAGCCCTGCTCTGCTAGTATGCTCACGTGTATCTTTGCTACAATACTGAAATGATTCTCATTAGAGACTCTAGTCTGGGTTGTTTTGGTTTGGTTTTTGTCTAAGAAGTTGTCCATAATTCATGCTAAGCATGCCATGTCCCTCTAATGTGAACCCACACATGCCTCACCCCTGCATGCTACTCTAGGGCCTAGCATGGCCCCTGACACCATCAGAAGCTAACGAGGCTTTGGTTAAGTGAATGTCTATAACGGAGCAGGAAGAGAGTGCAGATCTGTGGCTTCAACCATCTCCCACTCCAAGCCCCAGTGGGCCTTCTCAGGTCTTGCACATACTTCCTATTTTTTTTTATGGATTTTCATTTCTCTGTCCCAACTCAGTCTAACCTAGGAAGACACAACTGCCATCCATTGTCTGTGGAAAAAAATAAATCCAAGAACATCAAATGATACATTCCTTCCTCTGGGAAAAAAAAAAAGAAGAGGAGCATGGGCACATTCTCGCTGCTCAGGACATGCAGGGAAGCACAATTGGACTCGTCCTGAGAAATGGTGCAGATGGCATATTTGGCATCACCAACCTGCATAGATCAGAGATGCATTTGTTCTCACGACTTTGTTTGCTCTGTGACCATTTATCTGGGCACCTGCTCACATCTAACCTCTGACAGGGTCAAGAGAGAGTGAAATATTTTGCTCCTGGGATCGGAAGGCATGGGGATGCTTGCGTTTCTTTCTACCTGCAAAACACTCATTTCTTGCAGCATCGGAAAACATTTGGTTATGTTATCTCGTGGGTCCAGGAGGAGCATGCAGTGTGCCAAATTTAAGAGGCACTGCCAAATGCCGTAGCCTGCATTGTGTAGCTGGGGCTGCCAGTAGAACTGGTGCTAACTAGTTGTACATTCTAGCTCTTGCCTCAGAAGAAAAAAAAAAACAGTTCCTCATTTCCAACAGGGCTCCCAATGCTCGCCCTTGGTTATACGATGTCTTTGTTTCTGATGCTGGCCTGTGGGCACAGCTGATTGGCTGCTGTGGCCGACCTCCAAAGGCTTGGGACAGTGAGTGCTGGTCACCACAACAAATGGCTAGGACCCTCTGGGGACTTGGACATGACGTTCTTAGCAAACCCCTCTGAGGGCCAGGCTCTCTGCTTGACCTGAGCCATCCTGCCCTGGGTCTTCTTACAGTTCTTATTTGTGAAACGGAGATAGATCACTTAGTGTCCTGCAGCACCAGTGTCCGCCCCCTCCAGCAAGGACAGTCACAGGGCTGTTATGGAAAACTTGCCTTTTGGGTGGGTGCGTTGGATACATACGCCTGGATATCCTGGCCATATGGATATCATGGTCTGTGGACATGGCAAGTGTCTAGTAACTAGAACTATATGAGGTGCTAGAGATGGGGTCCCCCGTGATGGCATCACCACAATGTCCTGCACTCTTACTTGACAAGAAGACCATCTCCAGTTGTGGCTTGATGGGGAAAGGTTTTAGCCAATCAGGGTAATAGCCCCACCCCGCCATTAGCCATTAGCTAATTATTCTGGGTTGGATCATCAGGTCCCCCTTATGTATAAAAAGGAGCAGCACACGTGTCCTCGCTCTCGTTTCCTGCCCGGCACTCTCTTGAAAAGCGTGGGATCCTGGTATCGTGAGTCTTTTTATCTATTAAAAAATATATATCCTAAGGATAGCTGGCTTGGGTGATTACATCCTTAATTACTGCATCAGTGGCTCCATGACCTTAGACCTCAGGAACTATGATTTGAGCAAACCACTAGGCTTTACAAACTAATCAGTCTGTGGTGTCCATTGTAGCAGCAGAAAACAGACCAAGACAGACTGATACAATCAACCCACAACATCTGTCCCTATTAACTGGAACGGACAGGGCTCTCAGCAGAAAGACTGATTACTTCTTAGGATTGTTATCGTATTGCCTACTATTGGCACACACCAGTCAAGGAAATCAAACAAAGCACAGGATGTTAAATACCTAGAACTTGACGGATGTGAGGCTTTATGTCAATTCAGAGGAGTACTCGACTCTTGCTGCAACGTGGCATAGCCTTTGGCCCACCTGGCCTCGACCAGTGCCGACCCTGGGCGATCAGTTGTGCCAAGGTGGCATCTGTCTGTGACGTGCCTGTGACAACACTCCTGAATAGAATCAGGCTGCCAAGACCTGCTAGGTCACCTCAATGAAGACATTCTTCAAGATAGACTGGGCAAGGACAACAGTGTGTGCCAAGGGTCACCCCCACCCCCAACCACAGTAGCAGGTCTTTCTGGCTTGCCTGCCAGCCCGCTGTCTCAGTTGACCTGCCCTGCCCTCCTTGGCTTTTGCAGAAGTGTTTATGATGGAAGAGATGGGTAGACCTGGGGAGCATTCTGGAAAGGAGGAGACGAGACTGCCCTGGACGATAATGGAGGGTGTGGCTGTCACCTGCCATCCTTTTTGTAAGCACAGTCTCTCCTGAAGAAAGATTGGTGCAGTGCACGCATGGCCTTGCCGTGAGGAGTCTTAAATTCAGCGAGCAGAGATCCCAGACGCTCAAGGCGACAGCTGCGAGTTATTCCAGCAGAGACTTTGGTGTCACACATGCTTCCTGAAGCCCAGAGGCCCAGCGGGCACCTGGGGCCCAGTTCACACCACCCAAATATCCCCACTGGTGTGAATCAATCGGCTGAGGAAGAAGCCACGTGAAGTGTCACTGAGCGGCCTCTTCTCCCAGGCCCATTGTCTTAGCTGGAGGCCCATAGTAGGCATCATACACAAACTGAAGACCAGCGTAGGAGGCCAGGTCTCCACAGGTGCTCTATATGCGTTGGCTCATTTTATCCCAGAGGTAAGCTCTTCACGGAGTTAGTGTTATTGTTGCCCATGTCAGAATAAAGAAATGGAACTCTGAAGAACTTAAGTAGTCTGTTCAAGGCCACGCGGGCAGAAGCAGTTCAGCTTTAAATGCTTGCAATGTTTTGCTCGAGATTGAAATTTTATCCTTGGTTCATATATATATATATATATATATACACACAATATATAATTTTATATATATATATATCTCATATGATAGGTAGCTATATTTGAAATAGAGCCTTATGTAGCCCAGGCTGGCCTCAGACTTGCTATGTAGGATGACCTTGAAATCCTCCGCCCCTTCCTCCACCTCTGAGTCTCGAGATTGGGTGTTCATTACCATGCTTGTCTTAAACGTTTACATTTTTCTATGTGTATAGCCAGTAAATACTGCGCAAACTCAATTTTTCTGGAGCATTAGAGCAAAACTGGTGATTTAAGGTGGAGGCCATGGAGGATAGAAAGAAGGAGCGGGCATAGGAGGAGGAAGGGAGGATGAGACGGAGAGGAAGCCTGAAGCAAATTTGGTGGTATAGATCTGTGATCTCTGTGTGTGTGCGTGTGTGTGTGTGTGTGTGCGTGCGTGCGTGCGTGCGTGTGTGTGTGTGTGTGCATGCACGTGTGACAGCAGTTTGTGGTATAGATCTCTGTGTGTATCTGTGCGTGCATGTGTGACAGAGAGAGAGAGAGAAACAGACAATGAGGAAGAGAATAGCACTCTTTCCATTACAAGACTCCATGCTATCTCTATTTCCCCAGTGCTCCAAGAGCTAAAATTTAGCATTTCCCAGGCCACGTGTTTTCTTTATTTTTCTTGTTCTTTCACAAATTGCTGTTCTCAGAGAAGTTTCAGATAGTGACCCAGCACACCACACATCCTTAGCATCCTCTCCAGAAACACAGCCAGGATAACTGGCGGGCCAGCAATGCGGGTGTTGTGTTAGCGTCAGAACCTGAGTTTGATCTCCCGCACTGGGGAGGCAGGGAGCCTGGGGATCCCAGGCCTGCCAGCCTAGCCAAATGGGTGAACTCCAGGCCGCTGAGAGCTACTGCCTCAGAAGGTAAGACGGAAACATGTCCTAGTCTCTACACGCATGTACGCATGTGTACATTTGAAAACTCACACGCAAATACAATGGGAGCAGGGGCGTCCCCCTTCCTAGGCTCCAGCAGTGTGAGTGACAGAGAATCGTCACGTTCTGACACGGGGTAACTGACTTCAGTACGAAGCGAATCTGCTGTGTGTTTCTTTTTGGTGCTTTGGGCTGAAGCGAGTTCCCTAAAGTTCAACTAGAAGTTCTGACCCCACACGATGACAGGAGCAAGGAAGTAGCCCAGCTAGGAGGGGACCTGAGGTTGAAATCATGGCAGGATCCACCTCCTCCAGCGCCCGTTCTCGCTGTCCTTCACCACGCAAAGACACAAGGTGAAAACAGTTGGCAGTAAGCCAGGCAGAGGCCACATGGGCTGGGACCTTGATCTTGGCTATGCATCTCCCATAACCACAAGCGGGTGAAAAAATGAATTTCTGTAGCTTGAGCCAGACTGTCTGCATTGTGTGTCAGTAGCGCAAGACGGGCCTGGGTCTCCACCCATCCAGAGTCCTGAGACAGTCCCCTGCTGCTGCTTGCTGCGTGGTGCTAAGAAGTTCCCCGGCACGGACTGAGCACAACAGCTTCTGTTTGGGCTGGGGGGGTGTGTGGTTTCTGTAAGTGTTTGAAAACACTATTTAGTACTGCTGTTTATGTGTGCCTGATGTGTATGGGGTGGGCTTCATTTGTCGCTGTACATGTGTAGTGGTTCAGAGGATAACTTTTGAAGTGGGCTCTCTCCCCTTCCCCTTTATATGGGTTCTTGATGCAGGCCACCAAGCATGCAGGCCACATGGCATTACTTGCTGAGCTATCTCACCAGCCCTCTATATGCGTGTCTGCAGATGTACAAATTAACCTGTTAAATTTATGCATTTGCAAAAACAGAGAACTACTAAAAAAGAGTTAGGCACTACTTTACCGCCTTGAAAGTGTGGGTAGACCACCTTCGACGTGGAATACTCCGTTCTAAAAAGAAAATCCATAGAACCTCGGTGAGGAGTCCCCAAACAGGCTCAAATAAACCCCATCAACAGAGCCGGGGGACTTTTACAAGGAGAGAGGACGTTTTGGAGATACCGGTAATTCATTTTCTCATAAGGGAAAAAGGAAATTGATATGATGGTTGTTAAGAGGAGCACAGCATGGGACAATAGCCTGTGACCCGAGGGGTGTGCAGCTCCTGCCTGTGGGGCCATCTTCCCCCTGCTTCTGACGTGTTCTAGTCAGGGACTCTCCTCTTGCTGGGTCCAACAGAGGGAAGTCTTCTTAAACCAAGGGCTGCAGGAGGAAACCGTTCCTATCTCCCTTCTCTCAATGCTGATGGAGTCTCAGAATGACGGGTCGTTTGTGTTTGGGAAGGAGGGTGAGGGCTGAGACAGGATGGGCATGGAGTGACAGGTCGGGTGATGCAGGTTTAGGGGGAGTCTAGGGAGCGACTCCAGTCACAGGCAACTGCAGGCCTGCTGGGACCATGGGTCCAATCTGCGTTCTTCCTCCTCAGTGGGTGGCTCAGCGGTGGTGGGTACCGAAAGTACTGAATTAGTGTTCATTAAGTGGGTCTTGAAGAGAGGATGAACAATAAATTTAGGATGAAAATGGATCCTAGACGTAACGAAGAGAAGTTCAACGTAATAACCCCCTCCCCAATAAACCCATGGAAGGGACTCATTTCTTCTTGTACTATAGATCATAGCATGATTAATAAAAACCCAGAGACAGAAATTGGGGTTCAACCTGAAGGTCAGAAAAGCTAAAAGAGCCAGCCACTGGCCCCTACCTCTACCTCAGCCTGAAATGGTGATCCTGCCTCCAGGAATTGCAGAATGAGAGCGTTTATGAGAGCCCTCTCCTCCCATTTTATATTCCTCTCTAGCTCTGGGCTTAAGGGCGTGCACCGCTACCACCTGGTTTCTATGGCAAACTAGTGTGGCTACTGGGATTAAAGGTGCGTGCCACCCCTGCCTGGCCTGTAAGGCTGCTCAGGGCTGCTGTTTTAGTCTCTGAACTTCAGGCAAGTTTTATTTGTTAAAATACAAATGGAATATCACTACAATAGACCACGGACTAAGTAGCCACCAATGTCAAGAAGCTAGGATCCTTTTGTGGCATGGACTTAGTGGGGCGTTTTAGATCACACAGTTCTATAAGAAACTTCCCATTTTGTGTATGTGTGAGTGTGTGTGTGTGTGTGTGTGTGTGCACGCGTGTGTGCACGCATGTGCATGCACGTGCACGGGTATGTGCAAATGTGTGTGCATGCGTGTGGAGGCTGGAGGGCAGCTTCAGCTTAGTCTCCTCAGGAGCCACTCACACTGGGTTTTGAGTCTGGCTCTCTTCATTGACCTGGAGCATGCAAATAAGGGTAAGACCGCTGGCCCTAGGGCTCCACCTGTGTCCGCCTCCCCAGAGTTGAGATTACATATGGGTACCACCATGCCTGGCTTGTAAAATGTGGGTTCTGGAGCATGAAAATCAGGTCCCCATGCTGGCAGAACAATCATTTCATTGACAGATCCAAGCCCCCAGCCCTGACTTCTATTTTAAAGATGAGATATTTGAAGCTCAGAGAGCTTGAGGACAGTGTAGGTGGCCCATCTCGTAAGTGGAAAGGCTGGGACACAAACAGGGATCTCTCTGGGCATGACCTCCTCAGGTGCTTGTGAGTCTGGAAAGGTCACGAACCATCTTGGCTCCACTGGGTTTTGACGAATGACGGACTCCGAGCAAGATGAATGGATACATGCTCTCCCTGGACTCTGCCATGTGGCCAAAGGCCATGACGTCATGCATTGTTTCTCTTCACATTGCTGACTGCATCCTCCAGCAAGGGGCTGAGTTCAGGGATGGGACTTGACTGACCAGCGATTTTGTTAGCTTGCTGGCAGAGTGTGAACTAGCTACTCTGCCTTTTGACAACTGTCTAGGGCTATCTAGAGGAAGGGTCTGGATGTGGAATTGAATGGGAACGATGACACAGACCAGAGAAAACATGGGCCATGGGGGCCCCCTTTGGAGAGCCCACCGGCCCCTAGTTACCACCCCTACTACTGGAATGTCTTCAATAAGCTGTCAACACCAGCCCAGGCACTGGGTCTGCTCCCTGTGGCCCTAAGACAAACATGACTACGGCCTTCAGGTACTTGGTGGTTCTTCTGTGTGTCTGCGCATCTCTGTGTCAGTTTCTCGTGTGTGTCGGGGGTGTGCAAGACTTTTACTAATCTCTGTGCTAAAAGGGTGTCTTTGGGGTAAGGAAACAAGGGCAGAAAGGACTGCCCCAAGATTGTGTCCAGCTACATGGAAACAGGCAGACCCCCCCAAAACAGACAGTTAGTCTAAAGGTGCTGTCATGGAAGTCTACACAAGGGTATGGGGAAGTGAACTAAACAGGACACACAGCAAGTGGCACCAGGAACAGGGCTTGGAGAACGGGACTTCTGGGGCCATTTCGAAGGTGGATTTGGGGTTGCTATTTGTGGAGGAGGGGTGCAGAGTCATCAGTGGGAAGAAGACAGGGAGCATGCTGCATGGGGGGAGGGGTGGACCACGCTGCATGGGGGAGGGGGGAAAGGGGCAATGAGACGAGAAGGTGGAGCCAGTGGAGTTTGAAGATGAAAGGGTCCAGAGGGGAGATCCCACATCTCAAGGGCGACAGAGGATTCTTAGTTTTTGGCACGAAAGTGATTTAATAGAACTTCTCAGGAACGAAGATCTCAGTTGATGATTATGTTCAGAAATGTTTGACAAGGTCAAGATCAGAGCAGACAAGTTTTATTTTTAAGGAAGGAGAAATGTGGGCCGTATGTGGAAAAGCCAAGAGGTTGGGAAAATCGCAGTTCACGGGCAAACACTCAGAGCAGAGGCTGTGGCGGGGGAGCCGAAGGAAAAGAACTGGGTCAGGCTGCCAATGGGATGGGGTGCAGAAGCAAGAGGAAGGAGAGAAGCTGGAAGAGAGATCGTAGAAGGGTTTCAGAGTGAGAAGGGTCGGCCGAGGGGTCCTGTTTGGCGTTACTTGGTGGCCAGAGGACAGATTTGTGGAGAGGAGGAGACTTAAAAGGGGGGTTGGTAATACTGGTTTGAGGTGTTTGTGGAGATCCAAGTAATGTAGGTGCCATGAAGTCCAGAAACATCTGCCTAGGGATGCAGCTCAATTGATTGAGTAGCTACCTAGCACACATGAGGCCATAGGTTTAATCCAGCAGTGTATAGACGAGGCAGGGTGATGCACAAGTCCAATGCTATTACTCAGGAGGTGGAGGCAGGATGATCAGAGATTCAAGAGCACTCTGATCAGATGGCTCAGTGGGTAAAAGCACTTGCTGCAGAGACACATGGTAGAAGGAGAGAACCAACTCCTATAGTAAGTTGTCTTCTAACTTGTATATGTGCATGAACATACACAGATAAATGATTGATAGATAGATGATAGATAGATGATAAATAGATTAGATTGATAGATGATAGATGGATAGATAGATGATAGATGATAAATAGATAGATGATACATATAGATAGATGATAGATTAGATAGATGATAGATAGATAGATAGATAGATAGATAGATAGATAGATAGATAGATGATAGAGATAGATAGACAGGCACACAGGCAGGCAGGTAGACAGATGATAGATGGACAGATAGAAGATAGATAGATGATAGATAGGCAGATAGACAGATGATAGATAGATGGATGATAGATGATAGATTGAAGACAGACAGATAGCTAGCTAGATGATAGATTGAAGACAGATAGATAGATGTCAAATAGATAGATGATAGATAGATGATAGAGATGATAGATAGGTAGATAGATAGATAGATAGATAGATAGATAGATAGATAGATAGATTTTAAAATAAGCTCAACTCCATCCCCAGTTTTCTAACACGTTCTGGCTGTATGCCTCCTTGTCTCAAAATAAAATAAGGCTGGATTTCAGCATCCAGTGGTCAAAGAAGGAACTCCATGGCTATACTCACAGTCAATGTGACACTGTTCTCTGACCAACTAAGGTCAAATATGCAAGGGTCCCCAAGTTCAGGACTAATTCTGGAATCCTCCTCATTCATGCTCTTACCTACAGTTTCCTAAGGAAAACCACCCGCCCTTCAGCATGACATCAGCCCCTTTAGTCTGTTCTACATCCCGTTTGGATCTATTTTATTAGGGGCTGTGTTTTCCTTAGCCAGGCTAGAGAGTACTACACCACACTGCGGTGATGTCAGAAAGATGGGCCAGATGACCGATGAGTAGACAGAGAACATGCTCAGACAATGGATGGCCTGTCTAACCTAGACTAGAGCACTTTTGTGTCTTAGGTTTATGACCAAGTAAAGGCTCCATCTCTGGAGAAGCAGTTGACTCCCAGAGAGAACTCGTGGTCCAGGTAGGCATCAGGCACTGGGGAGATTTATCGGTTGGTAAAGCTGGCAAAGAAAGCAAGCTTCAAAACATGAAGACCTCAGTTGGATCACAGGCGCTCACATGAGAAGGTCAGGCTAGAGTACTGGAGAGATGGCTCCAGAGGTTACGAGCACTGGCTATTCTTGCAAAGGTCCTGGGTTTGAGTCCTACTACCCAGAAGGTGACTCACAGCTCTCTGGAACCCCAGTCCCAAGGAGTCTGATGTCCTCTTCTGGCCTTTGCAGCCATCCAGTATGCATAGGCAAAATAGTACCATTTCCACCCACACAAATTAAAATAGAAATGAAAAGACCAGGCTAGTGGAATTGGGGAGCTCCAGGTTCTAGTGAGAGACCTTGTCTCAAAAATTCCTAGGTGGATGGCTCCTAAGGAATACCCAGAGGTGACCTGGTGTAGGAGGGATCTTCTGTATTTTGTGTTGCTTTCATTGGTTAATAAAGAAGACTGCCTGGCCTGTAGGATAGGACACAGCCCTTGGGTGGGTGGAGTAGACAGAATGGAAGGCTGGGGAGAAGGGAAGACGACAGACGCCATGATGCTCCTACCTGAGATGGACATGGATGTAGGTTAGACTCATGCCGGTAAGCCATGACCACGTGGTGATACACAGATTTCTAGATATGGGTTAAAGCAAGATGTGAGAGTTAGCCAAGAAAAGGCTAGAGATAACGGGCCAGGCAGTATTTAAATGAATACAGTTTGTGTGTAATCATTTCGGGTATAAGTTAGCCGTGTGGCCGTGGCTGGGAGCCAGGCGCTTGGAACAAACGGCCGCGCTCCTCTCAGGTGCTGAGAACAACAACCCGCACCTATTACAACAGTGACCCTCTGCATCCCATATGCACACGCATCCGCACGCATGGATGCACACATGCATGTCTATACACGTCCAAACAAACACCACTGGACCAAAAAAGCTTTTGGCTTCAGGCTGAAAGCTGGTACAACTTTCTCAGTCAAGCGGACAATGTCTGGGGAGAGCTAGTCAAGACAAAACGTATAAACTGAGCATCAGTCACCAACCTTAGAACCGCTTTGTAATCTAGTAATACAAACGTTTTACCTGGAGGCAACTTAAAATTTCTCTCTGAAACCCACAGCCCATGTCACACTTCACGGGGAAATCGTACAAGCCTTCTTACTAAAGCAGGAGGAAAGGTGAGGGTGAGTGCTGTCATAGTTACTTCTTTAACACTCTTCCGAAGCTACTGCCAGCGAAAGGGGCAGAAAAAGAAACAATAAATAATATGATTATTGGAGAAGAAAGGAAAATTCTTGCTACTTACAAATGGTATGATTGTCTGCTTAAACAGCCACGAGGAGGAATTAGAAGGTTTTTAAGCAATTAGAAAGCTTTGAAAGATCATTTGTTACAAGATAAATATATGGAAAAGTTTACCACGTGTGCCAGAAATGATCAGTGGAAAAGCATAATGAGAAAGAATGTTCTGCCCACCAGAGAAACAATTTAGAACACAGAGGTATAAATTCATTGAACGTTCCACATAAGTCACATAAAGCCAATTGAGAAATTTTACAGAGAGACATTAAAAATAAAACAAACCAAATGAGACGGAAGCCTCTGTTATGTCCATAAAAATCAAAGGGCGATGTCATAGAGGATGATATTCCCCGAGGAGACATATTAATTTAATGTGAGTTATCTACAAATCCCCTGTTGTTTTATGCAACTAGTTAAAAGTATTATGACTTTCCCTTTATACATGAGCTGTTAAGGACAGCCAAGAGCAAAAAAAAAAATCAAAAAAGAAAATATGAGTGAGAAGGAAACTCTCCTCACGGTAGCCCTGCATTTATGCATCGGCAGAGACTCAAGATGATGAAGAGAGAATGCTAACCCCACTGCAAGCCAGCAGGAACAAGCCCCAAGCGACCCATTTGTGAGGCTCCCCCTCAGCTCAATAGCAGCAGGGGGTCACCTGACAAGGTTTCCCTGTCTGCCCAGGCATGGCCTCCACAGAGCAGCCTCCTACTGCCGAAAGTGCAGCCACAGCAGTTCTTCCGCTCCCTGGCACCTGGTGGACTGTCCTAGCAGCCCTCTGGGGTGCTTAGAGACATCACTGCTGTTGCTATGGTAAAATATGCTGACCAAGGCAGTCGAGGGAGGAAGGGCTTGTTGGGGGTCATAGTTCAAGGGTACAGTCCGTCATGAGGTAGTCAAGCGGCAGGAGCTCGGACCAGCGGGTCACATCACATCCACACCCAGGAAGCAGAGAGAAATGCAGGTTGGTGCTCAGTTGGCTTCCGTTTTACACATCCGGGGTACAAACCCAAGAAATGGTGCCACCCACCGTGACCGGGTCCTCCAGTAACCTAGTCAAGGTAACCCCACACAGGCATGTCCAGGGTCCGTCTTCCAGATGATTCTCGATTTTATCCAGCTGACAATTGAGATTAATCACCATACTGGGCGGTGCCACTCAGAGGCGCTGCTGACTCCAATCCCTGGGAGCTGATTGGTGATTCCTTCTCTCACTGGACTCACCCATTGGTTTTCTCAGCCTCTTTGGCAACACCCTTAACCCCAGCTGTAGTTACATCTCATGACTCCTTTCTCCCCATTCACCCTGACACCCCAGGATCCATCTCTCCCCAAGCCTTGAAAAGAGCAGCACCTCAAATTCTGTTTCATAAGGGATTACAGTTAAGACACACTCTTCTTTCATGACTCTTACCAAATTAAATCCTAGACAACCCTGAGCATGACAATATCCCAAAGACACAGAATAAAAAAGAAAATATTAGCTTATCTATCTGTAAATGATATAATTGTAAATTATATATGTAAATAATACATATATAATGTATATAGATATATATCTATCTGAGATATAAAAAAACTGAATATAAGAATTTAATAAATTTGACTTTCTACAGAGCTGCACCCTCTGCAGGTTAGAAATATCTTAAATAAAATTAAGTGACAAGAAAACCAAGAAGAAAAATTCAAACAGCTTCTGCCAAAAGCAGGACAGTGCATAATAATAGATTTATACAAGTTAATATATAAAAAGCATTTGGACATCAACAAAAACCCATGGGAAAAAGAAATAGAATATGGACCTGATAAAAAGACATAAAATATCAAAAAGAAAACATGTGGAAATACACTCAGTTTCATAAGTCAAGAAACTGCAAATGAAAATAACGGCTTCTCTCTTTCTATTAACATATTTGCTGAAATTAATCCCAAAGGAGGGGCAGGGCATGGCTCAATAAGAGGAAGCTTGCCTAGCCCTGGGTTCCATCCCCAGCACCATACACACAGAGGACAGTCACGAATGCCTGTACTCTTAGAAGAATGCCTGTACTCTTCAAGAAGAAGGACGGGAGGCTCAGAAATTCAAGGTCATGCTTGGTACAGAGCAAAGAGTTCAGAGTAGCCTGGAACCCATGAGACTCTGTCTCAAAACAAAAACAAAAGCCAACAACACCCTCCCCCGCTGCCACTCTTCCACTGCCCACCTCTCACACCTTCACCCCACCCCTGCCAGGTCTGCTTCTGGAAACCCCAGGAGGTCTAGTGCTGTGAGCATTCTCTTTGGGATACTCTGGAACTGCTAAGAATGTTTTGTCCTGCCGGGCAGTGGTGGCACACACCTTTAATCCCAGCACTCGGGAGGCAGAGGCAGGAGGATCTCTGTGAGTTCAAGGCCAGCCTTGTCTACAAGAGCTAGTTCCAGGACAGACTCCAAAGCTACAGGGAAACCTTCCTCAGAAAAGCAAAAATAAAAACAAAACAAACAAACAAAAAGGAGTGCTGTTCTCCTCTGTTCTCAGTGGGTAGCTACAAGCCATAATTTATCCCAAACAAATATTGAAGAACTCTAACTTCACCCCACGTTCAGTCAAGACAGCATTTCCGACAACCGGAAACCAAAAGGTTGTAGCCACAGTTTTTAAAAACAACCAGCAGCAAAGAAGGGAAACCCGAAGCGGGGCCTTAGGGCCTTACATGTTGACTAGACGTGATTCCCATTTAAAGGGTCGTTTTAAAAATATGATGGGAAAGTTTTCAAAAACATTCCAGAACTTGAAAGTTTACAAATAAAATTATGGAAAATAAAATCCGAAGTACAAAGACTCCAAAGTGGTCGTACCGCGTGAGCAGTCAAGGCGCTTGTCTCCCTTCTCTTCCTGGAAGATCAAAGGAAGCCACGCAAGGACATGAAGCTCAGACTCTGAGAAGCCAGGGGTCAGTCTCACAGCGGTATCTGAGTAGATGATTCTTAGCAATAATATGAACTTAGTAATAACATCATTGCTGTGCTTTTAAAATAATTTTAGATTCTAGATCTAAATGTCAAAGCTAAAACTATAAAAAAGTTTCTAGAAGAAAGCCTGAGGGGAAATTTGGGAGACTGTGAAACAGGAGATTAATTCTTAATAAGACGTAAAATCTTAAACCATCTATGGAAACAAAAGAAGAGTATCAAACTTAAATGTCATGCTCTTGTCCCTTAAATAAGACCATGGGTCCAGAAGACGGCAAGCTGCAGAATGGTTGTGTTTTGTATCTGCTTTTAACAAAAGAACTGTGTGTGCAATGCATGAAAAGCCTCGTGTTAACAAAAAGATACCTCAACCTGGAAAAGGGGGGAGAGACTGAACTGAGTCCACAAAGGGAGCGCTAATAATAAACACACCGGAAGAGGTGACGGACGGTACAACGAGATGCCACCACATGCACTAAATGCCCAGAATTATAGGCATATGGAACCAAGTGACTGCAAGGAGGTGGCACAACCATGGCATCCTCACAGTGCTGGAAAAAGGGAGCCCCGTTTTAAAAAAGCCGTTCTTCATGTGCCAGGAAAACCCCGACTTCCTACCACACCATCCACTCCACTCCCAAGTCCTTGCATCAAAGACAGGAGCATTTGCTCACAGTGGCTCTTATGCAAAGTGAACACAGTAGCTTAGCTGAAACATTCCCCAAGTGGAGGCAATCCAAACGCCTGCCAATAAGTAAATAAAAGAATTATCATCCATCTGCACGATAATAGAGTGTTAGGCCACAAGGAAAAGGACTAAGGAAAAAACCCAACTCATTGATATATCCCATCAATAAGGAACAATTTCACAGTTATCTTGCTAAGTGAAAAGTACCAGAAATAAGAGAGGTACATGCAGTGTAATGGCGTTTATACAGGAATCCAGAAAACACAGGCTGAGTCAGAACTGCAAGTCCATGGTCACCGGTGACCAAGGGAGGGAGAAACAGTGGAGGGTGTCCTGCTTTACTTTCTGTTGCTGTGAGAAAGAGTTCATTTCATCTGACAGCTTACAGTCCGTCACGAAGGGACATCAGGACAGGGACACGAGGAAGGAATTCAAGGCAGGAACCGAAGCAGAGACTCCGGAGGAACACTGCTCACTAGCTTGCTCCCCATGGCTTGTCCAGCTACCTTTTTATACATCTAGGACTGCAGTGGGCTGGGCCATCCGTATCAAGCATCAGTCAAGGGAATGCCCCACAGACATGGCCGCGAGTCAGTCCAAGGGAGGCGGTTTTTCCACTGAGGTTCCCTCTTTGCAGGCATGCCATGCTAAGAACCGAGAAGCCATCACAGAGGACCAGGGATCGTGGTAGAACTTTGGGTGCCCATGGTGACAGTTCTATTGAAATTCACTTTCCTCAAAGACAAACCGTATATTTGAACAGCTTTCGCGAGTGATGCTTACATCAGACACTGGAGAAGTTAGTGGAGCTGCTTCCCTTCTTCCACGCTACTGTGTTCTCTGATGGATGAGAGCTACACAAGAGACATCCCTTTGCTCTTGGTCCTTTGTCCTGCCTGATGTATTGTCTTTAACTGCTTCTGTGCAGGTCGGCATGTGCACCCCATGAGTGTGTGTGTATGTGTGTGTGTGTGCACGTGCATGCATGTGTGTGTACACGTGTGCACGTGTGTGTGATAGGGAGCATCAAAACTTCTCAAATGCTGGAGTATGTGTGAAGGGAAAGGCTCTCTGTCATGGGATTGAGGATGCAGATGAGGCTATGGGGCTTGGCATGCAGTAGGGCTGGGATGAGCTGCTTTGGGCTGGTGCTCTGTAGGAACCAACCAAGATGTGAAGAATTCAGCAGAAGCAGAAAGGCTCAAAGGAGAGTGGAAGGTTCCAGACCATGTCGAGCATGCTCACCCCGTCCTGTAGCAAGGACACAGTTCTCTGCAAGTCAACGTCTTTATTCAGCTCCACGTCTGAGTAGACTGTTGGAGGGGAGAGATGAGGAGAGAGGATCTTATGTCTGATGACAGATGGATCTTTGTCTAGTTTGGACAAGTGTCACCAAATCTGGGCTCTCTCCAGCCGATTGAGGGGACAAGTACTGGTGTCATTGAGCCATCTCCATCGAGCAACCCCAGAGCCTTCTCTTGCTATGTATTATATTATTCTGCATATATTATGTGCAGTGGTGCTCTTCGCTCTCCCCTGGCAGAAAGTGTGCAGAGCGGAGGGGAATTCCATGAGCCTGCTAAGTGGAATGTCAGGACGGAGCTATTGTCGGGGTCTATGCCAAATGCATCTTCTAATAATGCCATTGTCCTGTCGTCGGTCTTAGATAATTGTACTGCGGCAAATATGACGTTCTTCTAGAAGTGGACAGAACACATGACATAATAGCACCAGGATTGATCAGACCCAGTGCTCGCTAGAGAGCTAAGAGGCATCAATTCACAGGCTTTTATCCCTGCTGTAAAATCCATCTACATGGCACACAGGAGTGAGACATTCACTTTAAAATATATTGTTTAAGATAACACACGGTGGGCTAGCAAGGTGGCTCGGTGGGAAATAACAGAGACCTGAGTTCAATCCCCAGGAAAGAACCAACTCCCAGAAGACAGCCTTGACCCTCGTCACACAGATGCACACATTTGCTAAATTTAAAAATAATTTTCAGAGTAAAGAGGACAGTGGACAGATGACAAATGACATCTATTTCTGTTATTTTAATTTGAGATCTCAGAACTTTGCCATGAGTTATTGGTGTGAGTCTATTACACTATTATGCAGATTCCTAGAAGATTCCCCGTCTACCACAGCTCAAAATGGCAATATCATAGACAGTCTAAAGCAGAGGGAGAGAGTCTCAGTCCCACCCTCAGACAAGAACCTAGAGAGAATTGAGGGCTTCTGAGAGAGGGAGAATTAGCTTCCGTGGATGAGCGCCCTCACTGGTTATTTAATATAAAGTGATCGGCCCTGAAATCACATATACATAGACAACGAAATCGGGAATCCGCAGGTTTTATTTATATATTTGTGCATACATATACATACTTATTTCTCCATATACAAAATATATATTAGCAATAATAATTAGGGGACAAAATGCTGTCAATTTAAGAGCAGGTGGGGGACATGGAAAGAGTTGGAAGAAAAGGACTTTGGAGGAGCCGAAGGGAAGAAAGGGAAAGGGGAAAAGTGATTTAATTCTATTTAAATTAACATAAAAAAGGAATAGTCTGAGAGAGCATGTCATTAAAAGCATGTAGATACTGTCCACATTATTGCTGAGGGATGCTGGGCAAATGCTGGTACCAGTCCTCTATGACGTCACTGAGCTCTTGATTGGCTTAATTGCCAAGATAACAGGAAAGAACACCTTCACTCACTTCTGATGTTTGGTTTTTGATCAGGGTTGTAGCAGAACCAAGAAAAAAACAACTTTGAGAGACTAATTAGTCAGCTAATTAGTCTGCTAATGTCTTTATTGCCAGCATGGTTACTGGGCCTCGGTTTTCTTGTTTCTCTGAGAGTATCGGGGCCCCACAAGAGTAGGGAGTTGCCGGGATTGGATCAGTGGGTGAGCTGAGCGGAGCCCAGCAGGCCTGACTTCAGTCCAGCTGAGACCCTGTTCTCTTTTTGTCTATAAACTCAGGAAGAAATGGTAGCCTCCCAGATGCCGGGGAAACAGTTGCTGGGTGGGGAGAAGGCTCCGAGCGACTCCAGAAGCCCAGAATCTAGGAATGCGCTGATAATGCTGCTCTAAGGTTTGTGTTACAGTCCTTGCACCCACAGGTGAGGAGGGGATATTATTGCCCCCATTTTTCCGAGGAGAAAACTGAGGTGGAGAGGGAACAGATGTCTCTTCCCTGAGATGGGGAGTGGAGGGGCTGGAGTTTTCCCTTAGGCGGTATAGGGTGAAGCTCTTGTAGCCGTCCTAGGATGAACTCATGAGTTTTCAGCGAGGTGTCCTTCATGCAAGCATGGGTGCTCGGAAAGGGGCCAGCAGGGTGATTTAGCTTTCACAGCAGGGACAATCTCAACTGCTGTCTGTACGGATCTGAAGGTCTTAAGCTGACGAGCAACAGGAAGCAGGGTACTCACGAACAATGAGTTTGCTCCTCTGTGCCCACAGCCTGCGTAGTTAGTGCCAACTGTTCTCTGCGGGCTAGAGTTACACGGGTGTGGGTGCTTCTCAACACCACACGGTGAGGTGACAGGGGAGAGGAGACCCGTCTCCCTAACCACAGAAGGACGGTACCTGAGTTCTTTTGTCTGGCCTAATGACTTCATAACAACCAGCTAAGTTAGGAACCATGGTCTGGAAGTGGGGAGAGTCAAGCTTATTAAGCACTGTATTGAAGGCCATCATTTCTTGGCTGGTCACCCTCAATCACTAATTGCAAAGCTGGGAAAGATATTCGCGTTGGTTACTTGCTCCTTCTTCTTCTTCTTCTTCTTCTTCTTCTTCTTCTTCTTCTTCTTCTTCTTCTTCTTCTTCTTCTTCTTCTTCTTCTTCTTCTTCCTCCTCCTCCTCCTCCTCCTCCTCCTTCTTCTTCTCCTTCTCCTTCTTCTCCTTCTTCCTCTTCTTCCTCTTCCTCTTCTTCTACTACTACTTCCAACCCCTAGCTCTTCTGCTAAAGTGCTTCAGTGTAAAGCTAAGTCTTGGCCTTGCTCTTATTTTGGGGTTCGGGTAGAGGCAGGATGGGACTGTGCCTCCTAAGGAGTGGGCATTTGGGGGATTGTCTCTGAGGTTCCTATGCACCTGCAGTAGACAGGTCAGTACACACCTTTTCTCCTTCGTTTTACTTTTGCAAGGTATGCCCGCTGACTAGCTGTTTTGGTTTTAAGCTTTTGAGGTGTCTCGTGTAGCCCAAGAGGACTTTGAACTTGCTGTGTAGCCGAGGATGACGGAACTGATTCTCGATCCCCCTTGCCTAAGTCCCGGGATTACAGTAGGGTGCCTCCATGCCTGGCCTGGGTGGGATTTTAAAGATACCCAGTTCATGGTAATTGACTGAAGAACTCAAGCAAATTTATGCTTTTTCTCCATTCGCACGAAACGGAAGTTTTGTTTTTAAGCATTATTTGAACTTGACACCTGGATGTGCTATCACTATGTTCGGGAGGACGCGATTTTCGAGCAAACCATGGTTTATTCTATTTTTGCTTTTGAACCTTTCTGGCTCTTGTTGGTGACTTCAGGAAGAGCCCATCAGGGCTTACATGGTTAATCGAGGCAAACTGCAGCAAACACTTCCCCTTCCGGGCATCTTTCAGCTTATTCTAATTTTTTAATGGAGAAAATGCATTCTTAAATTAAATATGCATAATAAGGAATACTAATGATAAGAATAAAGTGGAATACGTGAGAACGAAGCTAGTGTTGTAAGCAAAATGCATTTGATTTGCTAAGGCTAAAAGCTCGCTCGCATCAGTAAGACTTGGTGCAAAAAAGAAAAACCTCATAATGCTCACAAATTGTCCATAATTGTATGGATTTTAAATATAAAAGTTGGCAGTGGCAAAAGCTAAAAGCCATTAGGAGAGACACTATTGTGCAGTGCGCCGGGAGCAGCAAGTCACACGCTTAGGGAAAAACTCCCCAGCTCGAGTTTTCTAAGAATTTGATAATCATACTTGAGGCTTGTCTTGATGTTTATCACAATGCGCCCATTGTTCTTCGTGGCCTGGCCTAATGCTTAGGAGAAGAGAGCTACTAATTAGCATGAATGCTCTTCTTCTCCGAAGGTCGCCCACCGCGAAGTTCATTCTTCCTTCTTTTCCCCTTTGTAGCTGAACGCTACTAAAGGAGTTTTCGGCGACAGCCATTAGTCTAAGAGATCTGTGTTTCTCCCTGACACTGGGTCACAGTTTTTAAAGAGCCCTTTTCCTAAGCCAAGAAGTCATAAAAATAACATTTAAGGTAAAGAGGTTGAGAGAAGAAGGGCAGCTTTCCATTCCTTGGCTGTTTCCAGGGCAGGCACTGTTTCCTCTCACTGGGTTGGTTCCCGCTACAGTCTGTAAGAATTATGTTGGGGCTAGAGAGATGGCTCAGTGGTTAGGAGCATTTGCTGCTCCTGCAGAGGACCTGGATTCAGTTCCCAACACCCATGCAGTGGCTTGCAACTGTTCGTAACTGCAGTTCCAGGGCTCCAACGCCCTCTTCTGGCCTCCTTGGGCACTGCACACACATGGTGCACAAACATACATGTGGGCAAAATGCTCATAGACATAAAATTTAAAAATGAATGAATCCCTAAACAGGATATGCCTTATACTGTTAATAACAGCAGACTGAAGCTTCCGCTCCTTATAGTGCTTCTTTCAGCTTATTATTATTATTATTATTATTATTATTATTATTATTTTATTATTTTAAATGAAACTGGTTAACTTTCCCAATGTCCTTCTGGAACTTAGTGGGATGGCCCTGAAATGTTTTTCAGATACAGAAAGCACTTGGGGACTTCATGCTGGTATTCTGTATCAGGACAAACTTCTGTCCAGGTGTTTGTCATGAAGGTATTTCTGAGAGGGGACTAACATTTCCACCCGGAATCTGAGTGAAGCCAGTGACTCCCCATCCACCTCAGCCAATGTGTTGAGGTGTTGACACGCCTCTGAGCACACGGCTGGGTGTCCTGAAGCAGAACTGTCTGCCGTGTAGACAGTGTCTGCTGTGTAGACACGCTGTCTTTCCGTGTAGGCACACTGTCTAACACCTGGGTTTCCTGAAGCAGAGATGTCTGCTGTGTAGACATGCTCTCTGCCATGTAGACACACTGTCTTCCATGTAGACACGGTGTCTTCTGTGTAGACATGCTGTCTTCCGTGTAGACATGGTGTCTGTCATGTAGACACGCTGTCTTCCATGTAGTCACGGTGTCTTCCGTGTAGACACGCTGTCTTCCATGTAGACATGCTGTCTTCCATGTAGACACGCTGTCTTCCGTGTAGACATGCTGTCTGCTGTGTAGACATGCTGTCTGCCATATAGACACAGTGTCTGCCGTGTAGACATGCTGTCTTCCGTGTAGACACGCTGTCTTCCATGTAGACATGCTGTCTGCTGTGTAGACACACTGTCTTCGGTGTAGACATGATGTCTTCCATGTAAACACGCTGTCTTCTGTGTAGACACGCTGTCTTCCATGTAGACACGGTGTCTGCCATGTAGACATGCTGTCTTCCATGTAGACACGCTGTCTTCTGTGTAGACATGCTGTCTTCCGTGTAGACACGCTGTCTTCCATGTAGACATGCTGTCTGCTGTGTAGATACGCTGTCTTCCATGTAGGCACGCTGTCTTCCATGTAGGCACTCTGTCTGCTTTCCACAGTACACATTTCAAACTCAAGACTGTAAGACAAACCAATGCGTTCCTGAACTGTAAGCCTTCCGGTAGGTTCTATAGATTACCTGGTCCCTGAAATCATATACAAAAACATAATTCCACAAATCAGCCCATTGATTATATATGTCCGATTTGTTGGTAACAGAATGTATGGAATGTCAGGGATAGCAATGAAGGCTACCCAACATGAAATGATATAAATCTACTTAAAACAGATGATTTTGTGATTTCTAAAATTCAGTCAGGCAGTCTCAAGTGTGAATGTTACAAATGACAACGCTGGGATGCGGGGAGACAGACACCCCGGTAGGTGGAGACCCTCAACTCATCTGATGCAGAACTTAAAAAATGAGTAATAAAATTCTGGAACAAAACATACTCTTTTAACTAGTCAGCCTCTAAGCTAGAGCTAAGCTTGGGGCCGAGTTTGTTCTTCTAATGGGATGATACGGATATGTGTTTGACAAGCAACACACTGTGAGACAGCTTTCTATCCCGGAACCCAAGCGAATCAGCTTGAGAAAGAAAAAGTTCATTTGGATCATGGTTTCAGTTTTGGAGGGTTCAATCCGTAAATGTTTGGTTGGTCCTGTTGCTTTGGATCCTCTGAGTCAAGGGAGAAATACACGGGAGATCAACTGTTCAACTTGAGACCAGGACGTCGGAGTGGGGAGGAAGAAAGAGGGACAGAGTGCGGAAGGAGAGGAGAGAAAGGGCATGCGTGTTAGGCTCCATGTCTTACAGGAAAGAGCATACATGTTAGGCTCCATGTCTTACAGGAAAGAGCATACGTGTTAAGCTCCATGTCTTAGAGGAAAGAGCATGCGTGTTAGACTCCATGTCTTACAGGAAAGAGCAAAAATGTTAGGCTCCATGTCTTACAGGATAGAGCATACGTGTTAAGCTCCATGTCTTACAGGAAAGAGCATATGTGTTAAGCTCCATGTCTTACAGGAGCACAGACAAACGCCTTGTACTGAATCTGCACAAGTACCTTTAAGTTTTCAAACGTAAAGTATTTTACAATTTGAAATAAAATTAAAAGTCCCTTCAGCCTAACTCTGTCTACCAAATTAATCAGCGCCAATTAGCCAGAGAGAGAGAGAGAGCACGAGCAATGCCAGGGGTAGGAGGAAGCTGTCTTCCTGGAACCCCCAGAGGGGGAGTCAACATCCACAGCCATCAATGTATTTATTGATGGTTCTCCGCATTGGGAGTACTCCATTACGCTCATTTTTTATGAACTGAGATCCTGGAACAGGTACTACTAAGGGGCTCGTCCAGAATATGAGGTAGGATTTCATTTATCCTACAGAACAAGAGGCCCTGTGACCAGGAGAAGCCCAACAGCCAGCATCAGCCAGAGCCCCAGAGTTTAGCACGGGAGATGTAGTCAGCGACGGGTGAATCAGGGACTAAAGACATCACAGACAAAGCCGGAGAGGGAAGAGGGAAGGAGTGTGAGGTCCAAGAACATACACAGGTCTGGCTTGTCTCAAGCTGGCTGCGAGTGGAGCAAGACTATGGCAGTAAAGAGGATGCAGAAGCCAGAGGACCTGGAGGCTGAGACTCAAAGGACCAGCCCTGAGGCTCACGGGGCTGTTGCCAGGGAGCTGCTGCTTCCTCCATCAGATTCCTCCATCAGCCTCCCTCCAGCTGCCTCTGGACACACTGCGTCTGACATCCTCTCTGGAAAAGTCTGGTTTTATCATCAAAAAAAAAATAATAAAAAAAAGTCAGTCCTTAAAACAAGTATCCGTCCTTCTCCAAATGGAATCTTGCCCTGGTGCAGAAACATGTTTCCTAGGATGAACTCAACCAGACTTCGGGGTGGGGGCGGAGTTTGGGGGTTTCCTCAGAAGCAGGATGGCAAGGGAGGTGTTCGTGTTTTTCTGTTTAGGGAGCTTAATTCTTCACGCTTTGCTTGGCTGTCAGAACATCTCATGTTTTTATTTGTGAGCATACATGGTGATCATGCTTAAGACAAGAAAAACTGACGGCGGGTCCCTGGATGCTCCCCCATCCCCCCACCCCCATACCCCCACCCCCACCCCCCGTGCCCGCAGATGTTGCCTTCAGAGCTGAGCTTTCGATGCTCGCTCCTGAGATGCAGTAAACTGAGTTTAGAAGGTTCTCTCCTAGATAATGCTGGAGTCAAGGAGTTGAAACTGGCAAACCAAGTGGTCTGAAGATGACCAGAGAGAGCATCGGTACTGATGACTCTCCCCACAGACCAGGGACTGTCAGACAAACTCAGCACATTAAGGGAATCAGGCACAGAGAGCCATCGGTGTGGAACAACACTCTCTGGAGTCAGTGGCTCCGAAAACTTAAAGCATTCCTCTTTGCAGGAGGGGGTGCACGAGGGATGGAGCAGTGGGAGCCCAAAGGCTGTGTTCACCGTAGGAAGAAGGCTTCTAGGAGCACAGTTTCCAAGCTAGGGACAAACAGGATGCTATTCATGGGAAGTTGAGCCTTCATCCTTACATATGTTAGACTGCAGTCTCCATCCCCAGAATCTCACTGTGGGGGTCCCCTCCTTTTCTTCTCTTCAAATCTTCCCTAGACCAGAGTTGTACATGTCCACTTGTTTGAACCTCGTTCGACAGAGCCTAAGTCTGGATGGCAGGGTGAAAATTGGATAAACAGCCACACTGACTCAGGGGAGAATTTTTTTTTCAAATGTGAACATCTGTTTCTTGAATTTGGCCATGGTAAGACCTAGGGGAAGAAGAAATGCCAGCTGGTGAAATGACGCCAAGAAGATACAGCCTCATCTTTTTTGTATCTCAGGAGGATGCAACCTGGATCCTTCGGGCATGACAGAGGGAGGAGATTGGTATTTCTTCAGGCTTTGAGTTGGTACCTGATCTTCCTTAGGGCAGGGCCCACACATCTTTTCTGGTGCTTGTTGAGTCGACTATGGTACCTGTTTTTTTTACAAATTCCCACACCTGCACCCGCAAGTATAAACCTCGGATGAAGAGGAGCAGAGTCACTCACAAGAATTCGAGAATAGCTTGCCGTCTTCCAGGCTCTCGGCAATGCACTAGGTCCATTCAGACACATGGAAGAAGGAATGAATCCTCGCTCAGATGCAGCTTGAAGCCGAGAGAAGGTGCGGTTATAAAGAACAATATAGGGTGAATTACAGCCTAGTGCTCCATGCTAGGATACCCGGAAAGACAGCTGTATGCACTTATAAGGGAGAAGAGGCCGGGGTTGCTGCAGCTGAGGGAGAGAAGGGAAAGTTAGAATCCTTCCGGATCAGACTGACAGCTCAGCAGAATGCTTGCCTGCCTGACAAATGCTAGGACCTGAGTTTTGCCTCCAGAACCCATGTTTTAAAAGGTCAGGGGTTGGGGGGTGGAGAGATGGCTCAGAGGTTAAGAGCATTGCCTGCTCTTCCAAAGGTCCTGAGTTCAATTCCTAGCAACCACATGGTGGCTCACAACCATCTATAATGAGGTCTGATTCCCTCTTCCGGCCTGCAGACATACACATAGACAGAATATTGTATGCATAATAAATAAATAAATATTTTAAAAAGTCAGGGGTAAAACTGGAACTGGAGAAACGTCTCCATGGTTAAACACATTTGGTGCTCTTGAAGAGGACTGGGATTTGGTTCCCAGCGCCCACATGATGGCTCACAACCATCTGTAACTACAGTTCCAGGAGATTCAATATCTTCTGAATGCCATAGGCACCAAACAATGCATATGGTATACATACATACGTGCAGGGAACACATACACAGTCATACACATAAATAAGACTAAAAAAATTAAAAAGCAGGGTATGATAGCATTCCCTTGTAATTCAAGAGCTGGAGAGGCAGAGACAAGTGGACTCCTGGGGCTGAGAGGTCAGCTTCCCCTGGCAGGACATGTTATACCAAGGCGGAGTTCCAAGGTCAGCCAGGGCCCAGCCTACATGGCCCTGTCTACAACTTTCTCTGTCACAAATCAAGGGAACCTGGCTTTGCATAACACAGCTGGCTGATCAATCCTTATGGCATCATATCTAGAGGTTTTAAGGAAAGAATTTAGTAGGGATTAACTTTCTTTAAATGAACTCCTATGTAGAGTCTCAGTTCTTAAGCTAGAAGGTGAATGAGACTAAGAGAATCGAGCCAGTCAACAGAGGGAGTCCGCCTGGCAGCTTCCGGTCTTTGTCTGCCTTCCCGCCCATCCCTGACTTTGCCATGGGATCTCTGGGCTGTAGAACTTAATAAATATTTTGTGTATCTCAGCTAGGATGGATGTAGCAGAATATTTGGCTAAGAAAATCTTAAGTCATGAAAATAGACACCCGAAGGTAATGGCCAAGTGTTGGTTCAGTGATTTGGAGGTCTCAGAGCCAATTAGTTTTTGCTTTTCTTGATTTCGGCTACACAACCTGAAAGAAGTTGCTTCAGCCCCAGACCTCACCTTTACTGGAGAAACAAAGAGAGAAAGGTGCTGGGGCGATCGCGGCTGGTTGGGTTGTGTAGAGCACTGGGATGATCGCGGCTGGTTGGGTTGTGTAGGGTGCTGGGGTGATCGCAGCTGGTTGGGTTGTGTAGGGTGCTGGGGTGATTGCAGCTGGTTGGGTTGTGTAGAGCGCTGGGGTGATCGCGGCTGGTTGGGTTGTGTAGGGTGCTGGGGTGATCGCGGCTGGTTGGGTTGTGTAGGGTGCTGGGGTGATCGCGGCTGGTTG
>JAQHUG010000006.1:14869185-14896187 GCA_028555095.1 Dicrostonyx torquatus
GCTGGTTGGGTTGTGTAGGGTGCTGGGGTGATCGCAGCTGGTTGGGTTGTGTAGGGCGCTGGGGTGATTGCGGCTGGTTGGGTTGTGTAGGGCGCTGGGTTTGATGCCCAGAACCTTGTTAAAAACTAATCTCTGCTAGGAAGCCAACAGCTCCTCTCTTGCTTGGAGCAGCTTCATATAGGTTCCTACAGGATCCTACAGAATAGGTACTGAGGAAGGAGAGTGTGACAGAAGGTAGAAGCAGAAGAAGAGAGCTGGCAGCTCGAGGTCCTCTGCGATTCTGACTCAGCAGACACATGTCATCTACTGAGGGTTTCATATTTCCTAGAATCGCGGGTCTTAAGAAAATAGTATTTTGTCTCATGAGTGAGCAGCATAGGTTGTCCAATCAATGCATTTGCCTGATCAGCCAGAGGGCTGGGTTGCTGAGGCAAAATGAGCTGAATGTGGTGTAATAAAATAGAGCTGACTGTGAACCCAGTGAGATGTGCCCCAAAGCCCATGTGCACGTGTGCATACACACACACACACACACACACACACACACACACACTCCTGACTCACACAGCTAGGGACCCTTGACCGGTCTGTCTCTGGGTACAGTACCAGAGCCTTCTCGGTGGAGTGTGGGACTGGACCTGACAGACAGACAAAAAGCAATTCTTGATCACGTGTCCCTTTGTTATCACTCTGCTTCTGGAGAGTTAGTCCAGGAAGAGATTCAAAATTGGGAGGCAGGCCATATGGGCGATTAATGGGATTTTAAATTTTTATAGAGAGAACAGAGTTGCTGGATTCTATCAGAGGATCCTTTAAGTCCGTACAGTTACAGACCAACATATTGCAAGGGAGGTTACCCTTTCACACGCAAGCACCTGGCCTCCTCCCACTTTTAAGGGCTGACCCTACAGAAGGGGAACCCAGCAGCAAGGAGACAGCTGCCTGAGGAATGACCCAGGGCTTCATTCAGCCGCAGCCAACAAACCAGCCCTTTGGTCCTTGTGAGTTGAGGTTAGTTTACCCTCCATCTTTGCCTAGAAAGAAGCCTAAAGGAATCCCCACCCCACCCCACTCCCACCAGGGTCTCCTGCACATTTGTAAGCTGTGAAATAGGGCTCTTCAGTCAGAGATGCATAGGCTGGAATAGGATGAACCTCCTAGAAAGGAGGTTCACCGGCAGTCAGGACCAGGTACAGGGGGCAGTTTGGTAATTCAGGTGTGGCTGCAGAGATCACACTGCCTCAGTCTGACAGCCTGAAAATGGCTTCAGTTTAAGTGCAGGAGGGTGGAGCCTTAATGAGGCCCAAGGACTGGAAATGAGAGAGGTGAAGGGAAATGCAAGGGAAAGGGGAGGAGAGGGACGGGAAGATGAAGGAAGTGAAGAGGAAGAGGGGAGGAGGTGGAGCCTGGCTCCAATACTAGTGAGGTGTGTGTGTGTGTTTGTTGTGGGTGTGCTGTGTGGTTGTGGGGTTTGTGTAGTGTGTGGTTTGTGGTGTGTGTGTTTGTTGTGTGTTTGTGTAGTGTGTGGTTGTGATGTGTGTGTGTGTGTTGTGGGTGTGCTGTGGTGTGTGTGGTTTGTGTGTGTGTGTTGTGTGTGTGGTGTGTGTGTATGTGTGGTGTGAGAGAAGGGGCAAGACAGAGACAGAGAAGAAGGGAAAGAGGGAGGGAAGAAAAAGGGGAAGGATACAGAGGAAGAAAATGAGGAGAAAGAGGAAGGAGGAGAGAGAGATGGAAGAGGGCATATGGAATGGAACCCTTTGGAACCGGAACCTTCGGAGCTGTTAAGAATGCCTTGCAACTGCTAGACACCTGCCTCGCTGATTATGACTCTGCATTGTTTATTTCTCATCTGATCTTGCAAGATCTGCTACCCTACTTGGGCTGGACACTCTGCAGGCCATGCTGGTGGTCTCACTCCGGGGCAGTTTCCCAGCCCAGGCCTCCAGCATCAGTTCCCCAGGTCAAACTGTAACTTGCCTTGCAGCATCAGGAGCCAGTCAGTCTCAGGTGTAGGAGCCCGTCCTCGCAGGGGGCGTGGTCTCCTCGCAAGGGGCGTGGTCATGGCTTGGCTCTGCTGGGCTGGGGTTTACCTTCTGTGGTCTGATCTCTGCTGCACTGCCCTGCCCAGGCAGCTACAGTCTCCTTCTGCTCTTTAGAGAAGACAGGAGGTCTCAGCTTCTCCTCTTCCCTGAGAGACTTCCTAAGTGGGAAGCCGCCCTGAGTGTGAGTGTCACCACCCAGTACTCTTAGGGCCCAGAGAACTAAAGAGGAGAAAAACTTGGTTGCCATCCTGCACCCCTGCACCTGCCTTTTAGGACAGATGGGAACCTCCGACCCTGAAATTCTGCTTCCCGAAGTTCTTTCTCTCCGTTTCTGTTGCAGTGGTGGCAGGATGGGCTACTACAAATAGTTTCTTATTTTAATCTCAGGGGCAAGAAGACCGAATGTGGAATTTTATGCAGGGTGAACTAGTATAATAATGATGATGATGATGATAAGTTATTATTATCATTATTATTAAAACATAAATCTTTGTTTCTAGAGAAAACAGCATACTGGTCCCTATTGTTACTGAAACAAACTACTGTCTACTCAGTGACTTAAAGCAATGTGTATGTATTTATGTTATCTTACATTTCTGAACCTTAGAAGCCTGAACTCAAAGTCTTGGCAAGGCTGATCTTTCAGAACTTGCAGAAGGGGCACCCTTACCCTGCACCTTTCCAGCATCTAGTAGACACCTTCACTCCATGGCTTGGGGCCTCGTCCTTTATCCACCCAACCCCTTGCTCCCACATCCTGTCCCATTTCCCACCGACAGCGAACCTTTCTAACTTCCTCCTGAAAGTTCTGTGATGGGCGTGGACCTAGCTGGACACCCCGTTCCCCCGCTCTCAGGACGCCTCATCTGACCACATCTGCAGAGCCTTCCTGGCCATGAGCAGCGACTCTTCACCTATTTGTCGGATAAACACATAAGCTTTTGTGTTTTGAGAAAAGAGTATTACTCTATCTACTGTAGATAAGGCTGGAGCTGGGGAGCTGAAGGAGGCAGGAGGGAGGGTTTTAACCAGAGAAGCCCAGAAGCAGAGAGTGGGGACAGGGGTGGCTGCTGGCTGTCAGCAAAGACAGCCCCCATCTCCAGCCAGCGGAGGGATCTCTGAGCTGCCTGGAGCAGTATGAGCCACACAGATGGCGAGACCAGCTCTGGGAGGCGGCAGCAATAGCAGCAGGGCATCTTGTAACGAAAGGGATGGCACTAAGGGCAGTGAGCATCAGGCAAGAATGCCCACCCATCCCACGGGCTTTCTAAAATCCTGTAGGCGGAGTTCTGCAGTGACCACACATAGGGTAGAGTAGGGGAGAGACGTCCCCTAAGTGACAAGCAATGACTATCTGGACAGGATGACAGAGGAGAGGAAGCAAGACTGAGTAATAGTTCACAATTTTATTCTTAAACGCATGTGACATGAAACCTTAGCGTTGTGCTCCCAAACTGACACTTGTGGGTGTTGACAGACTTGGTGCCGTGATCCTAGAGGCCAGAAGGGCAGGTGAGGTCAGGGCTCTCTGACCCTCCGAGCCTCTCACAACGGGATCAGCCATCGTGAGACGCCTTCTTACACAGCTCCTTCCTCGGGGTCTAAACCTACACAACCTGCTAGTTGGCCGGGCTCCGTCCACAGCACACAATATCTGAATAACAATAACCATATTAACCAGTGGATCCAGCAGGAGGAGAAAGAGAAAGGTGGTAGGGTATTCCCAAGACGAAATTAATTTCTTTTTATAATCTGCAAGGGTTTATTTCACAAATTCATGACCTACCCCAGTATGTTTGTTCTTTATGACGAGCCATAAAAACGACACAACACATTAAGCCAAGTTCTCCGTTCTGCTAAAATGACCATATTCAAAAATAATAGCAGAGACTTGTATCCACAAATGCAGAAGACGCTTGAAGTAATTGGGGCTTAATTTGTACACAAACTGTCAAGGCAGTTTTCCTCACGGCCTGCATCTTCTGAATTCATTAGTCTCTAATTACGGCCAGTGGGGACCAGCAGTTAGAAGGTTAAAGAGGTTCTGACAGGCCTAATCATTGCTCAGGAAGCTGAAAATGTATGCGCGGTCTCGGCAGATGGGGTGAGAGCGGCTGCTGCCAAGTGATAACTGTTTACTCCTTTGCACCTCCAAAGCTGTCATCCTAATAGGCACATTTTAAATTTATTAATGCTCTGGTTACAATGCATACCCAGGCTCTAATGGTATGTCAGCCCCGGTATATAAACGGAGCAATTAACACGTATTACCTGGTAATGGTAAAATTATTTGTTGCCTGTTTGATTTTTTTTTGGAGGGGTCGGGGGGAGTCTCATTCCTGGAAGAATTGTCCCAGGAAAAGCCTCCTTGAGTTAGGATGTCACGAGAGCACCGCTGAGGTTGGCTTTCCTCCTCTGATGGGAGCAAACGAACCAGAATGCCTTCTCCTGGCTTCTCCCCAGCTGGTTTCATCAGCTTTGGTTTCTGACCTCTCCTGCTGGAATCCGGTAGTTGGGGACAGCTTATGTGAAAAGCTGGTTTGGACTTTGGGGAAGAGGCTTTGTAGGAACTGGCTCTCTCTCCTGACCACGTGGAGTGAGCGTATTGGGGTTGCTAAGCACTGCTGGGGGACACGGGTACCTGCACCATCAAAGTTACTTGCTGGTCATGGGCGATGATTCTGGAAAGCTGTCCCTTTGGAGTCCCCGCTGAGTTTGCAGTCAGCTGCACCCCAGGGTCTTGCTGAACATATACTTCATGCTTCTTGTGAGGCTCCTAAGTTTCCTGATCCTTGTGAGTTCCCCGACCTTCTAGAGTTGAAGAGGCCGCCTGCGCCCTCTCGTAGTCTGCAGGCAACAGTTGTACAAGGGATCCTTTAGGGTGAGAAGCCAGGGGTCCCAACTTTATGCTAACTCATAAAAGTAGAGGTCCACTCGTGCTTTTTCATTTCCCTTTCCACAGTAGTCAGCTTCACACGGCCTTTGCCCTTCAGCCAGGGCTCTAAAGCTCACTCTTCCCCAGCAAGAAGTGCCAGAGAGAGAGAGAGAGAGAGAGAGAGAGAGAGAGAGAGAGAGAGAGAGAGAGAGAGAGGTCTCCTGTCTTCCCTGTGACTGCTGCTACCGCGCTGCACGGGCCTGTGATGAAATGCAGTGTTTAGGGCCCCAATTGTTTCTGTGTCAGAGGCTGCAGATGTGGAGACAGCCGGAATGTGCAGTCCCCCGCTCTGCGGGCTGTGCGGAGACGGCAAGATTCGTAAGTGTCCTGAGAACGCGATAAGGTGTTAATCTCAGCAACAGAGCAATTATCTGTGCCTGACCACTGCTCTTGCTAGCTGTCGCTAGTCCGTGATGGCTAATTGATTTACAGCATATAGAGGCAAAGTAACAGCCACAACACGTGTCCTGGCGACTTTGTACTCAGTAAAAGCTGTGGTTACATTTTCCCCAGTAGGTGATCTGTTTAGAGTTTGGGGTTTTCTGTTGTGGTGGTTTAGGGTTTTGTTTTTTTAACCACAGTGGAAAGATCCTGTGCTGGAGCTGGATAGTTTCAAGTCAACTCGACATAAGCTAGAGTCATCTGGGAAGAGAGAATGTCAACCGAGGAACTGCCGTCTTCAGACTGACTTGTAGGCATTTTCATGACTAATGGCTAATGTGGGAGGGCCCAGCCCCCTGTGGGTGGTGCCACCCTAGGCAGATGGTCCTGGGCAAGTCCCAGAGAGCATGCCAGTAAGTGGTGCTCCTGTATGGCCTCTTCGCCAGGTCTTCAGTTTCTTCTCTCTCAAGTTAAGAAGTTGGCTTAGCCAACTTGTAACATCTGAGGTTGTTTTGTTATCTCTCACAGTCCGCAGTCCTATGAATTCAAATGTCATGTGGCCAGGAAGGGGCTGTGCCGTGGAGCCAGTGAGTCAGGGACGGGTCACATCTTTTATCTTCATTTCTCATTTTCAACTTGGATGTTTAATCTGTTTTGACCATTCTATTTATTTTTAACTTTTTTTTCTATCTGTGCGCAGTGGGTTTTTCCAGATGCTTGCTGTAGTTTTGCTATATGAGACAACCATTCATTTCTGAAGACTGAAAAAAAGAAAAGAGGACAATAAACCCTGTTTTCAGCACCACTTTAATGGGAAAGCCAGGGAAGAGTGTCTAGACACGCTCTGCAGTGGCTGTCCATTGGTGTGATGGGGCATCACAGGGAGAAGGGACGCCCTTTGGGTCCATGAATTGGGAGTATGTGGGGTCTGCCTGCGTGGTTACCCCATGTAAGGTCCCTGTCTGTGTCCCTGGTCAACCATCTGGCCTTTTCAGGTCCCTCTTTCCCTGACTGGGAAGTAAAGATGTTTGGCTGAGTAACTCTAAGATCTTTTTCATCATCAGATTTGATGAAAAAAAGTATTTACTTCAAAATTAGAGGAATAGAAGAACCAGTAGCCAGAAGGAGAAAAAGACGGGGTGGACTTTGAAAGCTCTTTGTGGGAGAAGTTACTAAGAAAGTGTGTCCTTAATAGAGAGTAGGCCATTGCGGTACAACTCATACTCAGTAAAAAGCGAAATATTAGTTAGGGTTATTAAAGTAACTATTTTAACGAGATGGTTCTGTGTTCTCCTGCCATCCGTCTCCCCACATGGCAAAGCTGCCTTTCAGCTTTCTCCAAGGAAAGTGAAAGCCTGGTATGGTAGTTCCTGTCCCGTGAAATGTCCCAGGAACAAGGTCACAGCTTTGATCTACAGGTCAAGGGCAATCTAGACAAACTTAGTTCTGCCCAGAGGCTCCATATTTTCCAGTGTGAGGTGGTTTTCGTAACTGGAGCACGGCGGGCTTTGTGACACGAGTCCTTAGATGCCGAGCTTCCGCCAACATTCACTATGAAGCATCAGTGACACGCGGAGATCCACGAGAAACCACTTCCTGCTCCCGACACGTGTGTTTCAGTGTGCAGCCTAAGCATGTGAACCGTCCCTTTCATTGTGGTTTCCTCCTTCTGCGGCAGCCCGGGGCTTCCTCAAGATGAGTGCTTGCTTTACAGAGGGGAAGGAGATGCCACAGGACCGAAATCTTAGTTTCCAGATTTGGTTTTGGAAAATGATCACAAGCAGTAACGACTTAGCACCCTTGGTCTAGTCCACCTGGGTGCAAACGCTGGCTCCCACTGTGCCGGTGGAAACAAAGCCAGACTTTCCCTCTTCTGTGCCTCGGTTTCCAGAGGGATCTTCTAGGGTTGTGCTAAGGATTCAGTGAGCTGATACGTGTAAAATTCCAGAACTGTGCTCAGAGAAAGGTGATGGGGGAAGCTCTGTTAACCAATCACCTTTAAGAAGTGGAGCCTAGTTAAGGCGTGGCTACCTGGAGCCCAGAAAGAAAACTGGGACGGACCAGGTAGCCACGCCTTAACTAGGCTCCACTTCTGAAAGGTGATTGGTTAACAGAGCTTCCCCCATCTCGTGGGGACAGGACGAACCCTGCACTGACGTTAATGTTCTATTCTCGCCATCTCGAAATTGCAGTCACTTTTGGCAAGGAGTCCCCTCCCGCCCGTTTTCATTTCTTTTCGACCTAGCCCCGAAATGATGCAGCAAGTCTCCTCCTGAAGGTGGGGGAGTCTACAGGCTGACATCTCCGTGGCATTGAAATTAAAACGGCCCCACCTTAGCATTATCAGAAAGGCCAGATGCTCCCTAAAGAAAATGTGCTTGATAATTGTGCTAAGGTAAATAATCTTTGTGTGTTTGCACAGAGCCAGCGATTACCTAGCTTCGGCTGTGCAACTTTATGATAATACTATGGCACCCTTGTGTGCCTGTCGCATCGGCTGGACTTCTGAAACACACGGAAGTCAGGTCTTCGAGTTAAACAATGCACTGTATGATTCTAAGGTTCTTGTATTAGCTTGAGGTGTTTTTTTTTATGTGCTCAATTTTTTCCCTCCTGAACATAAAGACAGTGTCTCATTTGTTCTCTGCATTCTGCGGTGTCCATCACGCCTGCTGGCAACCAGTCATTACTGAGTGGCTTTAAGGACAACCAATAGGACGATCATATGTCATTCGTCTTGTGAGTAGGGATGAAACTGATGCGCGGCTGGCCCTCCTTCCAGCACATACTTTGATTGCTTTCAGTTCATTTGCTGTGGTTCAATTTTAAAACCCAAGGAGACATATAATTTCTACATATAATTTAAAAAGTTATAGGAGGAAGGGAACCTTAGTACTCGTTTGTGTGGGAATTGCTAGAAACATCCCACAATGAGCAAAGGATTTGGTCCCCTAGCATCCCAGTTGTAGGGTCTTTTTTTTTTTTAACATGCTGATTATTAGAGTTGTGTTTGAGCTCAGAGCTATTTTGCAGTGTCTGACTTTGAAGATAAGGAGACTGAAGCCCACGGGGGTTGGGATTTCTGAAGGATAGACAGCTCATCAGTCCTTGAAAGGGCTTTACTGGTGTCCCATGTGGGACCCATGTGGTGGGGACACAGACTGGGGTACTGGCGGGTCCATCAATCTGGGCAACAGATTGATCACGGACTGGGTGTCACTGGATGCTCTGGACAAGCTCCCAGAAGAGGACGTCTTAGTCTTAACTTGCTTTGCTCTACCAGGTCAGGTTCTCTCTTACACAGACTAGAGTTCATCAGTTAAGTATTTTTCTGTCCCTGCTTGTTGATGCGTCCTGGTTTTAATCCACTTTTATGGAAAACACGGCAAGCACGGCTGTAAGCATTCTGCATCCACATGGACACCCCACTCACCTCTGTTAGGAGCAGTGGGATACAGGCAGTTTCTAGTTCTGGTCCTGCAGATCCGTGAGAGCAATGCTGGGCCCCCTGAAAGGACCTGGTGACGCCAAGGGATGGGTAGGTAAATAGGAAGCATTATTCTTGGAGGCCTCAGAGCCTCAAATGTAGCTTGTGCGTCTGGCTTCCCAGTGGGGCTAATGTAAGGCCCTTGGAATTTCTCTCATGAAGCCTCTTGTCTTGATACTTGGGAAGTGGGTCCTCCCGCTCCTGTGCCTCTGGCCAGCACCACTGGAGAGTGCCTGTCACTATTCAGGCAGCAGCTTGTGCAAGCCACAGCCCGGACGAAAGGAGGTGGACAACTGTACGAGATTCCAGTTTCTTGTCAGTGCAAACCCTGAGCCGTTTTCCAGGAGGCACATTCTTTAGTTTGGCTGTCAGCTGGGCTGGGACCGGGGTGGGGGTGAGTCCAGGGCATCAAGACTCCCATTTACCAGGTGGAGATAGGCTAACAGGGGAGGTTGACAATAAATGAATTGCTACACAGATCCAAATTGACACATGAGCTTCAACTGAATGGCAGGAAGGGCCTGCCCCAGGGATGCTAAGAACCCTTAGAGACCAGTGATGCACAGAATCCCACTATCAATGACATGGTCACATTCTCCGTAGGATCACACTGCCCGGGGAGACCCTGGGTCTAGAGTCCTTCTCACTGCAATGTAGGACCATCGTAATGCTTGATGCCCTTGATTTTACGGAACTCATCAGGGTCTGAGCTGTCAGGACACGGGGAAGATGAGGCAAGTGAGAACCACAAACCACAGAGGCACAGACTCTTCACTCTGGCTGAACTGTGAGAAGTCCCATCTGGGTCTCCATTTGCTCAGCTGTGAAGTCTACCCTTCTTGATGGATGAACAGGCCATCTATGCTGGGACAAAAACAGCAACAAAAAAAAAAAAACTTAAAAAAGAGTCCTTGGTTTACTGTAAGATCTTAATGACATTCTCTTATTATTTTGTCATTATGTGTGTGTGTGTATGTGTGTATGATCTTCAAATCTGAAGATGTCACAGTCACTACATGAAGAGTGAAGACAATGTTTTGGATGCGCGAAATGGAAAGGGAGAGCTGAGCTAGGCCGACATCCTCTACCTGGAGGGAGGGGGAGTAGGAATCACCACACCTAAGGAAAGCGGTCTAAGTGTTACGGATTCATATTTGATAGACTCCCAGCCCGTACACCCACATCATTAAACAACTGGTCCAAGGTTTTCAAACACCAACTGTTCACCGAACTCTCCAAAGACGCAGAAAGGAGAGGCCTGACTCGTGCGCTCACTGGCGCTTGTTTGCTTAAGAAAGAAATGTTGAGCCTCTGTGTGTGTGTGTCAGGCGCTAGGAAGGACCTTGCTGGAGCCACCAGAAAACTTAGAATCTAGTAGGACTAGAAAGAGGACACAGAACTGAGGCTTGTACAATGCTACAGTCTCCACTCTATGAAATGAAACAGGACAGAAGATGAATCATGGAGCCGGAAACGGTTTGAGCGAGCCCACTCAGGTGCTACATGAAGGGGTGTTGTTGGTTGTCTTTTTACTCCTTGCTCTTTTAGGGGGGCTGCCACCCAGCTCCTAAATACACACACACAGAGACTTATTCTTTCTTACAAATGCCTGGCCTCCGCTTGACTTGTTTCTAGTCAATTTTTCTTAGCTTAAATGATCCCGTCTAACTTTTACCTCTGAGCATTTATCTTTCTCTATTTCTGTATATCTTTCTTTACTTCTTTCTCTGTGGCTGGCTGTGTGGCTGGGTGTCTGGCCCCTGGTGTCCTCCTCTCCTCCTTTTCTCATTCCTTGATTCCTCTTGCTTCTCATCCCTCTTTTACTCCTTCTATTTATGTTCTCTGCTTGCTGGCCCCGCCTATCCTTTCTCCTGCCTTGCTATTGGCCGTTCAGCTCTTTATTATACCAATCAGGTGTTTCAGGCAGGCAAAGTCACACAGCTTCACAGAATTAAACAAACACAACGTAAAGAAATGCAACGCAGTTTTGCATCATTAAATAACTATCCCACAGCATAAACAAATGTAATGCCTCTTAAAATAATATCCTACAGCCAAGTGGCTTGGGAGAGTGGAGAGAGGTGCTAGAGGGAAACAGGAACTGAGGGTCCTGGGGATTCACGGGGTGAACAAGAGATGGGAAGATGTTGATTTAATTAATTATTACCCACTCTATCTTTAAAACATGCACTTTAATAGGGATAAAAGGACACAAGCAGATTTACAATACCAGACCCTGGATCTGTGCTTCTCCGAAGACGCCGGCAGACCCGCGATCCGCAGAGAGAGTGCTTACCACGTGAACCTACTCTTTTATACCTAATTGGGACCTGATGGTCCAACCCCGAGTAATTAGCTAACAGCTAATTAGGGGCGGAATAATTAGCTAATGGCCAATGGCGGGGTGTGGCTATTAGCCTGATAGGCTAGGACCATTCCCCTTCAGGAAGAAGATGGGGCAGGGGGAGTTTTTGTTTCACTCTGAGTGCTGTGCAAGGGAGGTAGGAAGACGGGGTGGTGTGAAGTGGCAGCTTGAGGGTGGAGCGATAGCAAGATGTGAGCCGCTGCAGAAGCCCTCACTCCGACTGCTGTGCAGAGAAAGGGCTCTAAGAGTTGAAGCAGCAACCAAGGGAGGGTTCTTGGGCTAGCCTGGGCAACAGCACCAGGAACTTTGGTCTAGAAGGATAGAAGTCTGACAGAGAAGCAAGGCGAGAGTACCAAGACTCACGCCAGGAGACCTGTGTTTATGGAGATGGGTGTTGGTGGGGTGTATGGATTTGGAACCTAAGCAAATGGAGGCATGAGGCTGCCCTTGCAGGGAATAACGAAGAGGGGAGTAACACTGCAGGCACACTGACATCTAGGGTGACACCTGCTCTGGACTGGTCCAGTTATTTGAAGTTGTTTAGCAGACTCTGAATTAGAATTCTGATGCTCAAGCCAAGACCAGGGGATTGCAAACAGAGATTTAGGAGTTTAGTGTCATCACAGCATCAGGGGTGGCTTATGAAATGGCCATTTTTCTAGGCAGGAAAATAAAAACCATGATACAGTTCTCTTTTTTTGTTTGTTTTGTTTTTGTTTTTTCGAGACTGAGTCTCTCTGTAGCTTTTGGAGCCTGTCCTGGGACTAGCTCTTGTAGACCAGGCTGGCCCCAAACTCACAGAGATCTGCCTGCCTCTGCCTTCTGAGTGCTGGGATTAAAGGCGTGCGCCACCACTGCCCGGCTATGACACAGTTCTTAGGGCTCAACCTGACATCTAAATGTATGACCGAGAGAAGATCGAGGTGGGCAGGTGGGTGGAGAAATCTGACGAATGAGCCTGGAGTTGCTCAAACAATGAAGGAAGAGAAGAGGAGAAAGACCCATTTGTGGGACACAGGTTCTCCCACCAGGGGCTCTGATTCTCACATGAGGGGCTGGATTCTCACCCTGAAGGCTTGGCTTTTCATGCCAGGGGCTCAGGTTCTCCCACCAGGGACTAGGGTTCTCTCACCAGGGTCTCAGGTTCTCACACTCCACTGGGGCTCGGTTCTTACACAGAGGCCTTGGATTCTGGGGCAGGTTGATGGACACTGTTCCTGAAGAAGTCTGTCTAGAGTAGAAACACTCAGAGAGGGCTTTAGTTAAAGGGGACTTTTAGGGCCTCTCTATGCACACTATGGAGGTGGCTGACTAGACCTCTCACCAGATGCATGCTGGGACTCAGATGCTCCAAGGAAGACGGAAGTGCAGCTCCCTTCCTTTCAAGTCCCGAGCAAGATGCACCTGCAAGCTTGCTAGTCAGGAAATGCTAACTCATTACCAAGTTCCTACGGACGTAGATGTTGCCATGTTGTCAATGTGCAGCCGGGGGTGTTTCTAGCCCACGACTCTGGTTTGTGGGTCTATTTGGCCTCACAGAATGATGAAGGTGGCCTGGGTAAAATGGCGGTTTTTAAAAGTCTCTTTGACAAGGTTCAGGTCACCAGTTCCAGCCGGACCAGTCTTGTTGCTGACAGTTCCCTCATATCTATCTAAACATTTCTGTCACATTCTAAAGGCCATGTTGAAAAACAAATGGGTGGGACGGGGGATTATCATGTTAAGCATGGACAAAGCCAGACACAGAAAGACAAATAGCACATTTTCTCCCGTGCACGGGTTCTAAAATAAAAAAGATGGAAATGTATGGGAGACTCCTTTGGGAAGTGGATGGGAAGTATGGGGGCGGTCAGGGGAGGCAAGATGGTAATAATGAGATGTGAACATGGTCAAAATGCACTGTAGCATGGTTAATAAAACCCCGAGACAGATATTGGGGTTCAATCTGAAGGTTAGGAAAGCAAAAACAGTCAGCTATTGGCTCTTACTTCTACCTTAGTCTGAAATGGTGATCCTGTCTCCAGGAATCTCAGAATGAGACTGTGAGACAGTGAGAGCCGTCTCCTCCCATTTTATATTCCTCTCTAGGGCTGGGATTAAGGGCGTACACCACTACCACCCGGTTTCTATGGCAAACTAATGTAGCTACTGGGATTAAAGGTGTGTGCCACCCGTGCCTGGTCTGTAAGGCTGATCAGTGTGGCTGTTTTTACTCTCTGAACTTCCGGCAAGCTTTATTTATTAAAATGCAAATGGAACATCACTACAGTGCATCATATACATGTGTGAGAGTGTCATAACGAAACCCATTATTTTGCACAAAATAACAAGCATTCTCATTTTTAAAAGAGAATAGTCAGGCCAAGTCAGGGATGAGACTTCCCCTGAGGTGTCAGGGAGGGGCTTCCGTAGCCACCCGGGTGCAGATCCAGGACTAGGTGGAAGGATTTGATCTTAGTTCTTTGTCCAGTCCCTGGGACAGTTTCAGGATGATCTTGCTCTGGCAAGACGGTTCTCTAGCAGAGTTCATCCCACACGGGTCTGTTGGAGAGAGGCTGGTATCGCAGGATGTACTTGAACCCCGAGTTCCAGCGGGGTAGAGTTATGTTAGGAAAAGCATGGGACGGGTTTTGCTCCCTCTTGACCTTTCAGAGCTGGCTGCTATGGGTTTGCAGGGAGGTCACGCTGACTCGAAGCCAGTTTCCGAGAAGCTCTCCTGGCACCACCAGCGACGCCCTTTCCCCCGGCCATTCATCAGTGCTGCTGATTAGGGAGCGGGTGCCAATATCCTGACCCAAGGCAGCTAAACCAGGATACATGAATCCGTTTTAATAAAGGGTGATTTCAATTTATCAAATCCTACTTCTGTTTCTTTTATTTCTCGGTTTTCTATAGATGCAGTGACACCGCCTGCAAAGACTTCATGCTACGGTCACAGGCTTGCCAGCTTTTTCGTGGTCTCCGTGACTACAGCAGCAGCCATGTTTCATGACTCTAAGCATCACATCACACTTCGCATCTTCCGGGCACTGTGTTCAGTACTTCGCACATACTACCTTATTTAATTCCCAGTGATTATATATCATATTCTGTTTAAGTTGCATATGAGGAGCCCAGCGCTCAGCGTGCCACACGGGTGACATTTGCATGGAGGTAGTCTCCGTCCTAGCATTCCAAGTCCAAAGCTTTTCAAAGAATGGTTCTTGAACCGCTAAGATGATAAACATCTGGGGACCTTGGTAGACGTCATATTCCTGGGCTCCTCTTAGACCTAGACAGTCAGAACCCCTGGAGACACGGTTCTGGAGCCTGTGTTTTTATTTATTTATTTATTTATTTATTTTGGTTTTTTGAGACAGGGTTTCTCTGTGGCTTTGGAGCTTTGGAGCCTGTCCTGGAACTCACTCTGTAGACCAGGCTGGTCTCGAACTCACAGAGATCCGCCTGCCTCTGCCTCCCGAGTGCTGGGATTAAAGGCATGCGCCACCACCACCTGGCTACATAGAGGTTTTTGTTTTTGGAACCTGTGTTTTAAACACATTCCCAGAGAGACTTGTAATGTGGTGGTTTGGGTGAGGAGTGTTCCCCCAAGTCTTGGGTATTTGAATTCTCCCCCCCTGGTGGGCAGTGCTGTTTCAGGAGGCTATAGAGTCAGCCTGTCAGGAGGCAAAGCCTTGCTGGAGGACAAACTTTGCAGGTTTCTAGTCTCCCAAGTCACTCTCTCTGCTTTCTACTTGTGGTTGGAGATGTGATCTCTCAACTTCCTGCCACGGACACCTGCTGCCATGCCTCCCCAGCACTATGGACCCGCTCTGGAATCGTAAGCCAAAGCAGGTTATCTTCCATTGGTCACCGCTGGTGTTTTGCCACAGCCATCGCTGATACATTTATGAACACCGAAGCCGGAGAATCGTCTTTCCTGGCTTCTGCGATGCTATGACCACATGGTATAATTTCAGAATCAAAGGTGTTGGGCTATGGGATGGGCATGTGAGGGGAGCAGAGGTGGAAGAAAGCTGGAAGCAAAGGCTTTGTCTAGCTCGAGCGTATGTGATTCACTTAATCCTGCTCGGGCCCCATTGTTCGGTTTGTAAACACACAGGCCTGCCCTTCTGCTCCAGATGGTTGTAAGTGCCAGAAAATATGACACAAGAGTAAGATCCAGGAGATTCAACGTGCTGAGAACCCGTATGCAATATTAGTGATGATTTTGTCTGAGCCAGGGAGGTGGTTGGAGTACATGCAGATGTTGGGGACCTTTTAAAGATACTGAGATACATAACTGAACACAAATCTTTTAGGGCTGGGCGTCTTGGAGATGTGTCAACTTCTTAGGGGATGAAGGGACCCATTGCTTTCAGGCCAAGTAGCCATATGCATTCTCTGCTGTAGCCCTCATTTCCCAAGTTCTTCCTGTGGGATTTAGATGTACTTTCTGCCTCAGTTTCTCCCGTATGCATAGGTAAAAGACAAGCACAGATTCCTTCCTGGTTATGCATGTCAGCATCACTTCCTTTGGTCAGACCTTATGATACTCCTCCATGTGCTGGGTTTAGAATTACCGTGGTTTGGGTATCAAAGGAGCCACACAGCAGATAAGAGACAGACACGCCATGTAGACAGAGCTTCCATGGAGGGTTTACTGAGAGAAGGGGGAAAGGGAGGGAGGAGATTGGCCTCTGGGGACAGGAGCAGTGGAAGAGAAGAAAAAGAGAGACAAAGGAATGTAGAGGAAGAAAGAGGAAGAGGAAGAAAAGAGAGAGATAGGTGGAGTTTCACCTTTTAAAGAGGCAGGGCACTGCCTGCCACGCACACATGGCGTGGTGTAGGGGTGATTCACTCTATCAGGTCCTCAAGGGGCAGGGCCTGGTTCACCTGGATGCTAACAGCTGGTCCTTAGCTTGCAGTGCCTTTGATGGGACTTTCAGGTTAGGCCTACCAGAAGAAAGTCAGGTCATCGAAGCCGTGTCTTGGAGGGGACATCGGTGCCCTGACTCCTTCCTGTCATTCTTACAGTTCTTAGCCTCCCTGAGGTAAAAACAGTTTACAACTTCCACAGATTTCCCCGGTGATGAGCCTCCTGGGTCTGGAAGCTTCTGAAGTAGTTGAGGCAATAAAAAATCTTTCATCTTTGTAAGCTCAAGTATTGTTTTAGAAGCTATGAGAAGCTTCTAAACCTGACCTATATGGCAGTTCGTTTACTTTTCGCCCTTCACAGACAAGAGGAAAGATGCAGGGAGCTCGCCCTACCTGAGCCAGCAAGTGAGGGAACTCCAGATCTGGCCCTCCTCCCCTCTGTCCCGCCCGCCTAGGAAAGCTGTTGGGGCAGAGCTGGCCTGAGAGTGTGGTACGCCTCCTCGTGCTTTTCTGAGATTCTGAAGGAGCCTCCCTGTGGAAGCAAGCTCTTCCTCTCCCCAGTCTCAGATAGTGTGGCCTGAGTCATTCAATTAGAGAAAATAATTGGCAGTGGAGAATGCCTCTAGCAGTGGTAATTACCTCCAGTGCCTTGTTGAAATAGCCAAGCTACATTTCAGTTTATGCTGTAAAACCTTAATTATAATATAAACAGCTGCCCTTCAGCCCCGCAGGGGCAGACCTCCCCCGCCTGCCTTTTCTGGCCTGGGAATGGCACTCCCTCACAAGTGGTCAGGGAGGTCCAGAAGTGCAAAGGGGACATGGGAGGGGTGGGGCCGGTGTCTCGGTGTAGAGTGGGCCTGAGTGACTGAATCAGGGGAAGCTGAGCTCCTGAGCCCGTCTTCCTAGAAGAAAACCACAGCCACAGCCCTACTCCAGAGGTAAGGATCTGGGAGACTCCACAGAGCAGGTGACCCTAGAGCCAGCCTCAGCCTGGCTAGCATCCTCGGGAGGGTGTGGAAGGATGTGAATTTCTTCAGGACAGCATCACTTTCGATTTACGCTCCCTAGGAGGGGAAACTGAGTCTTCCTTCCTGGAGTCCAACTCCATGCTTGGATAGAACCTATTTAGCTCCCAGTATACACCAGTATCATACTAAACATGGCTCCAAGTGTTTCCCGCTGAAACTTCCAATTATGTCAGTGTCTGGTGTGTTACTGGCTCTATTTGGTTGATGAACAAAAAGTACCTTGAAAATTCTGTAGAAAGCTCAATTTAAAATGCATCACCCCAACAATGCACACGCGTGTGCGCACACACACATATATGACACACACACACACACAGAGAGAGAGAGAGAGAGAGACTTAGTAGATATTTAGGTAGTTTAGTTCAGAGGATGGAGAAAAGCCATGTCAGGGAACAGAAGACAGCCTGACCACCACCAGGCATCTGCAAGGACCCAGGAACCCGGCACTGATGAGGATGCAGGGAAGGCAGAGGGTTAAAGATGCCAGTGACTGCTTCCAGAGACAGCAGCCCATTCCTGGACTGCAGGGGCAGTTTACAGACTGGGCAGAAGGAATCACAAGTCTTTGTGATAGCCTAAGACAGTGGTCATCTGCTAGCCAGAGATGGCTTTCAGAAGCAAGTCCTCAATGCTGAGTGACCAAGATAGTCCCTGAAGAGCAGGCATAATGATCAGAAATTCTTATTTTTTTCTTCCTTTAAAATACATATACCAATATATTATTATGTACAGGAGTATAAGAAGACAAGAATCTCATTCATGGAGGTCATTCTATGTAAAGATATGCAAATGTATGATGTGCATTTACATGCTGAACGATGTCTTAGAACTTCCGGTGCACCATCAAACTTTCGGAGTCCACTGAGTTACACTGTGATGTAATTCCTGTTCTCGTTTCAGAAGCCATGCTGGAGGACGGTGGCCTGTGCCGAACGAAGACTTGGCATGATAGCGACCATTCCTCATGGAGCCTTTCTGAGACTGATTTCATTTAGCGGTGCAGTAGCCGGATAACATGGAGTATGGATGGTCCACGTAACCAGATGATCTGACTCCAGATCCCCGCTCTGGCATTTCCCTGTTGAGAGAATGTTAGTCGCTCACATTCTGCTTCTCAAGATCTTTGTGGACCAGAACCCTTTTTCTATTTTTATTCCTTAATTTATTTTTATTTATGTGTATGTGTGTGCACCTGCCTGCATTCATGCACACCGTGTGCATGCCGGTGCCCTTGGAGTTCAGAGGGAGTCAGATCCTCTGCAGCTACAGGCCATTGTAAGCCTCCATGGAGATGCTGGGAATTGAACCTGGGTCCTCTGGAAGAGCAGTCAGTGCTCTTAACCACTGAGCCATCTCTCCAGCCCCAGGGCTCACTTTCTACAGACTCCAGCCTGCCGTGAGGGTCACACGGAAGTGGCTGTGAGTGCCTGGCCATGGCTCTTCCTGTCTCAAATGTCAGTTAGGAGAGAATTTGTAAAATGAAGCTTCAGGGAATCAAGGTGAGGAAGTGGCACTTTAGCTCCTGCCTGGGGGAGTCTAAAGCCCCGTGGTACAGGACCCGTGATGAATGCTAGTCTAAGTTCATGCCAGCCCCAGTTATATGTGAGAAGGTTGGTCTGTCATTGTTTCTAAGAACTCTTCTCTCCTTCTATCTGCACCCATCTCTCTATCCATCTCCCCAAACCAGGACAGAGAGTGTGGCACCTCCGTTTCAGTGGAAGACACACAGCAGGCTTTCCCTGCCATCCCCCAGTGGTTGTACATTCGACCTCCATGGTCTTGCGGCATTCCCTTGACCTCTTGGTATAACCTTGCTCCAAGGAGGGGTTCTGAAGCCTTCTGGAACTACAGGTAGGGTGAGCAGGAGTACCGCAGGAGAGGAAGTGTTGCAAGGGACCCAGGAAGCATAAGAAATGCTTCTGCTGGGTCCAATGTGTCTGGCCAGAGAGCCTGGACCAGAGTTTGCATCCCACCTCCTCCTGCTGGCTGCTGGCTCTCCTTGACAGTCCCTGGGTGCCCCACCCTAATGTTCTAATGCTGTAAAAAATCCTGGGCAACATATCTTTGTATAGAGATCTTGATGCCTCTCATGAGAATCAAGTGATTTCCTTTCATAAGGCTCTACCCTTAACCTCCCACCCTGGTAACAGCTGCTGGCTCTGTCTCAGGCTCAGTCTACGGGGGTTCAGGTTCAGATGGACAGGGTACTGATCACCACCTAAAGAGGAAGCCACCAGACCTGGGGCATCTCTGGGTCACGGAGGAAGAAGCCAGCTCTGTGGGGCTCCTGAGGGAATTGGCACACCTGCCTTCCTGCCCAGCTCCACCTGTTGTTCAGCCTCCCGTGGGGACCCACACCGGTTTCCTACCGCACTTCTCCCTGTTAACAGTGCCATTGAGAGCTTTCTGAGAATTTTTACTGTGCGAAGTGGTCAGAAACAAACAGAAAGTAAAAGTCAAATTTCCCGGAAAAGGAAAAAAAAAAAAGGCAAACTTGTAGAAGTTCTGAGACGCTTTAAATGAGGCACTTAAAACACATTAGGATTGAAATCAGAGTCCTTGAGGTGCTTTTTATATTTCTTTATTTCGCGGTAACCCGACTGCAGCTTTCACTGCTCCATTCATTTCCTAGAAATCCCCCTTCAGTGAAAGCTGAAGGCGCGTGCCCATGCTTGCCGAGGCTGGAACAGTCCAGCTGGCCTCATCTTGGGGCTTCTCTCTTGACGGAGTGTAAGGAAGGACGATGGCTCTCCGGAGACTCTTAAAGCGGAGCTTCAAGAAATAAACAGCCAGTAAAAAGTTGCCCGTGGAGTTATGGGGCCTGGCTGTGTGGGCGGTTTTCTTAACCTCCTAATCCCAACTGTCCAATTCTGGGTTTACAAGCCCGTGGGGACTGTTACATTAAGTAGATGAAGAGGAATGACCGCATGCAGCGGAGGCAAACGTATCCGCTGCTCCTTGGAGGAGAGGTGCGTCTAATGGGGCGCTCGTGAAAGCGGTCCCTGAGGCAGACAGAGCAGTCCCCTCCAGACTCCCTTCTGCCTTGTCTGTGTGGACTGTTGTTCATTTTTATAAGCCAATTTACCTGGAAATAACTCTCTTTAACACACTCAGCTAACTTCTGCAAGGGTGTCCCCAGCTCCTGAATGAACTGTTGCAGAAAGGGTCCCATCACTCTTAGAATCCCCATCTCTAAAATCATCATGCCGTTCAGCCTTCCCAGCAACAGAAATCATGGGCTTTAATAGACCGAAAACTCAAGTGTTTGGTCCTTAGTTAGGAGTCGTCTATGGAAAGGAGCCGGCCCTGTGAGTTCAAGAATGTCTGTCTTGCAGTGACTCAGGCAGCTGCTGGCCTTATGCCTGCCTCAGTTTCTCCCCTTGTGTGCAGGGGAGAGGCATGAACCATTGAACATGAGAAGTCTCCTTCCCTTTCTTCCTTTCAAACGCTTCCTCCAGGACAAAGACAGCACATCCCAAGGAAACTAACACGATGCTTTGGAAATTGGATTTTTGTTTGTTTGTTTTATTTGATTGTGTTTTGGGTTGTCTTCTCACGGCGCGTGGGGGGGGATGGACTCATGCCATCTTATCTAACAGAGGCTAGTGGGATTTTATTAGATATTTGTGCTCAGCCATGATTCACATACAATAAAACTATCAATCTCCAAAATTGTTTGGAGTCGTGAACTAAATAAGATTAACAGAAACATACACTGACGTGCTTCAACCAACGCTCAGTATCGAGGCGTGAAGGCCACACAGCTGCACAGTCTGCGGAAACCCTCAGAGGCTTTCCATTTCTTGTAGAACAGTCTAGAACCCAAAGAGCAATACATTCCATTTTACCACTTCTGCAGCTTGTCTGTGGCTATGCTCCACTATGCACTTGGCAGACGAAGGTGAGGGCGAAAGGCTGGTGCCAGCCCCACACTTCCTTCCACAGCTCTGTGTCTGTACACCGAGGCCTTTCCTATGTCAAGGTCAAGAGCCAATCCTCCCTGGAGTTGGTTCTCCTGACCTCTCTGTCTGGTTATAAATTTCCTTTTTTCAGTGGTGTATTTATAAGATTCACATCCCCATGATGATGAAATAACCAACACAAGCAACTCTAAAGGAGGAAAGGCTGTTTGGGTCACAGTTTCAGAGCTGCTGGTCTCTGGACGAGTCTGTGATGAGACAACAGGTCAGGTGGGAATGCGTGGGAGAGGAAGCTGATGAGTAGGAAAGAGAGAGGGAGATGGAGAGAGGAGAGAGGAGAGAAGAGGGGGGGAAGAAAGAGGGGAGAGAGAGGAAGAGAAAGACAGAGAAAGAGAGAGAAGAAAGGAAAAGAGAGAGGAGAGACGAGGGGGAGAGATAGAAAGAGGAAGAGAGAAAGTAAATAGAAAGAGAAAGAGAGAAAGGGGAGAGAAAGGAGGAGAGAGGGGGGAGAGAAGGGAGAGAGGAGAGAGAGAAGAGAGAGAAAAGGGAAAGAGAGAGATGAGAGAGATAAAAGAGAAAGAGGGAAGAGAGAAGAGAGATGGAGAGAGAAAAGAGAGAGGGAAAAGGAGAGAGAAAAGAGGGGGAGAGAGAGAAAGGGAGAGAGGGAGAGAGAGAAAGAGTGACATGGAGAGAGAAAGGAAAGAGAGAGAAAAGAGAGAGGAGAGAGAAAGAAAAAGAGAAAAGAGAAAGAGAGATGGAGAGAGAAAGAAAGGAGAGGGAAAAGAGAGGGAAAGAGGGGAGAGGGAATATTTTCTTAATCTGTCTTTCAAGGGCACACACCCCAATGACCTAATGTCACCCAGGCTCCATCATCTTCCAGGCCGCTTCAGTCCGGGACGCTGGCCTTCCTTATGTAGATCACCTGGAAACATTTCAGGTCCAGACTGTACCAGACAATCTATTACGTTGTTCAGCACTGATTCCGAGAAATTTGCCAACTTCTGTTTTGTAGTGTTTGTCACCACTAGTTCCTTTACGCACAACTTGATAAACCTTCATTGAGCATGTGTAGTAAGGGAACGGTGAGCTAGACAGAAGTCTGAGCAGAGGATGAAGATACGCGGCTCAGTGTTTGCTATGGAAAATCCGTGGACTGCTGGGGGCCTTGAGGCTGCAGGTCACAGCACACTCAATCTCATGTCTCCAGGAGTGTCAGAAGTGTCCCAAGCAGACCAGAGATGGATGCTGAATGAGACCAGCATGTTCAAGGTGAAAAATACCAGAGCCCGAGGCTGCTGAGACAGCGCTGGGTGAAGTGCTCACTGCCCAAGCAAGAGGACTTGAGTTTGAGCTGCCAGCATCCATCCAGAGGCTAGGTGTACCAAGACACACCTGTAGCCCCAGAAACTGGGGGAGGAGGTTCAGAGACAGAACACACGCACAACATACACACACCAAGGAAAACCAAATGAGTATGTCACATACAATCGCTTCATTTTGCAAAATTGGAGATGAAGTCTTGGGCAGATGCAATAACTTGTCTAAGATGACCAGTGGCACTAAAGTCAGCGTAGACCAAATGACACAAACCAAAGCTGGGAAGGTCAGATATGGATGGTGGGGACAGTGATGCTGGCAGGGGTTTGCTTATTGTTTTTTTTTTAATTATTTTATGTGTGTGAGTGTTTGGCTTGCTTGTATGTCTGTGTACCACATGAATACCTGCTGCCCACTGAGTTAGATGAGGGCATTAGATCCCCTGGAACTGGAAGTACAAACAATTGGGAGCCAAACCTGCGATTGCTGGGAACTGAACCTGGGTCCAGAAGAGCAGCAATTGCTCTTAACCACTGGCCAACTCTCCAGCTTTGGTTTGCTGTTTTTCATGCTAAAATCCAGATATGTTGCTAATGATAAGAAACCCAGTTTTGAGCATACACAGAAGCACCATTTCTCACAATGTAGTATCTCTCTCCGAGCCTCACTTTCCTTGGCTGGGGTTTGAGGATGTCAAGGTTCTATAAGAGGTCTGTTACGAGGATTACACTAATAGTGAATTAGATTAATATATGTAAAGGGCCAGTTTTAGGCCCCAGCCCCTGGGGAGTGCTGCCCACGGTGGGGAGAATGGTGTTGACCCTGGAATAGACGTGATGCTAAAACATACCTGCAAGCTGCAGTTGGCACTGCTAATGGCATTTGGGCTCCAAAGCAGTCCTTTGTAAACTTGGTTCCCTAGCGATGCAGGAAAGTTCTCCATCTTTAGCCTCCCTGCTTCCAACTTCCCTGTTTATCAAAGATCCCTTGGAGCACTTTGCTATATCAGAAAACAAAACCAAACAAAAAACTATTTCCTTATAATTTACCAGATCTTCTTCCTCATCAAGCTTTTGTCTTCATCTCAGAGTTCTTATTGTTTTATAAATGTGTGTGTGTGTGTGTGTGTGTATCTATGTATGTGTGTGTAAGTGTGCGGGTGTGGGTGTCAGGTAAACATTGGGTGTCACTCCTTAGGAACTATTGACTTTACATTGGGGATAGGGTCTCTCAGTGGAACCTGGGGGTTCACCAAGTAGGCTAGTCTCGCCGGTGGGCCCCCAGGGATCTCCCGAGTGCTGGGATTACACGTGCAGGCTATATGTCCGGGGTTTTACACGGATTCGAAGGATGGAGGTCACCGCCTCCTGCTTGTACAGCATCAAGTTGACTGAGTGAGCCACTTCCCCAGCTTCAACTGGGTCCTACTCAGTGTCCTTCCACCTGCTGTTGGTGTCCCCAGGGACTACTCTCGACCCTGGATGGTGACTATCCTTCCTGCTGAAGCTTGCCTTGCTGCCTTTCTGCCTTTGCCTCAGGCCACGGCTTGCCTGATTCCCCAGTAGCTCCAGTCCCCAGCGGGTGAAGCTCCCCGAGGTTTCTCCTTTTGAGCTGTAAGAAATCAAACAGTGAAAGTGTATGAGTGGTCATTGTTCATGGTGAAGAGAAGGGAACGGCTGACTGGAATGACCTGACCGAACAGGCTATGCCGGGTGGCCAGCGAGCCTCAGAGATCTGTGCTTCCACCTACCCCGTGCTGGGTTTACAGGCATGTCCCATGTGTGATCATGCTTGCTTTGTTTTGTTGTTTCTCACATGGGTCCGGGTTCCTCTCACACTCCTGTGCTCGACAGAGAAGCACTTTACTGGCTGAGCCAGATCTCTGCCCCTCAGTATTGGCTCAACTCTGATTTTCTCAAAGGGAAGTTACTCCTGGAGACCACGTTAGAGGATCCAGGGGCATCTTGCTTGTCGCATTAACACTGCCCCCAGGTGACGTCCAAGCCATCAAGCAGCCCCAATGGGCAACCACAATAAGTATGCTGTCAATCTTGAAAAATGCTGTGCTTAGCATGATTCTTCAACGTTATAGGAACGATGCAGGCAGAGTGAAGGCCCACATGTGAAAGTTGGGCCATGTGGAATATCTGATTGATGTGGACACTGACATAACTCAAAGATGTGAGTAAGAGTTTATTGGTCATCCAGTCTCTGCTGGGTGTATGTTAAACTTCCTATATTGGAAGTTTTTATACACATGTGCACACCTGTGTGTGTGTGTGTATGTGCGCGTGCGTGTGTGCATGTGCCTTCGCTTCTATGCTGTGTGTGTGTATGGTGTGCATATATGTATTTGGATTTACATGCGTGTGGATACATAAGTGTGGGTGGGTGTGCCTGTGTGTGGGGAGGCTAAGGGCATCAGGGTGCCTTTCTCAGTCACTCTCCATTTTAGTTTACTGAGTCAGGGACTCAATGGTTGGACCAGCCCAGATAGCCTGCTTACCCCAGGGGCTCCCTGTCTCCAATCTTCCCAAATGCTGGACTTACAGGCAGATATCACACATGCCCACCTGTGTGCAGTTCCCCAGGATTTGAACCCTGGTCTTCACACTTGTGTGGCAAGCTCTTTAACCCTTGGATTTCTCTTCCCACGCCTGGAGCAACACTTCTTCATCCGGGCCTGTGGTCTCTGCTAGGTCTCAGAATGGACTGCGAGCTCTCTGCACCTGAGGTTGAAACGTTGCATGTGCATGTCCATGTTTCTTGGGCATCAGAAGAGAACCCATCACCTTCAGCCGACGCTCTGAGGGAAGGCGGTCATACTTCAGAGCCCTCAGTTGATCAATGCCTTCCCCGGGGTGTTGAGCTAAAAACGTCCCGTCGGGAAACAGATAACGTGAGAATTAAGTTCTGGCTGCAGCGGAACAAGGGCAGAAGTGAGCCAGGTCTCCCGTTGTTGAGATACAAACGATGTTGGAGGAGAAACACATTTGGATCCCAGCTCATACCCACCCCATGGCTCATCGCTCACCACAAACCCCTTCTCTCATTCCTCTGCAGCCACCTGTACTTTTCCCACCCTCCTCTTTCACTTGTGTGCCCCAAATTCTTCCCCCTGCTGATTCCCTCCCTGGCTGTCTCACATTCCCTCCCGGTTCCCTTCCTCTGCCCTTGGCTGCAAACCCGTGCTATCATTCACAACAGGGCAGCTGTCCTTGGCCTGGAGAATCAGGCTCCTGCTTTCAGACGGCCCCGGAGCAGGGCCGCGACTTTGGTCTCCGGGTTCCTCAATAGCCTGGACAACAAAGGCCTGGTGAAAGAAGGAAGTCTTCGGAGGAGTTCGCGTTACAGCCCGGAGGGAAAGAAAATGCTGATATTGTTACCACCGCCAGTTTCTCCCCATTGTGCTCCTTGTCAAGAACGTGCCCCCTCCAAAGGGACGGGATGCGTTTCAGGACAATTTGAGAATGTTCAGTAACCCGATATTATCTCCATTTCTCTTCTTGTTTCATGTTGCTTTCTGATCCTTGAGTTCTCCCAAGTTCACAGTGGTCCGTGACATTACGGTGACTTGCTAACTCCCATTATCCTTACAGTCAATGGGAGGACAGTGAGCTGTGTTATCCTGTACCCCACCTCCCTGTCACTCAGCGTTTTATCTCCGTTGATACCCCAGGACCAGACACGGAAACCAAAGTAGGCTGTCTTGTCTTCAGAGAATCTTGAATGCCTTTTGTTCTGAGAGGCGTTTCGTATTCATCAGTCAACTGAGGACTCACTCTGGAGAAGCCTCAGTCAGCACACAGCCTGGGTGAAAAGGGGATGCTCGGGCTGTGAAATAGTCACAGTCATGGGTGCCTCAGTGTTCACCTTTTCGGCCCCGTGAGCCTGATGGGATCCCCAGAGGGAGATGCCAAAGCTTGCAAACATGGCTGTCGCCTGGATGAACGGATGTGAGTGCCTCATTTCCACTTCTGATATTAAAACCTATTCACGCGGGCACATTTATCTTCCTCCTCCATCTGCCAACCAATGGTGTCAAACATCTGTGATAAAAGTCCACAGGTGATGGCAGTGATCAAAGCAACCCTGATCCCCCCCACTTCTTCGAAAGCTATAATGACCTCCACCACCCCCGGACCCTGCATCTTACTGTCCCTCACGTAGTCTTCAGACAGTACACAAGCCAAATTAAACGGCATGCTATTTGTGCTGCCGAGAAGCAAAAATCTTAGCCGATCAATAAACTTGTGTCCGAACAGAAAGCAAAGGGAGGATGTAATGGCTGGTAATTTGAGGTCATCCATTGGTGACGATTAAGTATCTAGTCTAACCAGAAAACAATTGACAGATACCATAGAGAGGATGAAGGAGGGAAAAAAGAACCAAAACTTTAAAAAGGTCTTATTAGAATATGCCCATTGTGCAAAATAATTGATTTTCTTTGGCTGAGGACACGACTCGGTTCAGTTCATGCTGGGCAGGCATGAGGATCTGAGTTTGATTCCCGTGCTTGCCTGAAAGCCAGGCCTGCAATGTATCTTGAACTCACACACTAGGGAGGTAGAGACTGGTGGACCCCAGGGCTCGCACACTGGGGAGGTAGAGACTGGTGGACCCCAGGGCTCGCACACTGGGGAGGTAGAGACTGGTGGACCCCAGGGCTC
>JAQHUG010000006.1:14897727-14918144 GCA_028555095.1 Dicrostonyx torquatus
GACTGGTGGACCCCAGGGCTCGTACACTGGGGAGGTAGAGACTGGTGGACCCCAGGGCTCGCACACTGGGGAGGTAGAGAACAGTGGACCCCAGGGCTCGCACACTGGGGAGGTAGAAACTGGTGGATCCCAGGGCTTGCACACTGGCGAGGTAGAGACTGGTGGACCCCAGGGCTTGCACACTGGGGAGGTAGAGAACAGTGGACCCCAGAGCTCGCACACTGGGGAGGTAGAAACTGGTGGGCCCCAGGGCTCGCACACTGGGGAGGTAGAGAACAGTGGACCCCAGGGCTTGCACACTGGGGAGGTAGAAACTGGTGGGCCCCAGGGCTCGCACACTGGGGAGGTAGAGAACAGTGGACCCCCGGGCTCGCACACTGGGGAGGTAGAGACAGGTGGGCCCCGGGGCTCGCACACTGGGGAGGTAGAGAACAGTGGACCCCGGGGCTCGCACACTGGGGAGGTAGAGAACAGTGGACCCCAGGGCTCGCACACTGTGGAGGTAGAGACTGGGTGGATTCCAGGGCTCGCCGGCTAGCCCAACCAGCCAGAGCTACAGGCTCCATGTTCAGGGAGATGCTGGCTCAAAAACTAAAGTGTAGAGGGAGGCCAAGAGGGAAGAACCTGGCATGTACCTCTCACGCCAACACATGTCAACACAGCCATGCATCCCTCCACACATCCCTGTCCACAGGAGCACATGCAGACACCATGCACACAAACATACACTAAAGAATGTTCTCCTTATATTATTGTCATATGTGTATATTATAGACTTTGATCATGTTTACCCCATGACTCTCTCTTGTATGTTACTGTCATACATGTATATTAGACCTTGATCATCCTTACCCCATGATTTTCTCTTGTTCCCCTACCAATACCACTGTCTCCTTCCTCTTCCTAAACAGCTTCCATCCCGGGTTGGGTGTGGAGGTGCACACCTTTAATCCTAGCACTCAGGAGTAGAGGCAGGTGGATCTTTGTGAGTTCGAGGCCAGCTAGGGCTATATAGTGATGAGACCCTGTCTCAAAACAAATAAATAAATATTCTCACCAAATCGTCTGCTTTATATTTTTAGGCCTTTGTTTCAAATCCAGATTCTGCTCACGGGAGGAGATATTTGCCTTTCTGACTGACTTATTCTATTTAACACATTCTCTCCAGTTCCCAACAAATGATGCAATTTCATCCTTAAGATACAAGGCTTCATCGAACATACAATACATTTTCTTTAGCCTTTTTCCTATAAATGGGAACCTGAGCAGATTCCATACCTTGGATAATGTGTGTAGTGCCATGTCCAGGGATCTCTGTGGCGTGTTAGCCCATGTTCTGCAGTGCTGGAGATGGGTCATCTCTGGTGTTTTAAACAGCCTCAATACTGTAGTTTATATTCCAATCAGCAGCAAATCAGGGTCCCCCTTCCTTACATTAGCATCAGCATTGTTTGATGATAACCAAGCTCAGGACCTCGAGCATGGGAGGTAAATATGAGACACTACACTCTAGCCCTCAAACACGGCTTACAATATGATTTCCTTCCTTGGAGTCCTTGAGGAGATTAGATCTAGATACTCAGAGTTCCAGGGTTCACAACAGACCACTTCAGCAGAGAGAAGGTATTTTATGTAAATCTGGACTTCCTTGTCAAGAAGAATCACTTCCAGGGTAAAAATGTACCTAGACTGTGAAAATAGTGAACGGTGGCTGGCGGGATGACTGGATGGCTAAGCCTAACTTGCCTCCAAGCCTGATGACCTGATGACCTAGACATGCATGGTGCAAAGAGAGAACCGGCTTTCTCAGGTTGCCATCTGACTTCCACACATATGCCTTGGCGTGTGTGTACACGTGTAAAATTTACAGAGAATGAGTTTTGTGTGCTCATCCCAGGTAATTCATACTAGGCAGAGGTGCCAAATAATGAGTTTTTACTTCTTATCTCCGACGTCAGGAATTTCCTTAGGCATTGAACAAGCAAACATGGAATGATTTAAAAGAAGTCTAAAAAAAATGTATTCATAGATTTCACAGTAGTTAGTGCATTTTAACAACTCCACTACTGTTCATGGCTGCCCAGTGTAGTTTCCGACCGAGTCTATGCTCAGCTAGGCAGGTCTTCACGGAAGGGTTGGTGAGAGCTTGCCCGCAGCTGCATCCCACAGCATTTGTCTGTGGTTATGGGAATGAGAAGCTTTTAATTGGTGCACAGCAAAGAGTGCTTCATTCAGAGTCTCCCATAGCCCATGTCAGGAGGGTTGCCATGTTAAGAGGGCTGCTGAGACCATTCCTATGTTCAGAAGAGAGAAGAACAATCTTAGCATTAAATAGTGACGTCCGCTGGCAAGGACGAGAACCATGGTGACTGAGCTGCTTGGCTTTGTCCATCTAAACCTAGGCTGATGAATTCCCGATTTCTGAGCATGTTTAATTTGAGAACACAGGAGAGATACAAATGCTTACAAAGCAGTTGGCTTTGTCGGAAAGTCTAAACAGTCACCTCCTCCCAGGCACGGAGCTTCCTTTGCCAAGTGTCCTAGTTTGCTCACCATAGCTGAGATAAACAGCATGACCAAAAGCAACCTGGGAATAAAAGGGTTTGTTTCATCCTATAGCTCACAGTCTATCACTGAGGGAAGTCAGGGCAGGAACCTAGAGCAGGAACTGAAAAGGTTATGAAGGAGTGCTGCTTGCTGGCTTTCTCCTCTTGGCTTGCTCAGCCTACTTTCTTTTTTTAAAGATTTATTTATTTATTATGTATGCAACATTCCTTCCATGTATGCTTGCAGGCCAGAATAGGGCACCTGATCTCATTACAGATGGCTGTGAGCCACCATGTGGTTGCTGGGAATTGAACTCAGGATCTCTGGAAGAGCAGAGAGTGCTCTTAACCTCTGAGCCATCTCTCCAGCCCCTCACCTACTTTCTTATATACTCAAGATCACCAGGTGTTGACAGACGTTTCTGTCCCACCTGGTCCTGCAGCTGTTCAGTCCCAAAGAAACACACGGAGGTCTACATTAATTATAAACTGGTTGGCCTATTAGCTCAGGCTTCTTATTAACTCTTACATCTTACATTAGCCTATAATTCTTGTTTGCGCTACCCCTGTGGCTTGGTACCTTTTATCAGCAAGGCATTCTCATTTTGCTTCCTCTCTGTCTGGGTGATGACTGCAGACTGAGCCTTTTCTCTTCCCAGAATTCTCTGGTTCTGGCCACCCCAACTATACTTCCTGCCTGGCTACTGGCCAATCAGCATTTTTATTAAACCAGTACAACCGACAAAACTTTACAGGATACAAGACCATTGTCCTACAGCAACCAGGCCAGGCATGGTACCAGCAACAGGGGCTGGGCCTCCAACATCAATCACAAATCAAGAAAATGCACCACAGGTTTGCCCACAGGCTAATGTTATCTAGGCAGTTCCTCAGTTAAGATTTCTTCTTTAGTTTGTACTGAAGAGATGGCACAGAGGTTAAGAGCATTGGTTACTCTTCCAGAGGTCCTGAGTTCAATTCCCAGCAACTATATGGTGGCTCACAAACACCTATAATGAGATCTGGTGCCCTCTTCCAGCAAGCAGGCAAACAAGAGGACAGAACACTGTATACATAATAAATAAATATTTGAAAAAGAAAGATTTCCTTGTTCCAGATGATGATGGCCTTTGCCAAGTTGACAAAAAAAAAAACAGTGCACCAATCTGATGAACAAGTAAGATATAAACACATTTCATGCCCCAGCCTGTGCACCAAGCAAGACAGTCTCCCATAATCCAGCATCACGATGCTTGGACTCTACTGGACCCACCAGGGAGACCAGGCTTCCTCAGTGCCCAGACTCCTAGGTCTATCACAGGCAAACTCAGCTCCAAAGAAATAACCAAACAGGCCATTAGGAAGGCTATGTACGTGCAGATATGTAGTTGTTAATGACCAACAGGCAGAGGCTCTTTATAGCAATGGAGAGAAAAATGGCAAGATTGAAGCTGTGTTCGTTACACCGAGGGCTGCTGGGGTGGGAGTTCCTGCTAACAGACCGCTGCCACCCCTGGTCTGCAGTGGCTCCCCAGCTGCTTGAAGCTGCCTTTCTAGAAGTCACCCGAAGACAGGTTATCTGTCCCCAGCATCTGCTGTGTCATAAAACTATCCCCTGGCCTGGATGGGAGCAAGGCACTCCCCTGGAGGCCTGGAGGCCTGGAGGCCCAGAAGACCAAGAGCTTGCCTTGACTGGAGCAAAACTAGACAATGAATCTATGCATTTCCCTCCTTGGGGCTTTCCCACCCATGCTTGGTGACCTCAGGGCGACCCGGGTCTGAAACTCATTTACTCTCACATGTAGATGATCTGAATGTGCTCTCCAGGTTAAGTTCTGCAGAAGGGGGGTGATGTTCAATGGTGGGGTTCTGGGTTCAGCAACCCTTGTTTGAGGACAGTGCATCACACTCTTAGAAGACTTTTTATCTTTGCTCAAAATTAAATTTCCTATCTAGGCAAGGCTAGAACTCCCCACCCACCCCCAGCCCCCCGCCTCCATGTTCTAACGGAAGCCAGGCCTGCAGCTCCAAGATGGTTCCAGTTTCTAGACTTCAAATGGCTCTCATGGCTGCTCTGGAGCACACCAAGCCTCTGATAGCCTCTAGCTCCTTTCAGATAGAATCCAACCCCAAATGGCTTGGAGCTCGTGGGAAAATAAGAGTTGGAAGTGCCTATAATGGAGAATTAATTTGCCCAGGGTGAGGCTGACTCCAAGTATCCATTTGGGAAAGTTGCCTGGATATTTTCATTAATCCTACCTTCCCTCTGTCCACCTTCCTGCCATCAACTGGAAATAACATTTCACTGGGTGAGGTTTTCATTTTTACAAGACCGTGTTCTTTCACTAAAACTTATTTATCTAGCAGAGCCCTGATGTGATGCAATTTGAGAAGGACAACACTGAGCTGGTGTAATTATTTCTTAATATTTAAAAGCTCCCTTGGTTAATGTGTTTTCGGAGACAAGCTGTTAAATCATTAGGGATGGTGTTTTGCAGCCTTTTTCTAAGCAGCAGCTAATGTGGGCTCGAGCTGTTGGGCCAGGGGACCACCCTCGCTCCGCTCCCCATTAGCGTGCTGGTAACGAGCAGGCCACTTTGACAGGTCTTGCCACCAGACTCACGTCCAACAGATGTGACGATAATTGAAAACTTTCCTTTAAAAAGGAAAAGTCAGGGAAGTTTGAGGTGTGCTGTACCAGCTGGAAAAGGAGAGGAAACCTCTGGAAGCTTCTGGCCATGGAGAGCTCCTTCGGATGGTGGTGGGAGACTTTGGGATAGAAGAACAGGATTGAAATGATTTACCTACGGGACTCCAAGCCGACACATCCCAGAGACACTCGCACGTCGGCATTTATTGCCGTTCACAGAGGTGAGTTATAGAGCCCACCTCGGTGTCCAGCCACAGAGGGGTATAGAAGGAAGACGCGGTACATACACAACAGGATATTTTCCAGCCATAAATAAGAATGAAACAATGTCATTTGCAAGAAAAATGGTGCCACTAGAGACCATCATATTAAGTGAATTAAGTTTGTTTCTGGTAAATACCTTGTTCTTCCTCGTTTGTGGTTTCTAGGGTTTATGGGATATATAAAACTATGTGTGTGTATGGGGCATGAGTGAGGAAGTGGAGTGAGGGGGTGGAAGATGACAGGCAGGGGGAGGAGCAAATGAGGGAGGGCGGGTGGATAGGCCCAGAGCTGGTAGTTACGTGTATGAGAGCATCCTTGCGTGCGATGAACGTGCCCAGTGAGAATGTTTTATATACTAAACTATTATTGTGTGGCTCTCTAGACTAGGACCCACGGTAAAGCATGGTCAACGTGGCTTAACGAGGCTGTTTCCAGGACATTCGTGTTCCCATTTTGGGGACTGCTCTAACAAGTTCCCACAGACTGTGGCTTAGGCCACTCTTCTTGTCAAAGTCCTGGATGTGCGGTACCAGCGAGGTGGGTCTCGAATCCTCTCTTATAGGCAGTCACCATCTTGTCCTTACATGGCAGAAAGTTCTGGTGTCTTTTGTCCTCCTTATAAGGGCTCTGATTCTATCAGGAGGGCTCCATCTCCCTGACCTATTCTGAACTAAATGACCTCCTAAAGGTCACACTCCTGGTACTATTGTGTTGAGGACTGGGGCTTCTCCATATGGCTCTACCGGGCAGGTAGAGCGCAGTCCTGATAAATCACATGATTCTGGACCATCGCGGGGGGGGGGGGGGGGGGATGCAGGCTAGCTACTCATGGCTCTAGCAGAAGGAATCACCATGGAATGGGTCATTATGTGGTTTGCTTTCTGTTCCTCCCTGCCCCCAACACGATGCTTCTTTAGTTGCCATGTGAACCAGTGGAAAAATGAGACTAGAGGAGCCAAGGATTCAGGTTAAGGTGCTCACTGAAGGATCGCCACCGTGGATGGCGTTCATGGTCCAACTGGACAAGTCTGTGGATAGAAATGAAGGCAGGAGTGTAATCTCGTGTTTTCAAGTCACAGCTGCACTGTGCTGCCCCATGTGAGGGTCATCTGGTGACCTTTGAGCCAAGGGTCATGGTACTAAGGGACTGGTACAGAGGAAGGACAGAAGAGCCACCAGCCTGGAAAAGACATTGTCCCTGTCATAAACACCACCAGCCTTTTTAGCTAACATTAAGCTGTTGCGTGGGGGGATATCAAAACTGGTTCCCAAACTCAGAGCCTATGGTGGGCAGAGATTTCAACTCTAATTAAGCATATTATTCAGATCAGAATAGAGTGAGTTGTAATTAGCGGACCTCAGATGTGGGTGTTTCCGGAATTGCACATCTGAAGCTTCCTGGGTTGGGAGAAGAAGCTCAACCTGGCTCTTACTGCCCAGGGTGCTCTTCTCAGCCATGTTCCCAGCAGTCCCCATCTCCATGCCCTCACCCTGGCAACCACCAAGAAGAACAGGGGCGTCTGCTGAGTGAACGCTCTCTCTGATGACCTGTTATTTTGTTGTCTTAGCGGCACCGTAATGCAGCCCCCTCTGCATGAGCCAATGATAGCGACACACGTATGATGTTCTTCTAAGAGACCCACCAATATGCAAAGGGAAAGAACCCTCTTAAAGCAACACACACACACACACACACACACACACACATACACACATAGACACACACACATACACACACACATACACACACACATACACATACACACACATACACACACACACAGCAAGTTTTAAAAGGTGTAGTTTATCTTCTCTTTATCTCGTCTTGGAGATGTAATTGTGACTCCGCAGATGAACTCACCAGAAGTTACTGGGAAGGGGGAGGACTTGGGCAGGTGGGTGTATTAATGTTGAGCACTTGAGAGTTTGAAGCCTCTCACTGTAGGGGATGTTTCTCTGAGGCAGGTGTCTGGGAAGAGAAGAAAATAATTTGGATAAGGAGAGGTGACCACTTAAAAGTCAAATGGCTATGGCACTGAGCTACCAAACAGAAACCCTCTTAGGTTTCTTATCTCAGGTTCACTTTCCAAAGAAGGCAAGGACTGTGGCATGAACAGAAACACTCCCCAGTCTCGGTGCTTTTGGTGGTTTGGGAACCCTCCATTGATGGTCAGCTCCCTGCTGCACACTGGGATTTTGAGTGCAGACAGGGCAAAGGCTCAGTCTCTCCAGGAAGGTGCCTAAGCTGTGGGAAAGCGGCCAAGTCCCTTCAGCATCTCTAAAAAACAGAAAAGGCAAAGGGGTGGGAAAGGCTCACTTCTACCAGCTCTGCGGGGCATGGCCCTTGTGGGGTAGAGCAGGACGGCAAAGCTTCATGGCAGCACTATATGGATTTAACTCCACGGCCACCAGGATTTTCATGTTTCTGAATCACTTTCCGATAGAGAAAACGTATACAGTAAACATTCACTCTATGGGGCTCAGTGGGTGAAGTGCTTGCTTATGTAAGAGTGAAGACCAGAGTTTAGTTTCCAGAATGCATGGAAAACTGGGTCCGTATCTGTGAGGCCAGCACTCCTGCTAAGAGGTGGGAATCGGAGATGGGAAAGTCCTCAGAAGCTCATGGGCCATCTAGGCTTTCTCTCTCTCTCTCTCTCTCTCTCTCTCTCTCTCTCTCTCTCTCTCACACACACACACACACACACACACACACACACACACACACACACAAGGACACACACACACAGACACACAATAGATTATCTCAAAGAAGGTGGAAGGTGAGGACCAATGCCCCCAGGCTGCCCTCTGACCACTGTATACTTTCCATGGTATACACAAGCCTGCATGGCACTCATATACATGAACATGTACACACACCACCACCACCACCACACAAAGATAAAAAATAATTAAAAATATCATTCCAATCCACTATTGCAGCTCTGTGAAGCTAAATATCCACAATGATTTTTAGACTATTTGATACTAGAAAACCCCCTTACCAGTTAGCCAGCCTCCCATCTTGACACCCAAGCACTGATAATTGAAAATGAGCTTGGCTTTCTCCATAAAGACAGGCCTTCTCATACCAGGGAAAATGCAAATATTCATCTCCTGATGGGAAGATCCATATCTCATTTTAAGAATGTAGGGTTTTTGTTGTTGTTGTTTTGTTTGAGGTGGAGTGGGGGTGGGGTTCAAGACAAGGTTTCTCTGTGTGGCTTTGGAACCTGTCCAGGAACTCTCTCTGTAGACCAGGCTGGGCTTGAACTCAGAGATCCGCCTGCCTCTGCCTCCTCCCTACCTCTCAAGTGCTGGGATTAAAGGCATGTGCCACCACTGCCCAGCTAGAGTGCAGTTTTGTTGGGGGGATTACTGAAGCTTCGTTAGCCAGGCAGCACATCTCTTTATAACAGTGACCTGGAAAAAGGGTATTTCCAATGTATTTGTAACTTGCAATGCTTTTGATGAGATTTGCAAGAACTTAAAGTTAGTGTGGATTTTCAGTTTGTGAGCAATGTGAGCCTTCCAGTCTGAGGGAGAGTGAGAATGAAGAGGACCCAGCTCGCTGGTTTTCCATCTCCCATGATGCTTGGGAATGGGGAAAGTACCCACCTGTGGCTACTGGTACACTGTCACCTGCAGCTCACAGTCCACATCAATGCTCAGAAAAACTTAGCCCGGGGAAGAGAAGGTTTCAGAGAAATACAGTTAGTATCTCCAAACTTTGGAGAGGAATTGTGGAAGAGGGCAGATAAGGGAGATGATTCTTATTGGTTGCTTCAGTTCCTTTTCCCATTGCAATGATAACATGTTCACTAAAGTGACTTCAAGGAAGAAGAGTGGTTTTTTTGTTTTGTTTTGTTTTTTTGCTTTTTCTGGCTCCAAGTTCAAGCCTACAGTTGATTACGATGGGGAAATCAAGGCAGCGGGAGCTGTAGGCAGCTGGACACACCACTCCCACATCGGGAAGCAGGGAGTGATGGCCACATGCGGCTGCTCAGCTCCCTTTCCACACTTGGACAGTTCAGTATCCCAGTTAGGGAACAGGGATGCCCAAGGTGGTTGGCTCTCCCACCTCAATTAACAAGATATTTATCAAGATCACATGCCTAGAGGCCCTTTCCCTAGATGATTCCAGATTCTGTTAATTGCCAATTAACACTAACTGTCACACTGAGTGACTACAACCTCACAGGCACACTCCTAGGCATTTCCTCAGGCCTTATTTGTTCCTCAAAACAGCCTTGAGTGGCAGGTCATTTAGATTCAGACACTAGAATGAAGACTAGGTGGCTGTGCATCCAGTGTTAAAGTGGCAAGGTTGGACTTAGTCCTAAAGCAAGCTAGCATCTGAAAGCCCTCCTATCACCTGAGGTTATTTTAATAAGAGCCCCTGGGTCATTAGACAGATAGTACAAGGTAGTAGACTTTATCCCTCTCAGTACAGCAGGAGAATTTCAAGAGGGGAGTCCAGAGAAGCGAGGGTCGACTCTGAGGTAATGGAGAGCGTGAGAACTGATTTCTCTGGGAGTGACTGAATGCCACCTCCACAGGGATCATCATTTCCCAAGAGACCTCCTGCAGAGCACCCCAAGTCACAGGACAGGGGAAGAATGTGAGGGTGATGTTGAAGTAGGGTCTGTAGTTGAGAACGTTCTCTCAATGGGAGGCTGCGACATGCCCATCGCCACACAACTAACTTCCCTGAGGGACCTCCCGAGCCGTGAATCTACCAAGTGCAGAACTGATCTCAGCCTTGGAACTTGTTCTTTCTGGAGTATCCTCAGGGACCAAGCTTCCAAAGAATGAGCCTGGGAAGGCCTGCGGTGGAGTATGTCAGCCTCTGGGAGACTGGGGCCAGAAGACTTTTCTAAACATGGCCTTCACTTACACTGTGCATTCATTCATTTCCTGAGCAAGAACGGCTGAGGATTTCCCAGGTACCAAACCAAGCAAGACACCGAGCAAGCAAAGATGAATGAGGTCTGCTGACCCCTTATCTCTCCTCCCTACTTTGGTCAGGGCATCCCCCTGCCTCCTCCCTTGCTGTTATCTCTCCCAGTAGCTGCTCCTTTGTGCCCCAGACACCCCAGTGTTCTCAGGTCCTGCACGACTGTGCTTGTCTCCCCCACACCCTTCCTTCCTCCTAATACTAATATTTTATACTAGTATTTTACCTTATAACATGTATTGCCACTCAGCACCCAGTGGGACTAAGTTTATTGTATTAGTCTGTTTAGTTGTCAATTTATCTTGTATTAGTTAGTCACTATTGTGACAGAATGCCTGACAAAAGTGAGTACCGGGGATGGGAAGTAAGAGCTTGTTTTGGTTTATAGTTTGTGATAGAGTCCATCCGGTCAGAGAAGCGTGGGGGCAAGAGTAGCTCTAGATTGTGGAGGAGGCACATGAGATGGCTGCTCACATGCTGTCTGTGTATGGTTACATAGTGTGAGTCTGTGTACGGTTACATAGTATCAGTCTGTGTACGGTTACATAGTGTCCATATATGTACAGTTACATAGTGTACATCTGTGTACAGTTACACAGTGTACATCTATGTAGTTACACAGTGTCAGTCTGTGTACAGTTACATAATGTCCATCTGTGTATAGTTACATAGTGTCCATCTGTGTAAGGTTACATAGTGTCCATCTGTGTATGGTCACATAGTGTCCATCTGTGTATGGTCACATAGTGTCCATCTGTGTATGGTCACATAGTGTCCAACTGTGTATGGTCACATAGTGTCCATCTGTGTATGGTTACATAGTGTCCATCTGTGTATAGTTACATAGTGTCCGTATATGTATAGTCACATAGTGTCCATCTGTGTATGGTCACATAGTGTCCATCTGTGTATGGTCACATAGTGTCCATCTGTGTATGGTTACATAGTGTCCATTTATNAGTGTCCATCTGTGTATGGTCACATAGTGTCCATCTGTGTATGGTCACATAGTGTCCATCTGTGTATGGTTACATAGTGTCCATTTATGTACGGTCACATAGTGTCCATCTGTGTATGGTTACATAGTGTCCATTTATGTATGGTTACATAGAGTCCATACATTCACATAGAGTGACTTTTCATTTGATTTAGATGAGTCAGTAATGACCGAATGACGAAATGAAGCACAAGGCTCCTGCCCTGGTGGAGGAGGGTTTCCCAAGATCCACGTGGGGAAAAAAGCTACTGCGATCCATGGTCAGAGTTTTATTTTATCTAAACTAAATCTCAAATTCACCTTAAAATGTAGATAATGCCGCAGGTAGTGAGTTTGTAAACACCAGATAGATACCTTACTAAGGACAGACTTAGTCCTTATGTTTTGGAGCCATGGCTACACTTTAAACAGTGTCCTTCACTCAAAGCTGACTGAAGTCACCACACGAGGTCTGCAAGAGCTGAGCCTGACCCAGAGCACAATTAAGGTCTATTTATATTTTAATATCTCGAAGACCTGAGTCAGGTGGCTTGGAGTTGAATCTAAATATGTCTAGATGCTACCTACTCAACGCTTCCAATTAAGTAGGGTAAAGTTCATCCTGGCCTCAGCATCACTTTTGCCTTTGGAGAGGAACAAGGACACTTTCCGAGAGCAGTGTCTTCTCCCCAGCCTCGGTGGTCCCATTCTTCCCCGCAGGTGCAGGCAGGGCACACTTTCCAGTGTGGGGGGACAGGTAGCCAGGCTGTCTGCTCCTCAGATATGCAAATGTAGTGGTTTGTACTGGAATTTTAATTTAAAATGGACTACATTTGGATACAGGAGAACTTGATATTTTTTCTTTGCTAAAGAAGGACTAAGCTGTGACCTGAGTTCCCTAATCGACTCTGCAACCCTTAGCTCCCTCTTAGATGTCTAGTGCTTGCTCTCGCCACAGTGCTCCACACTGAGAGGGGTATGGAGGAAAAGGTTTGCCCGAACCCAGAAACAAACAACAAGCCTGATGTGGTCTGTACAGTTATAGAGTGGTCACGTTTTGTTCCGTGTGTGTGATATGATTAAATGTGTGTGTGTGTGTGCATGTGTGTGTAACGCCTGGAAGTGAATTAGAATAGTTAATATGGGGTTTGAACTACTGCCAGTTGCTTCTATTTGCAGTGCTGCATTTATCCATTTCCAAACATTAGAAGATCCATCCATCAGATTCCGTGTCAATCCGGCCCATGGATAATTTGTAAAAGAGCTTTCCTTCAAAATGTTCTGCGGTTTCTCTAATCTCGTGGCTTTTCTCCTTTTCTAATCACATAACCTTGAAGTCGAAAGACGCAGCCTGTGATAATCTGTGTACACTGCCTTCATTACTATCACAGACAATTCTGGGGCAAAAAAAAGGCAGAGAAAACACACACACACAAAACACACACCCTGAACCTCCTTTCTGCCCTCACGCATTCAAAGCTGCCTTTAAAGTCGTGTGCTTGCTCCCAGTTCAATCACACCCGCATTAGGCCGACTCATCAGACAGGAAAGTGGTCGGGAACATAAGGGGATATTGACTTTAAAAATTTACTGGCGAGGCGTTCAGAGCCTGCAGGAATGTCAAAACTCCAACCTGCATTTTGATGTTTTTGCCTCCGGTTAGTCTTGACTGACATGCTTGGAGCACTTTAGTCTGTACTCGGGTATCCATTAACTGCCCTTGACTCAATGTTATCCAGGGCCTTTGCAGGGTTTCAGTGGATTCTATGCCCCAAGGTGTAAGAAAAGCTCATGCCCAGTTTTAAGGGATCACATTGGCTATTCCTGACTTCATTAGGGGGGCATTGTTTGATCCTAAATAATGAGAGCCTGTTAATTATTATTCTGATAATTGGGCCTCATGTGGGAGCATGGCAGGCAGGCAAGAGGTGTTTGAAAAGGAAGCAAGGTGGAGAAAAGAGAAAGAAATGTCAAGGTTGAGGTGTCTTTGAGAGGAGTTTGTTTATATGCAAAGTGTTTTTCACCTAAGTGGGGACTGAGGGGGTTGGGGCAGGTGTAAGGCTGTACTTACTTCAGCTAGGGTGGGTTGCAAAATTACTACCCTGCACTAACTGCTCACCCATCCCTTGACTGAACCTGTAATCCACACAGGGAGAAAGAGGAATTGGTTTCTTCAGGTGGGGAGAGAGATCACACAGGGAGCAGGGAGCTGGGTGTCTGCCCCTGCTCGCCAAAGAAAAGAGCACTTGCTAGCTCTGCACACTCCTGGTTTTATTGTTTTCTTTTCACCTATAATGTGACAACCAAGTCCACACAACGCAAGGTGATGACCCTACTGCCTGCTCAGACACAAAAGATGACTGTCCACGAACCACAGATACCAGGAGGGCCTGATGTGGCTGGGGGTAGACGGCTTTTGGGTAGATGGTGGCTACCAGGAAGTTTCCTTCAGGTGTCTTGGAGACACCATGGAAAATATTGGCTTTTAAATTCTCGACAAATGGGAAGAACTTCTGTGCTAAATCTGGATTCTTCTTCCCCAGTGAGTACTGCGTCAGCACTTCTGTATTCATCTCTGTCTATTTGTTATGACGCCCTGTAACTGTGAGAGAGAAATTCCATCCCACAGAATAGAATGTCTTCCTCCTGGGACCTAGAGAAGAGCCCATTGTCAGGGCTGGAGACATGGCTCAGCAGTTAAGAGCACTGACTGCTCTTCCAGAGCACCCGGTTCAATTCCCAGCACCCACATGGCAGCTCACAACTGTCTGCAACTGCAGGATCTGACACTTTCACACAGACACATGCAAGCAAAACACCAATGTACATAAAATAAAAATAAACAAATTTAAAAAAAAGGATCCAGTGTCTTATCCAACTGAAGGAAGGATTGGGTTTTGACAAAGGCCTCCATTAAAAGCAGGAAGGGAGTTTGGGGAAGGCAATCTGGCATTTGAAGCATTAACTGGGGTTTTTGTTAGACTTACTTAGACTCTGGGTACAGCTGGCCAGCTGAGATGAGAGCTGGCCTGCCTGTAGACCAGGTGACAGTGGCCGACAGGAAGAGAAGAGACAGAGGGAAGGTCCACACTCGTTTTGAGTCCCAGCACTATGTTCACCTGACTTTGCCTGCCTCTAAATCTCAGTCTTCCAATTAAACTGGAGAGACTATCAAAAGCGCATGTTCAAAACGGTTGAATACCCCGGAGCTCTGGACTTGCCTGAGTCTTCTTCATAGGCTCTGTGATTCTCTTTTGTAGGTGTGAATGTTCTTTGAGATGCACCATGGGCCGCAGCGCAGGAGGAAAGGGTGGGAGGGCCAGGGGCACAGTATTGGGGAATTGAAGAGTTAGTGGCCAAAACAGGCTATCTTGTCTGTGATCTTTCAACTGTTCCCAACAGCTTCAATGCATCTCCTAGGTTCAGGCAAATGACAGTGAGCTGAACTAGAACATGGCACGCTAAGTACAGAGCCATCAGAGCACAGAACCATCTTGGATTCTGTGCACAGCAAGGTCTGAAGGCCAGCGTTGGCCAACAGAGCCCTGGTGATGACACCACCAGCAACTAAGTAGACAGTGTAACGTGAGGGGCCTGCTCGTTGGGGTTTCTGTCCCGCCCAGTACCCCACAGCCGGCACACAGAAAGTCTACATTAGGTTATAAACTGATTGGCCCATTAGCTCAGTCTTCCTACCAGCTCCCGTAACTTATATTAACCCATTGTTCCCATCCATGCCAGCCACATGGCCGGTATCTTTTCTCAGCGAGGCAGCTTACATCCTGCTTCTCAGATGGACTGCACAGGAATGCCAGGGAAGCTTCCTGCTTCCCAGAATTCTCCTGTTCTCACCTCTACTTCCTGTCTGGTTTTCCCGCCTATACTCCCTGCCTGGCCAATCAGCATTTATTTAAAACATGATTGACAGAATACAGACAATTCTCCCGCACCAAGAGAGGGTTCGATTTGACTCTTCCTTCACTCCATGACCTCGAGCTGGGTCTGACTCTCCACTTGGGGTGGTAGAGTTATTATCTGCTTCAAACTTCCTAGGAACACAGAGAAGCAAGCACAGGTTAAAACTCCAATGCAATCTGTAAACCTAGAATCCTCCATGGTCGTATGGTTATGGTGTCTTTACCGGATAAACAAGGGAACTGGGAATTCACAGGCATCTCACTGTCTGTCCACTTAGGTTTGCATTGCTGAGTGAGTGAGTCAGCCCCTTTGAAACTCATATAAAGACAGAAGACTTTTCTCCCACTGGTACCCACTCCGGGGAGGTTAGAAAGAGGACGCAGCCTTAGGTCCCACATGCACCTGCTTTTAGGCTTCGTAAATCGTATAATGGGCTGGTGCTTAGAGCGTGAGTCTGTTAATTGCCCAGGGTCTGGCTTGTACCTGCAAGCACCCTGAAGTCAACTCTCACTTCCCTTTGAAAAGGATCCTTGTTGAGTTTTGCAAACACTGTTTCCAGCCTGCACCGCCTCTTAGGATGCCAAGTTCTGGTTTCATTTAATCTTCCTCCTTCCTCATGCCTGGGCAGCCTCAAAGGACAGCGAGCCTTGCATTCCCAGGGTTACTGGAGAGGTGTGCTCGTATCCAAGACCAAATCATATAGATTTATTTGCATGGTTCCCACCGGAAGAAACACTCAAGTCTTTTTCTCCCATTTTCTGACCACATCGCTAGCTGACTGACAGTTTTTTATGACGTGTCATTCCCTTTAAATGATCACGGTCTGTCTGGGGGCTGCAATTTGTTAAATTAGGTACATATGATGTATCTTCACGGACTGTGGGCCAGAGACACCCCTGCTTTAAAAGAAGGAATAACGCTTAATCCACTTCCCTCCTCAATACAGGCAATCTTCTTTCTATTGACCAGTTTATAGTGATGGTGACAGTCACTAGGGCATATGATTGCCAAGGTCCTTGGTGCCTTTGAACCCATATTTCTGCGTCAGTGACTATGACTCAGAGCAGTGGCTTAGAGTTTCTGCTTCATGGATGAACCCAGCGTAGTGGACCTTGTCGCAAGCACATTTCTGTCTCTCTTGCTCCCTCTTGACATAGTTAGAGAATGCTTCCTTTGTCCTTTAGACTCAGGGTCTCCCACTGGGCACAGCTCAACACCCCACTCAGCTTCCATTGCAGTGCTCCCTTATCCTGCTCATCAAGAATGAGGAAGAGAAAGAATACAGACTTTTCCAAAGCCAGAATTACCCATGATTAAAGTGTGGCATGATGGATTGAGAAAGAAAGCTAATACCTACACCCAGCATTTCAGCTAAACCAGAATGAGGGATGAGCTATCTGCAAAGCAGTTGGTAACATCCTCCAAGCCCTGCTCAGCCACCTGCCGGGGCCTCTTTCTACAAACTGTCTTTGGTAACACCAGCCTTCTGGGTAAAGCGTCCCCTCCACAAAGTCCTCCTCCTCTAGCCCACTTTGCATCCCAAGGAAAAGTGGTCAGGCTGGTTTCTGAAGCACCCATCCCAAATCTCTTAGGTCATCATATTTGAATTCTCGGCAGCAGTAAGTTCGTCTTTCTCTACAGAGAACTGGGAGCCCTGTCCCCAAGGGAGTTGTTTTCTGGCCTGAGATATAACTCTCTCTTTTGATAGTCATAGTCAGCAAGGGCCTCTGGGAGCCTGATTTGTCCCAGGCAGCAGTAGCGGCTGCAGAGAGGTGTGCATGGGCTAGCAGCTTTATCAAGAATCCCTTGCTCATTTTTCTTGTCACTGTCCTGGTGGATAAGATTTAACAAGCAGTCAACCACACTGCACTATCAACTTGGCTTCAGAGAATACCTTATCATCTTAAAGGACACGTTTTTATCCCGCTACCTGGGTCCAAGTTTCCGAAACTTCTGTGACTTTGCAAACACATCTGTCTGGAACTAGGAAGAGGCCCATGGGCTCATACAGTGACATCGCATTGGCCAGGACAGACCACAGGAGCAGCAACTGCTAAACCAACACGTGTGACCTTAGGTTTCACTTGTGGTAATTTGGCAGTCCATGGGATAGCTCAGACTCCTTCTGGAGAATCTTCTAACATCTACCTTTCTCAAAAACTGGGCCTGAATATACAAATGGTGTCGTTAAATCAGCAAGTACTTCATATCAAGCCAGAAGACACAAAACCTTGTCCTGGATTCTGGAAATACGGTGGCCAGACGACAGAGGCCTTCCTGGGATCTAGTTATCTAGAAGGGAAGAAAGGAATAATTAATAACTGGCATACAACTGAAGGGAAAACGTCTAACAAAAAATAACCAAATTTAAGCTTTTCTTTTTCTCAAATAGATTAATTATTCCAAATTCCACTGTTGGACCTTTTTTATGCCACTTCTATTGATTCCTTTTTATTGAGATTCTGATAAGGGCCAAGTCACAGTCTCCAAAGAGATTGAGTTGTACGGGTTTTAGTCTCCTATAGAAATGAGCAGGTCACCTCTGCTTCCCCATACACCTGTTAAACAATACTCGAGAAGCAGAAGGAGGAGGTAGGAGCATTTACTCCCCCACCCCCGCCAAGAGTTTTGTGTGCCTGTGTGAGCAAAAGTATAGTGGCCACTGCTGACCGTTTGGACATTCTGGACCAAAGCAGTCATTTCCACATAGTTTCTACATCGTAACCAGTATTGTGTTAAACAATGCTTAAGAAGCAGGAGGAGGGATGAGTATCTACCTCCCAAGAGTTTTGTGTGCACAACTGCACACATGCTATGCTGTGTGTGCCTTGCCTGTGCACACACATGTGCACTGTGATTGAGGAATTGGTTTTCACATCTTTTTTTTAAAAAAGATTAATTTATTTATTATGTATACAGTGTTCTGCCTGCGTGTGTCCCTGCAGACCAGAAGAGGGCACCAGATCTCATTACAGATGGTTGTGAGCCACCATGTGGTTGCTGGGAATTGAACTCAGGACCCCTGGGAGAACAGTCAGTGCTCTTAACCTCTGAGTCATCTCTCCAGCCCCGGTTTTCACATCTTACATGCAAAGCAGAAAGCTCAAAGGGGATTCATTGTACCCCACATCCTGAGTCCATCCTGGCCTCCCCCTCAGAGGCCAGACACACGAGCCCTCAATTCTTCAGTTTCCAGGGGAGTTTGGTTTTAGGGCTATGCCTAGGAATGTACTGAGGGAGTTTCTGGGGTGAGCTATCCGTGTGGTGTCGGTAAGTGATTGGTGATTCCTTCTCTTGAATCCCTGCCACCTTTCGGCATGAATATCTCTCAAGTTTCCTATAGACCTCATTTCCATCCCAGCGGTTCCTGAAGCTGATAAAGGCAGTGGAAAGAGGGGCGGGGCAAGGACGGGGTGTTGGTGAAAGTTGGGACTATGTAGAAAGAGGTGTGGTTTGTCTGGCTATTCTTACACTTATTATGCGTTTCCCATAATAGGACACAAGTCAAGTTTCCTTCGACAGCAGAAGCCTTTGCACTCATCTGAGCGAGCGAGAAGCGATGGTTCCAACCCTGTTAGTACGCACGTCTACTTTACAAATAAAATGTTGGACACAGAACAAAATGATCTGAATTTTTGTAATGTCAATGCTGCCATGGCTCAGAACCATCACATTCTTAAGCCTGCATCTTCAGCATAGAGAGAAAAAAGATATAGCGGCCACTGCTGATCATTTGGGCAGCCTGGACCAAAGCAGTCCTTTCTATATAGTTTCTATATCGTGACCAGCATTGGGTTGCTAAGTTGGTAAATTAAAATTGAAAAATAAAACACATCTCTCTTTCAGAGGAAACTGCTGGACCTCGCAACTCTTGGTAAATAGTCTCTGGTTTTACTGTGCCCCTTTGGGAAGAAGGGTTGGGTGGGTCCTGGGACATTCCAGCCACACCTTCCGTCTCTCCTTGCTTCTCTTCCTTTAACTGTGCTCCAACCACTCGAGTTCCGACCGCCTCTTCCTGGCCACTGCCCGGTTCTCAACTGTGCAAGAGCCATCCCAACTCAAAGTTGGGTCCATATGTCTGTCCATTCTCCACACTTACTGAGTTCAGTCTTAGGCTGCACAGAGACAATTTCTGTTCGTCATCTCGCCCGCCAGCAGGCAGATGCCCTGCTCATCACTAGCTGAATTTTCTGTAACACCATAAGAAGTATATTATGTCAGTATATATATTGGAACCCTGCCCCTCCAGTGACGGATTCTTTCTTCATCTGCGTCACCTTCAGGGTCTTCAACTCCTTCCTTTATTCCCACATCTAACCCAGGGCTAAGATTTTCAACTTCACTTGGGAAAAATCTGTCCTATAAATGGCCTACTCATATCAGCTACGACACCCTATATGTAAAGAAAACTCCACTTCCTACTTCCTCCCCGAGCACCCATCTCAAACCCTCCCTCCTGGTTTGTTCCACCCTCCATTAATGTCATCTGCTAAAATAAGTTTTCTTGCTCATTCTGCCCCCTCCTCTCACTATCTCTATACTGCCCTATCTATTTTATGGTATCTCTGGATACTTTTTCCTTTAAAAAACTTTATTTTTGCATTTAGTTATTTGTGTGTGACGGTATGTGTGTGACAGTTGTGTGTGTGATAGTGTGTCACAGTGTGTGTGTCCCAGTGTATGTCACAGTGCATGTGTGTGCACATGTGTGTGAGACAGTGTGCATGTATCACAGTATGTGCATGTGTGTGTGTATGTGCTCATGTGTGCGTGAAAGACAGTGCACATGTGTTATAGTGTTGTGTGTGTGCACACCTGTGCACTCATGGGCATGTGAGAGTGTGCATATGTCACAGTGTGTGCATTTGTCAGTGTGTGCATGTGTGTGTGTGCGTGCATGCCTATGTGCACGCTCATGTATGCATGAGAGACTGTGTGCATCTGTCACAATGTGTATGTGTGTATGTGTGTACGTGCTCATGTGTGTGTGAGAGACAGTGTGCGTGTCATGGTGTATGCATGTGTGTGTGTGCACGTGCACACTCATGTGTATGTGAGAGACAGTGTGCATATGTCATGGTGTGTGCATGTGTGCGCACACACTCA
>JAQHUG010000006.1:14918334-14936818 GCA_028555095.1 Dicrostonyx torquatus
CATGTGTGTGTGAGAGACAGCGTGCATGTGTCACAGTGTATGCATGTGTGTGTGTGCACGTGCACACTCATGTGTATGTGAGAGACAGTGTGCATGTGTCATGGTGTGTGCACATGTGCATGTGTGCGCACGCACTCATGTGTGTGTGAGAGACAGTGTGCATGTGTCACAGTGTGTGCATGTGTGTGTGTGCACACACTCATGTGCACGTGAGAGACAGTGTGCATGTGGACATGAGATGACAACTGATGAGAGTCACTTCTCTTCTTCACCCTGTAAGTCCTGGGAATCAAACACGGGTCCTCAGGCTTGGTAGAAAGCAACTTTATCCATTGAGTCATCTTGCTGGTCCCTTTTTCTTACTATAGTTTGTCTCTCTGGTTATAGCTCTAGAGTGCAGGCTCTCTACAAGGAGGAGTGTGCATGCTTTACTAACTCGAACAGAACCCCACATGAGCGACCTGCGGACTAATACTTGGGACGAAGTCATGGGTGAGTAAGATAAACACAGTAACAGAGGGGAGCCGCTGGCTCAAGGTTACAATTTGCAAAGGGCAGAACCAGGCCCAGGCCCTTAATACGACTCCAAAATGCCTTAAAAGTTTTGTTCCTTTTCCTCTCTGTCAGCTCTCCCCATTTATCCTGGTCTCTCCACCCTGTGTTCTTCAGAAATACAAACATCAGACAAGTAAACTCTTGTAGGATTGCAGACTTCTTTACCAGGATGGCTGAAGATGGACACTAGGTTACCCCAAATGATGACTCTCAAATTTTAGTAAACAATAAAATCACTAAGAAGGAAGAACTGTGGAGCTAATTCAGAGGACAGTGGAACAGCGCCCCTGGCTCCCGAGATGATGCACGCTGGGGAGGTGGGCGCCACCTTGAAGAACTGGGCAAGCCTCCACTCGCAGGTGCTTTGAGTGAGCAGTGGATAAGCAGTCCACACGGTAGGACCCACACATTTCCTCCAAGTAGATTCGCAGGCAAGATTCCTTCCTACTCAGGCTTTGCGAAAGAAAAATACAGAGTTACAGAATGGCTACGTGATGTTGTCCGAGACGCCTGGCATCTGCAGCAGAGATGAGATGTACAGTGGCTTCTGAATCCCAGTCTAATGTCTCTAATCACGGAACTACCACAAAATCCCACTGTCATGCTGTGCCGTCGACAGTGGGAAGCATAGAAGTAGGAAAATACATCTCAGCAAAGGAGAACAGCTATGAAGTATGGTGGAGGAGGGAGAAACACCTATGTAATCATAAATGAAACAATTTTATAGTAGGTCAGAATGCGTGCTGTGGAAGGGGAAGAGAGTCAGAGATGGGCAGGGGCGTGGAGGAGCAGGAAGGGAAGGAAGAGAGAAAGGAGAGAGGAAAGGAAATAAAAGGAGAATAAAATTTTAAAAAATAACCAGATTTGGGATACTTTATCTCTGTACTAGTTTCCACACCAGGCTTCCCTTCCACTACTTCTGTTTTTCCTCCATCCTGTCCTCCTTCATCGTCCTTCCCTTCCTCCCTGAGATGATGGACCACACTGGGAAGGTGACACCACCTTGGACCACACTGGAAAGGCGGAGCCATCTTGGACCACACTGGGAAGGAGGAGCCATCTTGGACCACACTGGGATGGAGGAGCCATCTTGGACCACACTGGGAAGGAGGAGCCATCTTGGACCACACTGGGATGGAGGAGCCATCTTGGACCACACTGGGATGGAGGAGCCATCTTGGAGAGCCAAAAGGAAGAGTAAAGAATAGATATATTCCTTGGCTCAACATTCTTGAGTCCCGTCCCCTAAGAGTGATCGCAATTGCTTGATAACGGTAAAGTATGAATTTCTGTGGGCTACAGCATCAGATCTCAAAACACAGCGAGGCTTCGTGCCTATTTTTCAGCCAGAGAGCTGAGTAATTCCCAATTCCCTCGGGTCTTGTGATTACAAACCAAGCCTCGCCCGTGGAAGGCACTGCAGACCGCTCACCGCAGCTTCGCTACTGACTCTTTGGCCCTGCTCATCAGTCTGCTGCTGGCTCTTGGTTAGGGCTAGCACGTGGAAAAGGCAGGCGCCACTGCTGTGCCCAACTGCGGAAGCTGTCGACTCCGTGGGTCTGATTCCCAGCACTAGACAGACCATGATTTTGCTTGGGGCTGGTTTTCTTATTCGGGGGTTTTGTCACAGTCCCAATATTTCAGGAACAAATTCACTGATGGCTTCACAGGTGTTCTCTCCCATGCAAGCAGCCAGTGAGGTGCCTGGGAGTGACCCCCTAACCCCTAGGCCACCTTGGCATAGACGACAGTGGGTTTTCGATACGAACTCTGCCAACACTGGGCCGTACAGCGGCAAGGCTGGCACCTAGAGCAGAAAAGAGAAACGGATCAAATGTCAGCTGCAGTTGAGGAGGGGGAGCGATCGATCAGGCCACAGATGGAAAGCTTTGCACTGGATGCCCATCCCATAGTTCTCGCTTCCCTAAAGTTTGTCACCTGTCCCTTCCTCCACATCAGACACCTCAAGCCCCGAGCGCTCCAGAGTAGGGAGGGTGAGGGAAAGAAACTCCTCGCCGATGATGTCAGGGGATGAAGTGTCACAGACCTGGAGAAGGGAGAAGAGGAAAACAGCAGAACGAGACAGAGTTGCAAGTCTGGGTTGGGCCTTGTATCTGTCTCAGGCGAGCGGTGCTCAGTTTGTTCCGTATGGGAAGCAGCACTCACTTAACACGCTCCAGCTCCCATCCATGGGTCAGCCCTGGAACCAAGGCAATGGGCTCTCATCACTTGCCCTTGACCCAGCTCTGCCACCTGCTCACTGTCCCATCTGCTAGGGCGGGCCTCCGGGGGCAACTCTTTAAAACGCAGGTATCCATCGAGAGCTCTGGGTAGCGAACCAGATATGGGTGGGACTCAAACGTCCTTGGGAAAATCAAAATGTCGGCCTTAGTGATCCCTAGGATCTCCCGTGGTTCTGACCAACCTCATGCTCCCAAGGGATCTGTGGTCCCGGGACTAGTCAGTGAGCTCCGTCCGCTAGACTCCGCTTCAACATACTCAGTTCGAAGGTCCTCTGAGGTCCCCAGCTTTCATTAGGTGCTTGGGAAAGACCACACAGAACTGGCCTCCCCTTGGTGACTGGGGGCGGGGTTTCCCCTGTGGGTCTGGCTGTCAGTGTGAAGTGGACGGGCTCCAGGGAGGAGAATCAGTCAGCAAGGAGACCAGTGGCAGGCCAGCAGAGGTCACAGCGCTCACCCCCCCCCCCAGTGCAGCCTCTGGATTTCTTCTCCACGCAGAGGAGCAAGGGCTTGTCGTGATTTCAGGTTCTGTGTCTCCACCCTGCTACTCCCAACAACAAAGGGGAACTTCTCAAGGAAACTCTACACCGGAATTTAAAAGGAACAATAGAATTGGATTTGATTTGTTTAATTCTGAAATCAAGGTCACTAAAAAGTACTGTGGCTCTTATTTGTGTGGTTTGAGGGGAATTTTTTTTTTTTTGGCAACATCTTCCTTTTCATTTGATGGTCCTGTCATCCCCAGAACTGTGTATGTTACTGATCCTGCCTGTATTCAAAGCCGTTATTAAGTGGACTCTTTTAGATTTTAGAGAAATGATAATGGTTCCAGAGATGACAGAACGTGGCAGCTGGTGACAAAAAAAGGCCTTGATAAGACGACAACAGTAAATCAAACTACCGCCACTTTTCCGTTTCATGTTTGTTAATACCACCTCGCCTTTTGAAGTTTAAAGCAAGGTTCAAAAAAGCCAGGTGCTGAATCATAATATTAAAGCGAGCAAGGAGCCTCCATGAAAGCGGGCAGATCTGAGAGGGAAGCAACAAACAGAGCCTTTCAACTACCTTTTGTCGGCCCTGCTGCAGATGTCACCAGCGGTTTCTCCCAGCAGAGAGTTCGGCTTGTAGCAGCGCCTCTGGCTGATTCCCGCGCTGCGTTTCAAGTGTCAATCAAAAAGGAAGGACGCAGCTTAGGTCCTGGTCATTGTCCTGTGAAAAGAGCCAAGCGTTTAACATTGATTTAGCTCCCTCAATATACAAAGCTCGCGCCAGCTTTGTGCATCGAAAGGGCCTTTGGCAAGGTTGCTTCTAGAGCAATTCCGTCGTGTCCCGCGCGCCTTGGCATAGCTGTCAGGCTGCGGTGTCTGGAGTCCCGTGAAAAGTTGTTCAGGACCGACGGAGCAAATTGGGAAGGAAGACCATGCTGCCTCAAAGAGTGGGGTCTGCTGCGGCCAAGGCCTCTTTGCAGCTCTTGGTCCAGAGGAACATTTGAAGCAGTCACCATGAAAACCCAGTGCCATGAGCAGGGTGTCAGAGCAAGCTAGGATGGAAGCTGGAAACGACCTCAGAACCCAGGGGACACTTGGTTCCCATGTCTTCCTGTTTGCAGCTTGTGTGGCCTTTCGGGGCTGAGAGCTCAGGCCAGTTGGCTGTGCAACCTTCCTTGTCTCCATTGCCTGGGAACAGGCACTGGCTTAGCCAGATCAAGGGGAAAACGATAGCCCCGCTCAGGCTTAACTGAATGATCTTGCTGCTTCTCTGTGTATGTATGACTCTTTTCGGCCTCCTCATCTCCTCCTCCTCTCCCCTCTCTTCTTCCTCTTCATAGTTTGTGTGTGTGCATGCGTGTATACGTGTGTGCATGTGTGAGTACATGTATGTATGTTCGTGTATACTGAGGGATGAACACGTGCGCACGAGCAAATGCGTGAAGAGGCCATAGAGCGACCTTGGATAACACCGGTTGGGAAGTGCCCACCTTAAGTTTTGAGAGAGAATCTTGGTGAGACCTGGAACTCACCAATCAGGGTAGGCTAGAACCCCAAGCATCCCCCCTCCTCTGCCTCCCCAATGCTGTAATTAGACTCATAGTCTGGGTCTTGCCCACTGTGTTTGATGCACTTACTCACCAGGTTGGATGTGAGTTTGGGAGATGGAACATCCCTGAGTCCTCAGGTTTGGGCAGTAAGGACTTCCTGACTGCTGTATCCCCCCAGGCCCTCACCACATTGCGCTCAGTTTTTGTGTTCCTACCCAGTGACAGAATTACTCGTTAGCTGCTTGTTCGCAGCCTATCAGGCTGAAGGAATGCTCTTCAGATGTACCTCAATCCGATGATGGTTCAACATAGCCATTTTCTCCACATATAATGGTGGATGCCGTGCTTCAAGCATTGGACGTTAGCGGTTCCACAGACCGTCGTGAACGACCGGCGGTCTCACACTGCTCTGCTGCTGAGCTGTGACGCTCTGGAGGTCAGCTGAGTTGGGTGTCTCTCCAGCTTAGAGTGTTGGTGTGTGTGTCTGTGCGTACAGACGTATGCAGGTCCTCATGTGCAAATGTGCACTCGGTGCCCAGAAGACAACCCACGCATTCTTCAGGCGCCATCTATCTTTTTTTTTTTTTTTTTTTTTTTTTTTTTTTTTTTTTAGACAAAGTCTCACTAGCCTGGAATTCACCAAGGAGCTCGGGCCAGTGAGCTCCAGGGATCATCCTGTCTCCACCACTTTCCGTGTGGTTGGATTGGAGTTCTAGGATGATTCGGGGCTTGTGACAGCATGCATCACTTTCTCTCTGAGTCCTAAGAATCGGGCTACCTATCTGCCTGCCCATTTAGGAGCCACATGTTGAGATGGCCCATCGTCAGCATAGGAGCGGCTGCTATTCCTCCGTGAAGGATCTGACTCCCGTGGGCTTCACGCGAGCGAGGAAGGAATCAACCTTTGCCGTGTGAAACCACTGCTCCAGAGCCTTGCTCATTGTGTTTGATAGACTTAGTTTGTTCAAAACAGCCCAGCCAGGCTCTACTCGGCACAGGGTGGTGTGGAAACCTTGGCTAGCCACAGAGCGTCTCCCAGCAGCTGCACTAACCTGTGTAATACATTCCGATGATGAATGGGAACGTAACACAAAGTGGCTCATTGTCCGTGTAGCCCAAGTCCTGAGTCCTCAGCAGTGAACTGCCTGTCCTGCGAGGGACCACCTCTTCTTTGATGCCCACCCACGTCCCCGACTGCCCTGCCAGGTCACCATATCGCCGCACCTGCCTGCCCACACCGTGACTAGGAATTAGCTAAACCATCTGCCTCTTCCACTCTTGAACCCACATCGGTGATTCTGACACAGGGACCACGTATCCACCTTGCCAGGGACTACTACTGCTGAATCGGAGTTCCCGGCCTCAGCTGCCCTGTGACACCAATCGGCAGGGCATGTCTTCCACCAGCGTCCTCGTCTGTCCTCTTAGGATGCCACGCTGCTCCCAGACTTCTCTCTCTCATGTCTAAGGATGCTTAGAGATCCAAGGACAATCTACACGCCAGTCTCCTGACTCCTGCCATCTTGGACTTTGCTCTAATCTGTAATTTTTGTTTGTTTCTAGAATTTCCATCTTCGGTGGTTCTGTTACCCAGCCTATAAGCCAAGCATCCTTTGTATACTTCTGACTAAAGTGGGCTACTCTCATACCACCCCTCTTCTCAGTCCCTCACTAGCCCTTTGTCCACAAAACCTCACCTTGTGTCTTTTCTATTTAAACGGCTCTGGTGAAAGCCACCAAGACCTCCAGGTATATAGGAACCCGTATACCGTGTAGAGCCCTCAACACTGCATTCTCTCCTGTTTTACTGAACTTGTTTCCCAGGATATCGATGTCCCCTTTCTTGCCACTGTTCTCTGGCTTCTTCTCAACCCAATGTTTCACATTCTTGCTCCTTCTGGCACACTCCCTCCCCACAATGTGATCTTTCATTATCTAACTGTGGCCATCTTCTTTCCCCGCTGTGGAGGTGAAAGAAGCTCTTAGGAACTCAAAATTATCAACAGGAAGAGGGATGTTCTCGTACCGCCTGCAGCTCCATGGCGAGTCCTCAGTATCCCTGGTGCTGAGTCTGAGCTCCCAGCCTCAGTTCTGAAGCAGACCTGACACACTGGACAATCCACACGGCTGAATTGTTAACAGCTTTGATGGTGTTAGGTTTCCGTTCGGAGCTCCTGTAAATGGGGACTCTGAGGTCCGTGGCATCCCTTGTCCTGCCCGGTGGTTAGAGGAATGGGATGAGGGGTAGAGAGAGAGTTCGCATCTTGACCAAATGCAGCGTGGATTTCTAGGCTCAAATGTATCCCGAGAGATCAACTTTCAGGCAAGTCTACAGTAGATCAAACTGTATACCTCTTCAAACTCCTGTTCAGAGCATTTTCTTGCTCGATCCTTCTTTCTTACATCTTTCTATTGCTTCTCAGCATTTCAGCATCTGAACTTACAAGTTAGTGTTTCGTTCCAATTTGACTCTAAAACACCCTAGACAGGAGGCTTATTTCCTCTTCCTGTTGACTCCACGTGCTCATACCCAGACATCCACCCAGACACGCACCCTACAGTAGCAACAATGTGGATTTAAGGACACGAGGGGAGTCAGCTTCTCATTCTTTGTTTACCGGAAGTAACTCTTCATGAGAGGGGTGCTTTTCAAACACAATAACGTCAACAGTCGGTTGACCTTAGATGAAGGTTACTTTCTGTCATGTGGAGGGTCTTGCTCATCTAACTAATCAAGTTGAAGTCCCTCAGGGCAAAGACGGGACTGGGGATCATAGGTCGATTGGTAGAGTACTTACTGTGAGTGCATGGGGCTCCAACAGCTCAAAATGGAAAGAAGGGAGGGAGGGGATAGATGAAGAGGGGGAAAAGGAGGGAGGAAGGGAGGGAGGGAGGGAAGGAGAGAGGGAGGGAGGGATGGAGGAAGGGAGGGAGGGATGGAGGAAGGGAGGGAGGGAGGGAGGGAGGGAGGAAAGGAGGAAGGGAGGGAGGGAAGGAGGAGGAAGAATAAGAACAGACAGTCACTACATCATCCTGGAGAAGCAGTCCTAGCTGAACACTGCAGGGGTAGCCCCTGTCTGAGTGGCCAGCCTGTGCTACATACTTAGAACTTGACAGCACACACCATCACACATGCCAATCCTCTCAAGCAAACTATATGGTTGTGTGCATAGATCATTGCGTATCGTATGCATATCTCCATGCATGCATTCCTGCACTTCCCATATCTCTAGAGAATCTCTCTGACACAGCTAGGCATCAGGTTCTGCTCCAACGGAAAGGAAGGGGGCAGTGAGTTTTGGGGTGCAAGAAAAGGGGGGAACAAATTCAAAACATTCCTGTCTTCCACTGTCAAAACTTGAAGGGCCTTATATGTAGGTGAATCACTGGGACATGAAATGGTCCTGAGGCACAATGTGGAGTAAAAGAATGTGTTTCCCTGGCAACAGACGAGGTGCGAACGCAGCCACTAGGCCAAGGAGGGTGTCAGAAGCAAGATGGCCCATAACTCCTGTTTCCACTTTACCAAGCCATCCAGGTGCGGATCTTAGATAAGGCCAGGAGGGGACAAAGGCAAGGACTGATGTGCCCATTTCACTGGTCAGGTGATAAGGACCCCCAGGTGGCCACAAAGAGCATCACCTGAAAAGACAAAATGTGAGTCATGAGAGGCCGGATTCCTATCAAACTCTCCAGTGCCCACCATTGACTGCATCACATCAGCTCTGGGCTTCCGTGGAAGACACCTGGCAGGTTAGAAGCTATATGGCCCAATGACATCCTGCGTGAAGCCCTGGGCTTGAGAAATAGCTCCCGGGACGCCAAAAGGAAATGGCTTTGGAGGACACAGAGCCTATAGGGGGGCAGCTGAGCGGTGGCAACCGAAGTTACCCATCGGCACAAACAGCTGGGGAGCCATCTGTCTGGGAGAAGCTTCCTGCCCACGCCATGCCCCCTCCTCCTGCATCTGTGAGAGGCCTGGCGGCTGACAGAGGCGCTCTGCACAGAGGGAACAGAAGGGAACCCGCTGGCCCTTGGATAACCTTGGCCTCATTAGCATTGAACCGAAGCCCACGGGTGCTATTGACTTCTAGTAAATATCCACCCACCAAGATGTCCCCAAGCACTGCCCAGGGGTGTTCGGACACCAAGCAGGCCTTCTCTAGCCTCTGTCCCAGGCTCTGTTGGTGCTCCCCGCCCCTCGCCATGCTGCCGGTGAGAAGCCTCTCCATCCTCCTGGGAGGAGGGAGGGGGGAGCAGGCAACTTGAGCCTTCATCTCCTTGCAAACCTTCCATTCTCTCCCTCCAAAAGGCCAAACAAATAATCCCCAGAAAAGCAGTTTCCGCACGTGAAGTGCGCACCATTGTATTTCCGACGGCTTTGAAAAACTTTCATTTTTGTACAGCAAATGACACATTATCTTCCTGGAGGTCAGGGAATAATGCGGTTGGATTCTTGCAACACCGTGAGAGTTAATGTTTCTATTTGCCATTGTGTCCTGTGCAAAGAAAGGCAGCCGGGCACCTGGGGTTGCCACAACACACAGCGCGGAGATGGTCGAATCCACCAGAAGTGCTTTGATAACATTGAACGCTATTGTGCAGTCGGTGGCTCCCTCCTTGCCTGCCACGCATAATGGGCTTCCGAGTGCTAAGGAGATAAACGATGCTATCCTTGGGGTGTCAAAGGTAAAACTCTCCAGAAGCTACATTCAGAATCGGCACGAACTTAAGGACTTTGGTTTTTTTTTTTTTTAAATAGTAATTGAAATATATAATTCAATAGAAGTGTCACTCTAATGTAATAATTGCCAAAGAAATTGAGCCACGGGAAAGAACAGCAAATTGCTGTGTCCCTTTATTAGAGTGTGTGGAGATGGTGATGTTTTCTCATCGAGAAAGACCCCTGGATAGCTCCCCTTCCCTGCTTTCGAGCGTCCGTCCTCACGCATGTCACCCTCTTGAGGGATACCCTTGCTGATTCTAGGTTTCCCGTAGACGTAGTTGGCCCCTCTTAAAATGCCCCTCAGCAAGAAGAACGTGTATTAGCTGCCTTGGCAGGTTCCTAAGGCGAACTCCAGCTACTCTCTTTATTGTCGGGTGTCAGCCACCCCAACATTCTACCTCCAGCATCGTCTTTGCGTCTGTGCAGGGGCGCTTTGTGGAGCTAAACTGCCCCATGAACGGAGGCTGTCTCTCCTGACTCCACACAGCTTTCTTAGAATGAAACAGTTTCTCTGGAGGAGGTAGCCTAAATTCACTGAACCGAGTTTGGGACTTAGAGGGGCAACGAAACAAGGAAACGTTTCTCTCCCTGCAGGAAGCCATGACTCAGGCTACCCTCACTGTAGTCATTTACATTTGATGATGATGGGTACCTAACCACAGCCGCCCCTCAAGTCTGGTGGAAATGTATAACATGTTCATTTCATAAACATGCCCACAGTTAGGAGTCATTCTGTCCCCTTTATCCTTCCGCCTCGGGGTACAGTGCCAGGGTCATGGCCGTCTACTTCCTCCCTTCTAGTTGCCTTCATCAGTTTACTTCTAGGGACCACAAGGGACAGTGATGACTTGAGATAGTAGGACCCCGCAGCAAACTGTAGCCACCAGGCACAACCAGCTGGACCTCAACAGGGTCTTTAGTCCCAGAGTCCCCCCCCCCAAGAAGCTTTGCATTTAGGGAAGGGAGAAAACTGGAGTGCGGGTGGGCTGAGGTAAGACCAAAGAAAGATCAAGGTAAGGGTGCAGAAGAAAGAGAAGGAGAAGAACACTGGGGAGAAAGGGTCGCATACTTTATGGGACCAAGGGAGACACAGCGCCCATGCTTTCTGGATATCTGAAGGCCAAAAATGGCAGCAGAAAATACCAAAGTGAAGACCTTAAGTGGTCAGGGTTGTATTATTGTCTCCATTTTCTGGATTTCCTACAATGTGTGATTTGTATACTAGAAGAAATGAGACATTATAGAAAAGGCTACAGAAGCCCATAGGTCAGCACCCCAGTTTTGTATTCGAGTTCAAGGCTGGCAGCAACAAGAGGAGAACTTGAAGCTTTAGCTGCAGCCGGACGTCATTGCTGGTGTCATCCAGTGCTCAGAAGGCTTGAAGGATGAGCTAGAGGAGACTGGGAGCCAAAGACCGACTTTTCACTGACACGCTGACCCCATGGAACAACCCTTGAAAGGTAGCCATTGTAGAAACAGCCTGTAACAAACCCGAAGGGAGGCATTTCAGATGGTGTACTTTCTGTTAATGAAAATTCCTTCCCCTTAAAAAAAAAATACGGATCTAATATCTCGGTTAATCTCAGCTGCCAACGTGATGAGATCTAGGTGAGACTCACCTGGGAAATGGGATTGTGGGCTTAACTGAGTGGGGTTAATTGAGGTTAAAGAACTACCCACTGTAGTAGTGGGCGGACCATAGACATTCATCTATCTCTGCTTCTTGACTGTGGAATGCTCCTGCCTCCAACCCTTCCCTGCCATGATGGACTGCACCCTGAACTGTGAGACAGAACACACCCTTCACCCATTACATTGATTTTTGTCAGGAAAAGTAAGAGGCTGGGCACCGAAGCTCACTGATAATCTCCTCACCCTGGGAAGTGGAGGCAGGCAGGAAGGGAAGGGGCAGCTGGAGGGGCTACACAATGAGTTGCAAACCAGCCTCGGCTGCCACCAATCCACCAAACAAACCCAACAAGCCGTCTCTGTGTGATGGTTTGAGTTGTAGCCACAGAGGGGAAGAAAATCATGCCCCGATCAAAGATGAGAGGAAAAGTTAAAGGAAAAATTCTTATGTGTCCATGTATCGGTCATCAAGATCCGGCCTGTACAACGCGCATCTACTGTGTCTTAGTGGGGTTGCCTGGATGGTGTCATTAGGTGTCTTCCCTAACCCAAAACATCCCCATCCTGGCCTCTGATGTCACCCAAACTTGGCATCTGATTTGACCCTGTTAAACCTCCGTGGTGTCTGCGGATAAGCATGGAGGATTGCCCTGCCTTGTTGGGTCACTCTGAGGATGAAAGGGGCCAGCACTTGTAGTCAAAGTGGAGCAGGCTTTTGGAGCCCTGAGTTCTCAAGGCAGCTCGGCCTTCCTTCTGACCGTGGCATTCTGCCCACTCCTCTGTGTCTCATTGGCCAGAGTCTATGATGAAGCAAGGTAGGACTTTCTGGGGCAACATTCCTGTTCCCGGATACATTTATATCTGCCTCTGGTCAGTTTGCGCCCACCATGCACATTCAAAGCCATGTGACACACGCATTCTTAACAAATCTATGCATGTCAATGGCATAGCTGATCCCTTAAAGGTCGTGAATCCAAATCACCACACACATACCAAATGACTGTAATTTGATTGGGATGGCCAGGATTGAAAATTTAAAAAAAAAAACATAGCTGAATTCTGATGCCCAGACTGATCACACCCGAAAGGCATGCGTACTTGTGAGAAGAGCTGCCACTCAGGTTTGGTGGCCATCCCTCCTTAGGGATGCACCCGAGGCTCATGTAGGACAGCACAGACATGGAAATCACAGACGTGTTTCCTCCCGAGCCATGCCTGCATCTAACAGTGCACAATCAAGAGTACTCCTGCTTCATTAAGATCTGACCACAAGACATGATTTTCATTATTTTAAAAGTATTCTTCACAGTCATCAACACATATCATCTAATGATTTCGTTCACTTCCACCTGAGAATAACTGCCTAGCCCAGCACCTGCCACTTTCTTTTTCTTCTCTTTATCTTTCTGCCCTTTTGCTTAAGTTTCTTTTATTCGTATCCTTTCCAAGAGGAGCTCCCTGTAGCAATGCAGCACGCGGCTGCCTGCCCCCATTGCCTCCCCTCCTTCCCTGCATTCACTGGGGCATTGGAAGGGAAAGGGACAGAAAAGGTAGTCTCTGGGTCCTTGTCTTGGGAACGCTGGGTAGGTCTCTCGTTCTCCCTTTCACGGGTGGCACTCCTCTCTCAGATTCCTCTCTGAGCTCTCCCCGTCTTCCTTCACACACCCTGTGGCCCAAGGGCCTGCAGCCCCAGTGCCATGGAGAGGTTTAGGCCTTAGGATTACTACCTTTCGCCTAATGAATCATAATCTTGTACATGATTTAAAAGAAAAAAAAAACAACCTTGCTCCCGGAGTGATCTTTATCTGTTCTAAAATTCAAAAACTACCTTCCCAACCCCTTTCCACAAACCCGGTCCCCATCTTTCTCTTCCCTGCTTGCTTTCCCGGTTTCGTCCTAATTACCAGCCAGCGGGTAGAAGCTACTGCTACTCCGATCTCTCGCGCTCCGGATCCCTAATCACGTCCATTGTGCTCCTCAAAGCAAAGTCAGGAATTGCTGCCTTTTCATGCCCCCTCTCTCCCTACATTGTAGAAGGAAGCAGGTCCCCGCGGCTTTTGTTGTCTCCACTTCTGGGCTAAGCTCCATTTGCTGGTGAGCGGGCCCTGTCTTCGCTCCCCCTCTAAATACTGCGACATTCAGCGTCCTTTCATGTCCGTGCTTTTAAAGTAAATCTTTGGACAATTAAAGACACGAAATGGCTAAATAGAGTTCCGTGGGCGTCGTTCTCTCCTTTTTAGAGGTTTAATCACACTTAATGGCTTCTCTTCAGAACTTGAATTTTCCATTTTGGTGTTTTGACTCCATTGAAAGAGTTTACTAATATTCTTTCAAAAGTATTCTCTGCTCAAATGAGCTATTCAATAAAGTTTTGTGCCACGCTATAGGATTTACTCTAAATGGAAAATAATTTAAAGGGAGATGGGGGGGGTTGCCATCCCATGCCACAGGTTTTGTGAGCCAAATCGTAATCACCAATATAGAATTCGTGAAGAGGTGATGAAAAGACAAGGATTATTTAGGTATAAGGGGGACTATTTCAAATGAGATTTCAATATCTTCCTTTCCTTGAAGATGGCCAATTGTCCAGCCTTATGGGTCCATAAACAAGAAGTTGGGATAGCCCTCATCATTCTTCCGCCCCTCCGCTCTCCTTCCTTGTCAGAATGCAGAGAAGCTGATTTTGTGGCTTGTCTCCTGCCACAAACATCCTCAACACACTGCTGCAGTTCTTCCAGAGTGTTCTTGCTGGGGTAGCTCCTGTCGCCGTCAGGAGGAGGAACGCGGCTGGACACTGAGCTCCCCCTAGGTCATAGTCACTGTCCAAGGGATACAGTTTGCCACTTGAAAGACAAATTTAGTGGAAAATAAAAGCTATTACGTCATGACAGTGCTTTCTTCACCCCAAACCCTCGGGTGTCACATCATCTGGGTGAGCTGTAACCCCGGGGTGCTAGCGTAAAGCTTTAGAGAAATAAACCCTGTCTGCCTCTGCCTTTCACCCACTTGTCTTTTCTTCTAGAAGCAATGCAGGACAAAGTTGGGGGAACTGCAGCCTGACCTTGAGGTGTTTACCGTCTGGATCCAGAAAGAAGCAATGTAGGCAGAGGAAAGACCACATATGATATGGTCTTAGATCCAGGCTCTGTTACTCAGTAACTGACCCCAGGGAAGACACCCCGAGGCTCTCAGAGGCCCTCTCTCTTCCACGGCAAGGGTCTGTGTCATCGAGTGGATGCTCATATCTGCCCAAAGCGGTCTCACTCATGTGCTTATTTATTATTGTATTTCCCGCCTCCCTCCCCAGTGTCAGCTCCTAGAGCAGGGACCTTGGCAGAGTTCATCATTGCATCCCCGATGCCTGGGAGCATGGCTGGCATTGAGCAGATGTCCAATAATGGCTGCACATATCAGAGTTATCGGAATCTTCATGAACACTGACCTTGACCTAGGTTGGTAGGCTTGGTAACATTTGCCAAATCGGCCAGAAGAGGAAAATTATTTCAAGAAGCCAGCAGCAAGGAGGGGGAAGAGGGGAAAGAGACATTTGAAATCTCCACTGCTCTCAGGCATGGAAGACACTGGGCTGTTCTGCAACAGTAGACATCCTTGAGAAAGAATTGGTTCCGTGGGTCTCTTGAAACTTGAAACCCCAAGTGGCAGGATTAGTAGTAGATGTTGAAGAGGTTTAATCCAGATGTAACTTGGAAAAAAAACAGAAGAATGTTTGGAGGAAAACTTACCAAATTGAGTTATACAAGACCTAAGGTGACAGAAGGATAAATTAAGACGCTACAATCATTGACAAGGCCTGAATTAGAGTCACAGAAATGGGAATCTCCAGACAGGAGGTTCAGGGGCAATGGCAGGAAGCGAGTGATTGGACTTTGTGGAGACATGAAGGATAAAGGCACAGAAGCCACCAGAACTAGCGTTCTGGTAGAATCCATGAAGACAGAGAAGTGGGGGAGGGGAAGACACTGTGAGGGAGAAACATTCACACGCATGGGGTTGCGGGGAATGGGAGCAAAAGCTGTCACGTGCAGCACTATCTACTTAGAGGAGACAGGTGGAAGACGGGAGAGGAGAGACCCCCAGGCAGGAGTGAGGGAGGGGCAGGGACGGTCAGGGTCACAGAGACTGACCTGCCCTCAACAGGAATCCTACAACGTGTGTGGATGAGCATGGGCAAAGAAGATGAGCAGTAGCCATTAGGTGTTAGGTCTGCCATCAGAATAGAAGAGAAAGACGGTTTCCTACACAGGGACTTGCGTTCAGCCTCCCCACGCCAGAGCACGTGCTGGAAATTCCCGTGTCCTCTTCTCATCTCCAACCCAAAAGGAGTGTCATGTGGGTGATGTCATATGGGTGATGTCATGTGGGTGATGTCATGTGGGCGATGTCATGTGGGTGATGTCATGTGGGTGATGTCATGTGGTAATGTCATGTGGGTGATGTCATATGGGTGATGTCATATGGGTGATGTCATGTGGGTGATGTCCTTGTGTGCCAGCCCAGGCAGTGTTCCTACTTACCAACAAGTCAAGAGAGTTACTGATTAATTGCACTCCCATATGACAAGAGAAGACAATTCCTTGCCCCTAACACCACGGCCCTCTCTGCTTTGCCTTTTGGGGTTTAAAATCACATGGCCACAGTCCCAAGATTCAAGGGGGAGAAAAAAGTTAGCAGGTATCTGTCAAGCGTGGGGGGCTCCAAAATTCCCTTTCATCTGTGGAAAGAAGAAGCAGGGCAGTTGGGCTGCGTTTAGGCACAGAACTAGTGCGATATGTCCTGAAGTTGTCAGCTGCATTTTAAAACATCTCTGTTTGAAAGCTCCCTCTCCAAGACTCCTCAAATCTATCCACAGGGCTTGGAATTTCTCAGAGAACAAAGCCGTTATTAACACACAAGAGTGTAAAACAGAGAAACCTCACTACATTTGCGCTGCCCCTTGGGTCACGTTAACTACAGGGAAAAAACAATGAACAACAAAAAATAAAAACCGCAAAAAAAATTATAATTTTTTTTTCATTTGTCCCTGAAGACCAGTGACAGAGAATGGAATCAAATTTCTTAGTGCAAGAGGCTCGTTCACTCAAGGTCAAGGCTGGCATTGTGGGGCAGGCTTAGAGGGAGTAGGGACCCTGAAGAGCACGAGGATGGGCTCCAGTTCCTGGGTCTCATTTGCCTGGAGATGTGTGGTGACTATCACACCTTGACCTTTGACAACAGGGTCTATCAGTGGTCTTTAGCAGACCAGCAGGCCTGGGAAAGAAGGCCGACCCGGTCACACACTGGTGCAGGAAGAACTATTTCTGACCTGCAGTGAACAGGGGTTTAGTGTGTGTGTGCGTGCGTGAATGTGTGTGTGTGTAAATGTGTGTGCGTGCATGTGTGTGCATGTGTGTGAATGTGTGTACATGTATGTGTGTGCATGTGGTATGTGTGGGGTGTGTGTGCATGGCATCTGTGCGGTGTGTGAGTGTGTGTGTGGTATTATGTGTGTGTGTGGTATGTGCATGTGGTATGTGTTGTGTATGTGTCTGTGGTGTGGTATTATGTGTGAATGTGGTGTGAGTGTGGTATTAGAGTGTATGTATGAGTGTATATGTGTGAACATACATGTGGTGCATGAGTGTATATTGTCTGTGGTGTGTGTATATGTGTGGTGTGATTGTGTATGTGGTGTGTGTGTGTGTGTGTATGTGTTTTCATTGACCTGGAACTCACCAAGTAAGTGGTAGTCAGGGAGCCTCGGAGCTCAGCTTGGAGGCTAGGATTGCACGTATCTGCCTCCACACTCAGTATTTTTACATGGGCTCTTGGAAATGAGCTCAGGTCCTCAGGTCCGCAGCTGACCCAGATCCCCGGCTCAGAACTACACTCTGCAAAGCTCCGAGTCTGCTCACTGCCTCTCACCGAGTGTCTCCCATAAAGCCGAGAGAGACAAGACACTCCAGAGGCTGAGGAGAGTGCAGATGGATTTGTGGTCCCAGTCCTGGGGCCTGGAGGTCATTTGGGTCCCATCTTGAACTTCATTTCTTCATCAGATACTGAAGGCAGATGCGTGCCCAATAAGAGGGTTTTCAGGGTCCTGGTGAAACAGATTGCGGCTGGGCCCTTGGATGCAGAAAGACAAGACTCCCCCAAAGGACAGAGAGGAAAAGCCAACAGGTGTTTCGTAAATAAAGTTTGCTGACTGCCTTAGCAGCTGCCCTAGGCAAGCCATTCCCCGGTCTCAGCCATCCTAAGTCTAAGAATGACCCTAACTCCCAGAAAGACTTGAAGGAGTCCCAGGAAGGGGACACACCTGCTACTTCCCCAGAGCTGTTTATTTCCAGTTGACAAATATCGTGCTGATGTTCACATCAATTAGGGGACACATTTGACAGTCTGACTATTCCATCGGATGCCTCAAGGGCAAATCCCAGCTCTTGCAGGAAGGGGTGGTCCAATAACTGATCCCTATGAATAAAATATGTCGGCGAGGAACACTCGCAGCAGTTTGGGGAAGCCACCTCCCGCCACAAGGAGCGTAAAGTGTGTGTGAACCGAGGAAGGCACATCAATAACACATGGCACTCACACTGGAGGGAGGCTGGAGACTGAGCGTGGAGGCCATAGTGCCTGCTCCTTCTTCACGAGTTAGGAACTAAGAAGTTAGCCTCCACTGCAGGGAGTACAAGATGTTTGCAACTCTGTGGGAAAATCCTTTCATGAGGCAAAAACTCACAGAGAATCATACTCGATGATTCTGGTTTTCAGGTCAGCGTCAGCAGGGAGAAATTCTACTAGAGGCTCACGTTACTCCTTCTGGTGTGTATGGTGTGTGTGTGTGTGAGTGTGTTCCTGTGTGTGTGTGTTCCTATGTGTGTGTGTTCCTGTGTGTGCGCACATGCATGTGGAGGGTAGAGGTCGAGGTTCTAGGATGTTATCTCTTTCTGGTTGAGATAGTCTGTTACTGACCTTGGAACACAGACTAGTCCCCATTGACTGGTCAGTGGGTACATGAGAATCCTTGTTTCTGGGGTTAGAAGAGGGGCCCACCATGCTCAGATTTTTGTATAGATAATGGAGATTGAACTCAAGTCTTCATGCTTGTACAGCAGCTACCTTTCCCAGGGAGCCGTCTCCCCAGCGCTCGCTCGCTCTTCTCTTCTCTTCTCTTCTCTTCTCTTCTCTTCTCTTCTCTTCTCTCTCTCTTCTCTCTCTCTCTCTTCTCTCTCTCTTCTCTCTCTCTCTTCTCTCTCTCTCTTCTCTCTCTTCTCTCTCTCTCTTCTCTCTCTCTCCTCT
>JAQHUG010000006.1:14943780-14972824 GCA_028555095.1 Dicrostonyx torquatus
GAGACCTGGTTTCTCTGTAGTTTTGGAGCCTGTCCTGGAACTAGCTCTTGTAGACCAGGCTGGTCTCGAACTCACAGATATCCGCCTGCCTCTGCCTCCCGAGTGCTGGGATTAAAGGCATGCGCCACCACCGCCCGGCGACAACTGCTGCCCTTATAAGTGAAGTGACTTGCTGTGTGTCTCGGAGCTGTGAAAGGGAACACTGGGGTTTGAACATGGGTCTAAAGTGTGACCTTGATTGATCGTGTATCGGATCTCCCACTCCAGCTGCCAAGTCTTGAGCATTTCTTACACACTACGCACTATGGAAGTAGGCACTGTGACATGCTTACACTTTTCTCACATTCCCTTCCAGTCTTCTTCACATATCAGGTTTCCACCATCTGGCTAAATGATGCCAAACAGCAACCACAGTGCTTGTGACCGTCACTCTCCTCACCCAGGGGCTCTTAGCTCCCAGAAGGAAGTTCCTCTTTCTCCCCTGGGTCAACTCAGTGTCCTCTGTCAGCTGCAGGTTTTCACTATTGTCCTGCACATCAGGGCAACTAGATGCCACCTTCGAGGCAGAGGCAGAGTGGCAGCTGCTAAGGGGACTCTGGGCATTCAGCAGAGAGAGAGAAGGCAGAATGGGCCCACGCATGGTTTGGCTGGAGACAGGAGGAAAGTGTGGGTTATAGGCTGCCACTGTGCTCTGGCTGGGGAAAGGAGTCAACAAAGAGATGTCCAGCTTTCCGGAACATCGGAGCCATTGGGTACTGAAAAGCACCACTCTGGGCAGCTACACACCAACATGACACACGCCACGGGCTCTCATTCCCAGCCCAGCCCATCCGCCAGGACCATTTCACCATCTCTCTAAGGATGCTGGTGCTACCTCCTGACACTATTACTAGGGCCCCCACAATCATCTGCTATCTGTACAGACTATTCATTGTGGCGAGTTGCTAAAATCACTATCTGTGACTCCTTCTGGGAGCGTCAAGGTTCTGCCACAGCGACACGTGGAAGAATAGGAGCTGCTGAGCCAGGCACCGCACTTGGCAGGTCAGGTTCCTTCCTGCTGTAGTCATTCTCTGAATTCTAGTATGATTCGTGCGGAGATATGACCACACATGGTTAGCAGACTAAAGGTGGAATTTGAGGTTATTATGAACTAAAACCTTGGAGCATTTCTTGGTGACTGATGTGGCATTGCCAACTTTGATCTGGCATTGGTTAACACTCCATCAAATGTGAGGAAAGGTGTAGATGAGCCGGGTTTGTTCCTTGATCAGTTCTACCCCTGAACCCCAGATCTACACCCCCAACTGTCTGTTGAATCTCTACTTGGATGTCCTAGAGGTGACTTCTCCCCAACAGGTTCAACAAGGAGCTACTTCTCCTCCCACACAAGAGATAACCTCATCGACCACCTGGTGTCCAAGCTGGCAACCAGGGGTTGTCACGGACATTCCCTTTCCCATCCATCTATCCATTGCCACACTCAGCACTTGGCTCCAGTCCTGTCGTTTCTCCTGGACTGTCATAGCCGCCTCCCAGCATCCCTCCGAGTCTGTATTACACAGGAGCCTGGCCAAGCAAGAACAAACAGAGATAAAGATGTCAATCAAGACCCTGAGTCAACAGCAAGAGGGACAGAGTCAACAAGGAGCCGAAGCAAAGCTTTGCCCTCAGACTCCTGATAAAAATGGCTGTCTGAAAGCTGACCAGTGTAGAAAGCAGAAGATTCCGGAGATGGGAAAATATAAGAGTCTCTTTCCTTCAAGGCTGGAAACCATGCCAAGCGTCTACCAGCTGTGCTTGGGAGAGAGAGACATCCTACGGTCATGACTGATATTTGCAACAGAGTAATCATGGGGACATTGTCCCAAACTCCCAAACGAAGAAAACCAAACCAGAACTAGGCGGTTGAATTTGACAGTCTGAATGTCAAATTCTTTACAAATATCGACTCTGACAAAAAAAAAAAAGGCTATTTTCATTTGACATGTGTCTTACCTAGCGTTTCATGTTTGAGAAGATAAAGCAGGTCTTGTCATTGCAGCTCTGGGGAGAATGTTGGAATTAAGTAAACAAACAAACAGCAACTGTGGGGACCGTCCATGGTCTATTCTCCTATGACCCTTCAGCATCTAATTCCATCACTCACTTCCCCCACGTACTGCTTTTGCTAGTTAAATAATGCTATTAGAATTCCAGCGGTAAGTTTGGGGACACCAGTACCACACTCTTGTAAACTTGTTCTCCGAATAAAGAAGGTGGCAGTTAAAAGGGTCGTTGGCAGCAGCCGCCACAGTGAGTATCTTTTCAAAATGTAGAAGGTGAGAAGAGACCAGCTGGAGGCAGAACTTCAGAGTGGTTCTGCAGTAGCTGGGGCTCTCGGCCTCCTGGAATTCCTTCTTAGCTACAGTAATGGAAGAAGGGCTCTCAGCAACTCGTCCCTGCCATAACTTCCTGCCCAATCTGATCCACTACAAAGGAAGTTCCTTTGTTCCCCATGTTTACGACCCTCCTCAATCCACCAGCACGGTGTGTGTGTGTGTGTGTGTGTGTGTGTGTGAGTCTGACCCCAACCTAGATCCCCCCACCTCTTTGCTTGTATCCCAAACACTGTGCTCCAGGCTCATCTTTAACAAGGACTTTCTTCTCATTTATCAACAGATTGGTTTTCTGGGATAATTTCTATGATGGTTAATCGTCGCTGTCCACTTGATCAGCTTTGGAATCACCTAGGAGACACACCTGGGTCTATGGGGCATTTCTACAGAGGGATAACTGAGGAGGCAAGACCTTCCCTGAATGAAGGCAGGACCATTTTGTGGGGTACGGTCCTGGAGTAGAGAAGAATAGGATGCTAAGCACCAGCACTCACCATTCTTTGCCTCCCGAGTACAGATATAATGTCACCAGACTGGAGCCCGGGCCACCATGACTTCTTTTCACAGTGATCTGTGAGTCAGAATCAACCAATTTTTTTTCTTGAATTTGTTTAGTCAGGCATTTGTCAGTCACAGAAAACATAGCGAAGACACTCCGGGGTGTCAGATCTGGAATATCTATTTTTCTAGGCCAGAAAGCACTGTGGAAAGTTCTACACTGCTCGGCATGGGGTCACTTTCAGAGATGACACTGTCCAGATTCTGACCTCGTCTCGGGACGGTAACTAAGATCGATGTCTACTGTGGTGCAAGGGTGCCCTTGGGAGACCCCACCCAGCATGTTGTTGGTGAAGATGCTCATCAGAACGAAAGGGGAAGACAGTTCTGCTCAGGCTGGTGCTTGGCACCAAGATGGATACTGATGACTATAATATTTGAAGGAAAATGGACACACTGCAGTAGTGTCTGAGTCGGTCGTGATACCCTAGCACCGCGGTTGGTCTTTCTCTTTCTTATGCTTTTAGCAAATCATGTAAAGTCATTTTTGCCTAGAAACCTTGAGCTACCTTCTAGAGGCCAACATAAACATTGACTTCCTCACCTCAGCTAGCGGTTGTTTCTACTTCTTTCCACACATATAGACAGTCAAGTTTCCTACAACAGTGGGGAAACCAGAGGGCTGAGAAGTGTTCTCAACGGCCCCGCTTCATGCCTACTGTGGACAGAGAGATGGGTGGTGCGGGGTGACCCAGAATGGCACTGGATAGCCAGCAGATCCCACTCCAGGCTCCACCTCTCACGAGGCCTACCCTCCTTCTGGTCAGTTTCTGTGTCTAGAAGAAACTCAAAAGGAATGCCTAGAAATACTTGGTGCTTTTGAAAATCCTTCTCTTGTGATAACTGAGGGGAAAGGTGAGGCTGGAGACCCAGCTTAGAACAGAGGGAAAGAAGGGATGGAAGGCAGGTTTCTGCTTGCCTGGGTCCCCAGTTCCTAGATCCCGTTTGATATCATCCTCCATATCATTGATGTCTTTGTTTGGCTTTCCTAAAAGACAAGGAAGGACATGGATGGCTTCAGACATCTTCGTGGCTCACATGGCTTCTAGTACACAGGAGGTGCTCAAGAAGCATCCTCAGAGCTAAATCATCATCACTTAGGCAGCGTAGATACAGATGGACTGAAGAGAACTGTCCAAAGAGGCTCTAGGACTGTCCCGAACGTAACTTAATTGTCTGTCCGTGTTCCAAGCTCTTGTCATCTAACTAGCTCACGTCAGCCACTGAACTTGATGATGTCACCAACCCTCCCTTTGTCTCAACTCTCATGACCTCTCTCACTTTGACTCCTACATACAGGTCCATCCACTGGAGATGCCCATAACTCCCTGGTTCTCTTTTCTACATGATTTCTACCTAAGTGGTAAAACCCTTGAGAGCTTTAGTTCCTATTTCTCCTCCGGCACCTACCTCTATACCGGGTCCATGGCAGACATCCCCTGATTGTCTGCTTAAGGCTGTCATTTTCCTACGGAAAACCTAAACCAAACCAACTCAAACTAAGCCCAAGCCCAGGCACTCCCACAGCCCTATTTCTTCTGCTTGGTTGATGCTCCAACTCTTTGACCTCCTTTGCAGTAAAACCCTTCAAAGGACCTGTCTATATTATTAGCGATTTCATTCCTTTCATTTTTCCCCAGCCCCAATCCAGCTGGGTATTTCTCTCTACCACTCCGCCAAAGCTGCCCATGGCCACGTCACCGGTGACCTCCATATTACTATAAAGCATTCTGCAACTCTCTGATACCGGAACCGCTGGCAGGGACATTCATCTCGACCCCACAAAGGGCTTCTGAACAGTGTTGCTCTTTTTCAGACCCTGGAGCTGGTTCTTCTCTCCCCAGTGAGCCGTTTCAGAGTCTTAGGTGAGCCCGGGCTCCCCTCCATCATTGCTCGTTCGGTGCGGTGGTTCTTTAGTGTTGTACGCACACGGGTAAAGCCTAAATGTATGTTCGAAGCTCACGCATCCCTACAGAATGGAAGACTCCAACTATATCCTCCACAGCTCTGCTTGTGCGCTGGACATCACATCGCATATCCATAACCACCCGTGGGCAAGGCAGAGAGAAGGTTTCTTGTGAGTTGAAGGCCAGCTTGGTATATGTAGTTTTAGGCTAATCAGAGCTACATAATGAGACCCCCGTCTTGGAAAATAAATAAATAAGAATGTCCACTTGAATATGCGTCATCCGTATATAACTCAACATACCCTAAAACAAAGTGACGATCTCTGAATATTCCCTACTCTAACCAGCTATGAGGAACCCACTGTTCCGTATCACAGAAACCTAAAGCCTTGGCGATCTCTGACACGCCGCCATCAACTGATCTTTTGGCTCTGCCTCCGAACGATACCGATGACATGCTCTCTTTCTTTAGAATCCCAGGATACCTCTCACTCACACGCCTATTCATGCCGAGAAGTAGAAAGAAACTGACCCCTTTTCTCTGCCTCCATCTCTGTTGCCCCACGGCAGACCTCCGTCCACTCTCCTCCTCCCCGTCACCTCCCTTCCTTGTGATAAACTCACTGCAGTTATGACAGAGCTTCCCAGTTCTCTCCTTCCAGAAGGAAAGCTGGCACCCTGACAATGGCCACCAGTTCCCTATGGGGTTTTCAGTCATGATTCTATCTTAACCACCTGTACATGCTCTGATGTGGTCACCCCGACCTCATCGCTGTCCTCCGAATAGCCCCTGATGGTCCCCACCCCAGTTCAAACCATGTGCATGGCAGCTCCCTCTGCATGGAGATGCCAACTTTGTCTCTACCTTGCCGAGGCCTCTGTCCAATGTCCCTCCTCAGCGACAAGCGACAGATACCCCAGCTGCCTCTCAGTCTCTCCTTTGGCACTCTTCCCTCCCACAGCACCATCCCATCACTGCAGGGTGCTGACTTGTTCCCTTGGGATATGCTACAAAGCCTCTTGCCCTAGAAGAACTTTCATCAGGACCTCAATAATTGTTTGTGGGATGCATTAATAACGGAGCAGGCAACCACTTGGAAGCAAGTAAACAGAACAGGTCTTAGGGTGGCCTCTAGGACCAAGAAAAAGAGTGCTCACAGGAACCTGTGGACCAGAGGGAAGGAAGATCCACCATTTATCCACAGGCCTGCTCCTGATGGGGCTGTAAATAGAGATTTAACCTGAATACCCTTCAAAGCTCTGAGCATCCCCAGGAGAAAAGTGCTGACAAAGTAGGGGAGGGGTGGGAGTCTCCCAGGACGCAACTTTGATCTTCAGGATCACAGATGATCCCAAGAGAACACCGAGGTCGTCCCTGCATCCAGGGACTGGCCTCTTTGTCCTCCTCTCCCATCCATGCCTCCCAGCAATGCCCTGTGGTCAGTCTTCTTCCCCTGGGGGACAGAGGTGGGACTCAGCACTCAGAAGAGATCATTGGGACAACCCAAGGATGCCGGAGGGCACTGAGATCTGTGCCTGTGTAAAACCCAAACCCTGGGTGTTCACATTCTCCAGCGGTGTTCCCCTCAGCAGAGCCGGGACTCCAGGACTGTGGACATTTTCCCCTCTAAATTGAAAGTGGTTTTCTTCCTTTCTGTCTGTCTTCTTTTTTTTTTTTTCCTTTTTCTTTTTTTGGTCACAGTGGTGGGTTTCAGAACTGCAAACCAGAGAGGCGTTTTGATTCCACAAACAGCCCCCAGAGGAAAGCATTTCAAGCCCGACATTTTTCTTCTTTAGCCAAGGGACCCATAGGGACATCTCAATCTCTCCTTCCCCCAGGCCTCCACCCTCCCCTCCACACACACATAAAGAAAATGCTTTTAAAAGTCTGCCTCCCATTGAATTAACTTAAACGGGAAATAAAATGAGCTCCTTCAACCTAGTTTTCATTCTGTCGGAACGGGGGAAAATGTATTTAAAGAAGAGTTCTAATGACCTCGGCCGCTTCAACGCTACAAACACCAAGGATCTTGTTAGCCGGCAAAGTCCTTTGTGCTCAGGTCTGTGCAGGTGGGAACGCCATCGCCAGCGTGTTTGTGTTTGGACGGGGCCATCCAGACTCCTGGTGGCCTGTGGTGAGAGGCACCTTGAAGTACCACATGCCAACATCACAGGGCCCTGGCCTGCTTATCTGGGTCAGTAGAGAGCCTGTTCCCCGCAGGCAGCTGAGCACTTCTGGGTAAATTGAATATTTGTTAAGGAGTGCATGTTTGTTCCCAGGCCTCTCTGAAGCTTCCACGCAGACTCACAGCACCCTTTCCCTTCCTCAGAGAGACAGGGAGATCTGTCTGGAAGGGAGGTGAGCTCCACTCGCTCGTGAGGCCTCGGGAGCCGGAAAACATTACATTTATCCATCCCCTGGCTGGCTTTTAGCTCTCATCTGATGGAACTAGGGGTGTTCCAGAACATTCTTCACCTTCGGAGAACATCGACTCCTAGACTGTCGGCAAGTCTCAGCCTGCCATTTGCTGTTGGAGGCTGGTGCTGTTGATGTGGTTGTCGGTTAGGACAAAGATTTATTTCTCACTGTTCTGGAAGCTGAGGTGTCCCAAAGCATGTGGCCAGTACCTGCCGAGACTGTCTCCACTGTAGCAGACATGGAGAGGAAGCAGGCTCAGGGGGCTTCCCCTGACCCTATCCAGGGAGGTCCACTGTGATGGTCTGAGCAAGAAATGCCCTCCACAGTCTCAGGCATTTGAATGCTTGGTCCCCAACTGATGGTGCTGTTTGGATGTTTTAGGAGGTGTGGCCCTGTAGGAGGAAATGTGTCACTGGAGGCGAGCATGTGAGGTTTGAAAAACCCAGGCCATCCCCATGGGTTTCGTGGTCTAGGTTCCAGATGTGAGCCCCTAGTTTCTGCTCTAGTCTCCTCTTGCTGCCTGCTCCTGGGTCAGGAGGGACTCTCCCTCTGGGATTGTAAGCCCAAATAAATGCTTCCATAAGTTGCCTTGGTCCTGGCATTTTATCATAGCAACAGAGAAACAACTAATACCCCCCCCCCCCCCCCGCCGACCTCTTTCTTAATCCAATCAACCCACAGACACTTCCAAATGTCAATGACACACAAATCAGGGCACTAAGCTTTCATCACATGACATTTAGGGAGAGGCATTCAAACCCTATCAGGTGTCCATTAATCCACACCTTCTCTCAACCCAATCTTATTCTAATGAAGGAACAAAGAGAAAACGCCATGCAGCAAATAGGAAGCCCCGGTGAGCCCCCCAGAGAGGAACGGTGATTCAGGATCTCCAGTGGGAAAGCTGCGGGAGGCAATGTTTGAATTGTGACTGGGGATGTTTCTGGAAGCTGCCTCTGCCCAGAAGTTGTTGTAATAGGTGGGAGCAGCGGGCTGTGTCCCACCTGGCTCCCAGTAGCACGTCCGCATGGCTATACCCGGAATACACAAATTACACACAAATTGGATTCATTTAAACACTGCCTGGCCCATTATTACTAGCTTCTTCTTGGCTAACTCCCACATCTTATTTCAACCCATTCTTTATAGTCTGTAAGTCATCACGAGGTAGTGGGCTTACCGGGAAGATTTAGCATGTCTGACCCTGGCGGCTTCATGGCGGCTGTCTCCCTGACTCAGTCTTCTTCCCAGCCTACTGTTCTCTTTTCCCGGCCTATCTAAGTCCTGCCCTATCAAAAGGCCAAGGCAGCTTCTTTATTAACCAATGAAAGCAAAGAAATACAGAAGAACCCTGCTACACCAGAAGTCATACTGATCTTTCTGCACAATACACATGTATATGAAAGGCCTTGCTGTGTAGAGGCTGGGGGCGTCTGCAGGAGACACCAAAGGCCCTGCTTCTCCAAACACTCTTGAGTCTAACACTGGAATTCAGGAATGTTTGTAGTGGGGCAGAATGCATCACGCGTGTAACGTGCATGTGCATGGGGCCAGAGGTTGACCTAGGAGATTGTCCCTTAGGAACTGTTCAAATATGTTGGGATTGAGACAGGATCTCTCACCGGCCTGGGGCTTGCCAAGTGAGCTAGGCTAGCTGGTCTGCTTCCTCAGTGCTGGGATAACCATCACGGGTGTAACACCACTAGAGTGTCCGTCTGTCTGCAAGATGGTGTTAAGAGCCTTTAGTGGTGCAAAGTGACATTCTATTTGCTGCTTCAAAGGAATTGCCTCTCCCCCCCCCATACCACAATTAATAGCAATACATTGTACATTTCACAAGGGCCTAAATACTAGATTGTGAATATACTCATCATATACAGAAAATGAATATGTCGGGGGACAGACCTGTTGGTTAGCTTGATTTAATCATCTCATAAGTAAGCACATCAAAACACTACATTGTACTCTATAAATTATACGATCATTATGTGTCAAGCAAAAAAGTGGATATCGTCACTATGTTTATCTAAATGCTCTATTAGATGCCTATTTCTTCAAGGCTAGCATCTGTGTGGATCACTTCTCTTGCTGTGAGCAGATAGCTAACAAGGAACAATTGAAGGGAAAAGGGGTTTATTTTGGCTCCTGGTTTAGGGTACATTCCATGCTGGTGGGGAAAGTACAGTGGCAGGAGGGGCTCATGGCTATGGCAGCGGCAGTATGAGGCTGCCTGGTTACATCAGGTTGGACAGGAAGTAGGAAAAAGAATGCCAGCACTCATCTCACTCTGTCTGTTCAGTCCAGGACTCTGGCTCCTAGGATCATGCAGTCCAGATTCAGGGCAGGGTTACTCCTTTCTGAACATATCCTCACAGACACACCCCAAGGCATGCCACACTAATGTATGGGTTCAATCAGCCAATGATCACAATTAGCTATCACTGTGTCCAAAAAGGAAACAGACATGGATTCTAACAACACATGCCAGAGTGGTTGCTGCTTTCTTAGACCTCAGCTGTGTCTGACTCTGGTCAGTCCCACGGTTTCAGTGACATACATGTTCCCTCAAACCCTCTCATTTTATGGCATCCTGTGTAATTCCTACAGTATTTTAGGGTTTGTACAAGATGTCATAGCAGAAACATCTGATGGAACGGGGTTCATGTGTCCCTTTTGGTAGTCCGATGGTGTCATGAGGTGCTCAGTGGAAACCACCCCTAAAGTGGTTAGAACCGGCCGTTTCCTTCTCGGTTTCCTGATTTCTTCCCTGCATGCTGAGCTCACCATCACTATCCTCTCATGTGAGGGCTATCTGGCTGCGGCATCTGTCCCCCCACTGACCGACAGGCTTGGTTTGGTTGATCTGGCTGGCTAGGCAAGTGTCCCCTTCCTCCCTCACTGCTCCATGTGTGACCCTCCTGACCTTCCCAGAATAGAGGACCGGTCTTCGGTCAAGGATCTCTGAGTAGCTGCGCTCCTCTGCTAGAACCTCCAAACAAACTCTTATTTCTAAAAATTACCTTGGCTTTTCTTATCTTGCTCCAGCCTAGAGAGGTTGCCTCCTGGGGCTGTTCACAGGCTGTCTTCAGGCAGTGTTCTCTTTCTTCTTTCTCCTCGTGTCTTCCTCCTCCTTGGCATGACCGTTTCCATTGCCGGCTTACAGTCTTGTATTTTTATTCTTCCAAAGAGCACAAGGAGCGTGCATATGTCAAAATCTCTATTCTGGCACCGTCCTGAAGTTTTGCCTGGGTGCCGGAATCTAGACTCAAAATATTTAGCTTCTAAATGTTCATGGCATCGGTCCACTGCCTTCTAACTGCCAGCATCTCAAAGAAGCTCCTATGCCAATAGAACTCTTATTTCTGGGCTTTTCCCTGTGAGTTTAATCACTCTCTTCTTTATTTTGAATGATTTCAAGTCCCACATGCTAAGACTTCTGAATCATTATGCATAGCACTTGGTATCTTTTTCTCCATTTGAGGAATTGGAGAAATTCTCTTTTTATCAATTCTTTGATAGATATTCTCTTCTATTTTCACTAGCCTTTGCTTCAATGACGCTCTTATATTTTCTTCTACTTGAAAAAACCTTTTCCGAGACGTTTGTGCAGACTTGTCTGTTGAACTTTCTATAAAGGCTTTTATTTTAACCACCGTCATCTCAGATCCCAAGATCGTATTCTCTGTTCGTTTCTCTTAAGTATTATCTTCTCATCTTAGAGGCAACATATTCTCCATATTTTTCTATTGTAATCAGCCTCAAATTTCTCTTCTCTTCTCTGAAATGCTGTCCCTGCAGTCCTGAGGACACAGAGCTCCCTCTGCCTGGCCCCTTCTCCAGGCTGAGGCATGCTGCCTGCCTGCTCCTCCTCTCATCTTCATCAGGATGGCTCCCGGAACTCTGCGTCTGCAGTGATCTTTCCTACATCTCTCTCCCAAATTGCTGCTGGAAACTCTTGTCTGCTTCCTCTCTTCCTTTATTCATATAGAGTTTTCTCTCTCTTGTTTTTATAACCTGCTGAGGATTTTAATAAGAGAGCTCAGGGGCTGGAGAGATGGCTCAATGGTTAAAAGCATTGCTTGCTCTTCCAAAGGTCCTGAGTTCAATTCGCAGCAACCACATGGTGGCTCACAACCATCTGTAATGAGGTCTGGTGCCTTCTTCTGGCCTGCAGACATACATACACACAGACAGAATATTGTATACATAATAAATAAATAAATTTTTTTTAAAAATAAGAGAGCTCATGAAAATTTGGTATCCGTGGATATTTCATCATACTGAAATTTAAGGATGGTGGCACCTGTTGTATGACTAGGGAGACGAGACAAATGTCTACTTGCCCAACAAAGGATACCAGGGACAGAGTAATGAGTCAGCAGAAGCTCACTGCAGTGGACCAATGAGTCAGCGGAAGCCCACTGCTGTGGACCAATGAGTTAGTGGAAGCCCACTGCAGTGGACCAATGAGTTTCTTGGGCTTATTTACAGAGCATGGATGAATGTAGACAACCCCAAAGCAACCACACCATCAATCAAAGAGCCCACCTTAACCTGGATGACAACTCATACTATCCATATCCCTGGACAGTCTTTGATGACTTCCAGACAATTCAGTGAGCAAGAGGTTCCTTTCCCAGTGATTGTCCTTGCTTCTTAGGACCAGGCACAGGGGACTTGTCAATCTTCTTCTATTCCCTAAGACTTGTACGTTTTATTTGCTTCCCAGTCTTAGGGGCCCTTCTCCTCTCACAACTCTCCACAGTTGGCCATCTGACCCAGCCACACACAGCGATTAATTCTCTGAAAGTATTTTGGTGGCTGAGACTCTGACTTCCAACCTTCTCTCTCCACAGAACTTAGTAACTGTCTCCAACAGGTCAAACCCTGGCTTCCTTTTGATGCCACAGAGACTGGATAGTCCTGTCCTGAATATAAGCTATGCATTTAACCAGCAAATTCATGCCTATCCCAAAGTTGCTTTGAAATAACACGTAACTCTGAGGTAGACTGTACCTGCTTCTGGAAGCTGAACTCACCCGTTGACTCTGTAGTAACCAATCAATTCATTTAGATGGCCAATTGAGTGTGTCTAGGTGCCTAAGCTTCCGCTTCAGGAAAGAAAGGCCCCTATTGAAACATTCCTTCACCCAATGACCTTCACACCTCTGGTGACATTATCTCTACCACTCTGTTTCCAACACCCCAGGCACACTTGGGAGTTAATGAGGAAAAGGTGCTTAAGAGAATTGAGTTGCCCTGAGATTAGCAAGGTGCTTAAGAGAACCGAGCTGCCCCGAGATTAGCATTCCAAGAAGTTAACTGGAATTACCTGGTGTCAAGTGACTGCAGTCTTCCTGGATGGCTGGGTAGGGAAGTGGGTTGTTGCTCAGGACCTTTTCATTCTGGCAACCATAAAACTGCTACCTGGGTTGATTTGTGTATAAGGTGAGGCTGGCTACCTCCAGCAGAGCTCCCTTCTTCATGTGAGCGACTCCCAAAGGCAGATTTGCTCACATCAGCAAGCCAAGAGCAGCTTTGCTGGGGCTGGAGAGATGGCTCAGAGGTCCTGAGTTCAATTCCCAGCAACCACATGGTGGCTCACAACCATCTGTAATGGGGTCTGGTGCCCTCTTCTGGCCTGCAGGCATACACTCAGACAGAATATTGTATACATAATAAATAAATATAAAAAGAGCAGCTTTGCTACCTGTTTGGTGGCAGAGAAGACCTCACACTCAATACCCTAGGATCTCCACCTCCTTTGTAGAGCTTGGCTTTTTGTCAGATGGTTACAGCATTAACCTTTGGCCGTGCACCAGAATTATATAGACTCTAGCATCTGAACATGGTCTGGGATCTATCTGGCTTGCTCCGTGGCAGAGTGATGGAGGGAAAAACCCCACCCCTCAGCATCTCCTCGCCACCTCCTTCCAGTCCGAGGTCCCATGGTAGAATCCTTGGAGAACGTTTTTTATTTCTCTTCAACCGAACATTAGTCAAAGAGACATTTTTGAAGGTCTATGATCTTCTTATGATGACCAAGTGTTGACTGGGGAGTCTCCTGCAATGTAAAACTTCACATTCTAGAGTGAAGAGGGTCACATGATGTCACAATAAGATTGGGGGTGAATTCTCCTTGTGCCGGTGACTCTCCCCTTCTGCTCTGTATAGTCCCGTGGAAGTGTCTCTCCTTAGATGTTGGGGGAACCTGGGGCTTCCTTTTAGCCCATAACATATATGAGTTCACAGCCACCCCTCTGCCTTTGCTGGTCATTACAAAAGGCCAGGGCGAAAGCTCTTATGGAAGTCTTGGCGAAGTAAGAAGGAAAGCGGCCTCCGGCTTATAGCTCACAGAAAGAGAAGGATCAGAGATGCACAGCCTCTTGGGAACGAGCTCTCAAAGTAGCCTGACATTTCCCAGTCAAGCCTCCAGATAGGACCTGATGTTGGGGCATCGCTGTCCCCCACTGACTCCGACTGAATTCCCACAGTGAACTAGTAAGAGGGAGAAGCCACACTTTGCAACAGCACGTAGAAGCAAGGACTTTAGGAGGGGTTCCAGGTAAATAAAAGGCCATGGCTCCTTTGGTAAAGAGCTGCCCTTACTATAGCATGATGGCCTGAGTTTGATCCCCAGAGTCCATGTTAAAAAACATGGACATGGTACAAATATGTATGTATATGTGCATATATGCATATGTACACGTGTATATGTGTATCTATGTATATACATATGTATAGTCAAGCAAACATCCATACACTACAAATAGAATAAAACAAAAAGAGCCAGGCTTGGTGGCTCACACTAATAACTGCAGTGCTGGGGAAACAGAGAGGTAGATGATCTTGACGACGGTCAGCTGTCCTAGCGTACTCAATGAATTCCAGGTCAGTACGAGTTCCCATCTCAGAGAAACACAGGGTGGATGGCATCTGAGGGACAGTAGCCAAGGCAGTCCTCACATGCACCTGCTTCCAGAAGTACACCTGTACAAATGGGAATGCACATACATGCACACACACGCACACACATGAAGACTAAACAAAGCCATAAAGATGAAGGCTTAATCCTATGACTGGCTGAATAAACAAAAGGAAGCAAGACCTGAGCTAGTAGGCTCCGGTCAGCATCTGACTGCCTTTAGGACCCTGGGGAGCCCAAGCCAGCAGGAAAGACAAGACCAGGTGTGGCTTCAAGATCTTGAACTTCTTAGCCTTCAGAATTGTGTCTCAAAAGCAAACATTTATATATATTCTGAGTGTGACGTTTAGTTACAGGCACAGGAGTGGAGAAAATCAGAAGCCCTGTGAAAATCAGGCCAGAGCTAGGAAGTCAAATGGCACCTGGAGTCCTGACCCAGGAGAAAGTCTTAAGTGCCCAGCGTTCCAAGCATCTAACTGTGTGGCAATTTGCTGTGTACCCATGGGGAACTAACACACAGTGCTTCGAGAACCTGTGGGTGTTGGCCCCACAGAGAGGGTCATCACCTGCACTGTGTGATGGGGCTGACTCCCAAAACCTCCTCGATGCTGGTGCTTAGCCAGAGGCCCTGGATCCTTGCACCTGAGCCATCTCCTCCCTGAACTCTGCTTGATGATCCTAAGAAAAGCACCGAGAACCTTGACTTCCTTGGGCTCCGGTAAAGATTGGGGACACGCCGGAAGGGCTTTAGAAACGGGTCTCTTTGGGCTCTGACCACTCCCGCTGCACACCACTGGCCAGCGCTCATTTTAACGTCGCGTTCACTTTCAATAAATTGTACAGTCAGGAGTTAAAAGTGACTGTAGAAAATGAACGTTTTCTTTCCATCCTGTGTTCCCTCCTTCCCTCCCTGCCATCCTCCTCCCCGTCATTTACACTCATTTCTCTCGTTCAGATAAGATGGTAAAAGGATTAGGAGCACGGAGCATCGCTCCAAATTGGCCTAATGGAAACGAGGACCCCCGCTCCTGGAAACGGAGGCAGGATATAAAATAGGATAATTGACAGTTTTCACATTGCAGGCCAACCTCAGAGTTCCTTTGTGTGGCTGGCCTGACCCTCATCTCCGTGTGACAGATTAGCCATTTTAGAACTCAGTGAGAGAAACAGAACAAGGACAGTACAAGCTGAGATGTCCACCTGCAGCGGCGGTACCTGGCTGTGCCTGCCTTAGACTAAACACCTCCAGGCAGCTGATGTGCCCAGTGAGTACACAGGATGGGGGGGGCTGTCCTAAACACTCTGGACTCTCCAGATGCCCTGGGAAGCTCTGTCAGCAACTCAAGGCTTCCTCTGATCAGAGAGATGGGAAAAGTCTTGTCCCTTGGAAGTTGCTTCCTTAAAAACTCAGCCCACATCTCCCTTCCGGGGCAGCCTGTACCACAGGAAGTAGGAGCAGGACAGTTTTGCAGCCGTGGCCTTCCTGCTACCAAGGCTGGGGTGAAGGGCAATGTGGCGCCAGGCTCAAACGCCGTTTGCTTTAAAAACTATTAGATTCATTAATGTCCTCCGCCACTCTGAAGACAGACATGAGCCGAATGCCACACTAGCCAGAGGGCCTGGTTACCTGTCCCCTCTCTTCTTGAAACAGTATGACCTAGGAGTGCATTTCACAGCTATCCTGGGGTCTGATAGTTTCACACAGCTGTGTAAAGTCATAGGAATGCACACTGCCCTGAGTATACATGTATGACAGCATCATGCATGCATGTAGTGGCATTTCACACATGTTTTAATAAATAAAACTTGCTGAGGATCAGAAAAGTAAAAGAGCCACACTGGCCAGCCTTTTAGACCAGGTAGCAATAACACACACCTTTAATCCCAGTAGCCACACTAGTTGCCATAGAAACTGGGCGGTACATAACTTTAATCACAGTGGTGCATGCCTTTAATCCCAGAACTAGAGAGAATTATAAAATGGGAGGAAACATCTCTCAGACACGATCTCATTCTGAGATTCCTGGAGGCAGGATCACCATTTTGGACTGTGGTCGAGGTAAGAGCCAGTGGCTGGCTGCCTGGCTTTTCAGATCTTCAGGCTGTTTTATTTATTAACATACAAGTGAAATGCCACTACACATGCATGCACATAGACACACATGCACACATGCAGGCACACTCTTTTCAATACACACAGTTCACCTGTTGTATTCTGTGACCCATTGATTGCAGCCCCTACATGAGATCTGAACATTGTATTTTTGCAGTTGGCATCTTCGTAACACGTTAGCTCACGCTGAGGCATAGCCAGAGCTGGGCACATCCTTCAGGGGTGATCGGAGGTGACATTATCAAGGCGTGGGTTTGATCCCTAGAACTGACAGGAAAACAGAAAGAAAAAGAAAAAAAGAAATCAGAACTAATAAAGAATTCATCAAAAACTGTCAGGTAGAAAATCAACACAAACCTCTACAAAATTAAGAAGGAGTAGACATGGTTACTTTTCTGCCAGTTCTCACACCACTCTCTTGTAGACATTCTGCCACCAGGAAACAGTGTTTGTTAACAGGCATCAACAGAGATGGAGTCCATGCCACTGTTTCCAGAGCTGGGAGTGGGCACAGCTGGAGGAACCCATCTCGGGAGCCTCCTAAAGCCTGGGCTGGATAAAGATAACTGGACATCAGCTTTCTCGTGTGGTCCCTTCTCTATTAAGAAGATGGATGACTCCGAAGTGGCAGCTTTGGATGTCTCCAAGCCTGGCTTGCATTGCCGGGCGACCCCTTTACAGAACCATATTGAGTTGATAAGGTTACTTCATAAGCCACTGAGTCTTGCCAAACACAATTTTCTGTTGTGTTCCCAGTGAGGCTGAGATCAAAGCCCCCCTTGGGAGGGAATGGTAGATGCTATGCTCTTGTTACGGGGAAGGCCACTGGAACCAGGCACCGGGAGGAGAGGACGGTGTGGAACCAGCTCAACAGCTAGTTTGCACAACCTCAAATTTAATGCAAAACCCATGAGAGGAGGGCTTAAAAGAACTAAGTTGGATGGGGGAGATTGCCGTGTCTTTTAAGCGCTTGCTACCCAAGCATGAGAGCCTGAGTTTGATTCTATGCCCCACATTTAAAAACCTGGGAGTGATGGAATGTGTTTGCAATCTCTGGGGCTTGCTTGCCCAGCACCCTAGCCCCACCAGCAATCTCCAGACCAATAAGAGACCCTCCATCAAAACCATGACTGACAGTGTCTGAGAAACAACACGTGAGGTTGATCTCTGTAGACATATACATCTGAACATACATGAACATGTATGAACAGGGACACGACAAAGAGAACTAATATCCAGCTATTCGATTTCCTAAGCATGGGCCTAGAAACACACTGCCCTGTTATGTGCTTCACATGATAATTACTTCATATATGTTATATACATATACGTACTCACATACATACACAAACACACATATATACAACACACAGACACACACACTTTATTTCTCCCTAGCTCTTCCTATGATTTAGTTCCCCCGCTACTATGGCTGAGTTTGGCTCTTTCTGATTGGCTGTCCCAGTGATTGGCATCCCTGCTAATGGTTCTTGCTTGTTCACTGTGCTGCATGGGCTGATCTGTCTGTTTCTGTCATGTATATTTCCCGACACAGATAAGCTAAGATAAAAATTATACACGAATGTTAAGAAACTTTGTTCCCCAGAAACAAAGTACTATCTCAAGCTCTCACAGAAGGAAGAAGAGTCCAGGCTCTTCATTTCTCTGACAAGTGGTAGAGACCTTAAGATAGAAGTGACTTCATAGTTCCTGTGCCTCTCTTGCTCAAGAAGTCTGTAAAGGAGCCGATTTTCCAAGAACCTCCCCTCATCCCCCATCCTTTGTGGAATGAATCTGTGGCCAACAGGAGAACCTCGACCAGTCTGAGCCTAGGAAGCTATTTCTGAACCGGGACACAGCAAACGGTGCCACATTTGAAAGCAAAGACACAGTTCTCGACTCCTGATTACAAAGGAGCATTTGGACCATAAATGTGACGTAAGAGAAATGTGGTAGGTGGAAGCACCAATCCCAGGAGGCCAAGGGAGGTCAGCTAATGGGAGAACAGTGGTGCTGGGTCAGGAGAGGAAACCCTGCTGGGAAGATGGCTCTGGTGGGGAAGCATCTGCCTGGCAAGTGTGAGGACCAGCCTCTGACATCAGAGCCCATGTGAAGATGCTGTGCTTGTCTGGCTTCTGCCTTTCCCATTTGTATCCCCTTGATTTTGTTGTCTTATTGCTCTAGCTAGGACCTCAAGTACTACATCGAATAGACATAGAGAGAGTGGACAGCCTTGTCTTGTTCCTGATTTCAGTGGGGTCGCTTTCAGTTTCTTTCCATTTGATTTGATGCTGGCTGTTGGCTTGCTGTATATTGCTTTTATTATGTTTAGGTATGTTTCTTGTTTTCCTGAACTCCCCAAGACCTTCATCAGGTAGGGGTGTTGGATTTTGTCAAAGGCTTTTTCAGCATCCAATAAGATGATCGTGTTTTTTTTTTCTTTCAGTTTGTTTTTATGGTGGATTACATTGACAGATTTTCATATGAAATAGTGGAGAGGGTGCCTGAACTGGCCTTCTCCTGCAATCCGATTGGTGACTACCCTAATTGTCATCAGAGAGCCTTTATCCAGTAACTGATGGAAAAAGGTACAGAGATCTTCTGAACTTCGGGAGTCCTGCTGGAGAAAGGGAGGAGGGATTGTACGAGCCAGGGGAGTCAAGGTCATGATGGGGGAACACAGGCCTGAACTTGTAGTAGTTCATGGACTCTGGCCCAACAGTTAGGAAGCACGCATGGGACCGACTTAGGCTCTCTGCATGTGTGTGACACTTGTGTAGCTGCTGTGTTGTAAGATCAGGCTCTGTCCCTGACACATTGCTGCCTTTGGGGAACCTGTTCCCCATACTGGATTACCTTGCCCAGCCTTGATGCAGGGGGAGGAGTTCGGTCCTGCATCAACAGGGAGTACACATGTGTGAGTGTGTATATATAGGTGTGTGTATGTATGTACAAGTGCAGATGTAGATGTGCGTGTATAGGTGTGGGGGGATGTGAGTGTATTGTGTGCAGGTGTGAGTGTACATGTGTGAGTGTGTGTGTATATGTAGGTGTGAGTGTATGTATGTGGGTAGGTGTGAGTGTGTGTGTATATGTAGGTGTGAGNGTGAGTGTGTGTGTATATGTAGGTGTGAGTGTATGTATGTGGGTAGGTGTGAGTGTGTGTGTATATGTAGGTGTGAGTGTACATGTGTGAGTGTGCGTATATGTAGGTGTGAGTGTATGTATGTGGGTAGGTGTGAGTGTGTGTGTATATGTAGGTGTGAGTGTACATGTGTGTATGCAGTAATGGGATGTCAGGTGGGCTGCTTCTTTCTGGGAAAGTCTAGAGCTGAACACTCTCTCTAGCCTCCCAGAAAACAGGGTCACCATTACAACACGCATGCCCCTGAATCTGTAACATGGAGCTGCTTGCATGCTGTGGCCTTCTCAACACTTCAGCCTTAGTGACCAACCCTGCGCTCTGTGTTGACTCTGCCCTGTGGTTTGGCAGAGGCAACTGGCAAAAGCCCCAGATGTGAGGAGGCAGGGATCCCAAGTTCTGCTTGTCCATCGGTGTCTTGTTGTTTGTATAAGCCCGGTAACTCCCCAGTGCCCACAGGACATGAAGAGGGAAGGAGAGGCTCTGCATAGACCTCTGATGGGCAGGTGTGAGAGCCGCCGGTGTCTGCCTGTCTCATCCCTCTCTCTAATCCTCTGACCTCATTTTCCCTCTTCCTCAAGTTACAGATGAAGAGAGTGAAGTTCAGGGCGGTGACAGCAGTGAGTGACCTGTCAACCACAGTTCCCCAGAGACAACACGGCTGTGCGGGGTGTCCTGCAGTGACTGTAAAGAGGGGGGGACACTGCCAGTCCAGGGTCCAAGAACAGATTACCTTGGGCTATCTTGGCCCTTTGAATGGGCATCATCTTCCTGCGTCTGTGACCTATTGTGACTGCTGGGTAAATGCTCTTGGAATACATGACTGGACCCTGGCTTCTGTCAACCCAAAGGCTGAGAATGTCACAGATGGCATCTAAGGCCTAAGGCAAAAATGCCTCCTATTAGCCATAGCCTATATACTTATATTTCCACCAGTGTATTGGAAAATGTCTTCATTTCTTACTGGCCTTGTTCTGTTACGACAAAAGCTTCATGAACCTCTTTCATGGTAGAAGATGGAATTTGGGGTATCCCAGGCCCTGGTCACTCATACTTGCCTCCAGAATAAACCATCTCTTACTTTGCTGGGGGCGAGAGCTGTTTTTTGTCTACGGGTCTAACAGAGCTCTGGGTAAAGCTCTGTTAGACCCATAGAGCTCTAACAGGGTAAAGCCTGAAGGACAGGGCCCAGGGCACAGCGAGCATTATCCTTGCTGACTCCTGTTCTAGTTTGTGTTAACCGCTTGCTGTCCCTCCAGCTTTTAGGATCATACAGTCACTGAGACAGAAGTCTAATGTGCCGGACACTTAAGACAGGACACAGAAATGGTAGCTACCCTATCAATAGCACAACCTGGTCTCAGGCTGCTTGCTGCCAACATGCCATACTTCACTAATGCAGCTCCCCAGGACTCCCCAACCCTCTGGCCCCTTGGATAACTAACTCCCTCCCAGCCTCTCTGGAGGTTGTGTCCAGGGATATCCCTTGGTCCTGTGCTTCTTCCTTCCTCCCTCCCTCCTCAAGGCTTCCATGGATTTCATCTGTGGGCTCCCACAGACCTCAGGCTTCTTTTCCCCCGGTGACCCTCTCTTCCCAGTCTTCACCCTCCAGAGCCTGGAGGGCAGGGAATGTCTTGGACCTCTTAGGGTCTGCAGTGGGCGAACAGTTGCCCTCCCCTCACACTTTCTTTCATGCCGACTTCTTTCCTGCCGTCTTCTTTGCTGACAATCACTGGAGGTTTGGTTTTATTCTTTCCTCCCCTCGTTTATACTAAATGACAACAGTGAAAGTTCTTGCAGGATTCTTGGGGACTTGAGGGTCTGGGTATCCTGTTTCATTCTCTTTCCCATGTTGAGGTCCCCTGGGACAAGCCTGTGGGCTTCTGTCTGGGCCCCGTTCACCCTTGTGTGAACCCACCTGACAAAGGATCTGCCTAGTGTGGTCCTGTAGCCTGTCACGACCTGTTAGTGCTCCATCTGTAGACCGGAACATCTTGGAACCCCTGTACTCGCTATTCTCTGCTTTATCCCCAGTGTGTACACCGTCCCACCTGTACACAGGAGCCCTGAGTCAAAGCAGTGCCTGCTGGGAAACATGGCTGACTCTTACCTTTGACGGCCACCCAGACATCCTTCCGGTCCCAACACAGAAGCACGTTTTTCCTGTTGGTGCTGCCCTTTGTCATTGTGCGCGGGCATCAGCGTGGGCATCAATTCCAGGACCCCTGCAGGTGTCCAAGTCTATGGATGCTTCAGTCCCTTATAAAATACACAGAATGTATTGTTTCCTTCCACCTACCTTCCCTCACCCAGATCCCTGCAATACCTAACTCTCTGTAATTAGCTCATCTGCGACAGCATTTAGGAGATCCTGGCAAGAAAAAGTCGGGCATATTCAGCACAGATGCAGAAATTAAAATGTGTGTGTGTGTGTGCGCGCGCGCGTGCACGCATTGGTCTGTGGCTCACTAACTCTACAAATAATATGACTCTATACTATTTGTGTACAAATAATAACTCTACAAAGAGCTGACTCGATTTATATGCAGAGGATCCTCACCTGCAAGGTTTAAGTGGGACTCAAAATGTCTGCTGCGGTCTCAGTTAATTTCCAATTACGTAGATTCTGTGGGTGGTGCCTTAGTCCCAGGTTGGCCTCTTAGGATGTTTAACAAATAAGGAGCCATTTGCCCTGTCGTGCTGCCAGCCTCTGCAGTTCTGGGGAAGCTCACGGCAGAGTCTGACCAATAAGCTGCAGGTGGAAGGGGTATGTGCCGCTCCCAGGCCAAAGCGTGGAAGAGCCAGGGCAAGTCTCCAGCTGCTCGTCCACCTGCTGCCGACTGCAGAACCTAAGATCAAAAGCTTCGCACTTGCCCCGCATCCCTGCTGAGAGCAGGAAGTAACTTGTTAGGCCGCTGGGCTTGAATACAGCAGATCACACCCGTCTATTTAAACATCCCGTCTTCTATGTTCCTGGACCAGGTCACCTCTTACAAGCCAGCTCCCGTGTGATCCGAAGCCTACATTAGTGTTTAAAGGTCCTCATGAGACACAGCAGGGGGAAAATCAGCGACCAAGACACACACATGCATGACCACCTCACAGCCTACATAGGTCTGTAGATGGGTAAGTAGTCAGAGAGACAGACAGACGACAGACAGACAGACAGATGAACAGGCAGACAGAGATACAGAGTGCCAGTGCATCATAACTAGGAAACAGGATGAAAAGGGCCTTCTTACTATTCTCAGATTCTTGGGCAATGTGATTTTAATGTCTTAGTTTAACAAGAGAGGAGAGGGGAAGTATTCCATGCACACAAAACCTCGAAAAGTTTTAGACTCTGACCCACGCTTAGCTCCAACACCGCCAACAAGAGAAAGAAACCCCATCTCTAAGGGATGTGGTCACAGAATCCAGACACAGATGCTGCGTGATGACAGCAATGCCATCTGACTTTTGAAAATTGTATGAGAAAGAACGTTTATAAGTAAAACTGTCACAGAGAGCGTCGATGAGGCTCGCAAGGTGGCTCAGGGGGACAAACGCTTGCCACCTGAATCTGACAACCCATACTCAGCCCACAACTCAAGTAAACATATGAGAGACCAGACCTTGTGCACACATGCACACGCACACACACACACACATAATAAAAAAATTAAATGCAAATAAAAATCTAAAAGAATTTTTGCTAGTGGAGTAAGAGATTTGGAGAGAATCATGAAAGTGAGTTAAGTCATCAAAATTGCAGATTATGAAAGAAAATGGTGTATTCAACTTTAAATTTTATATGACAAAGGGAAAGGATGAGGTGTGACCTAGGGAAAGGAAGGCACCAACATGCACTGAACAAGGATGGGTAATCAGAAAAGAGGAGGAAATGATCTCACTAAAAGTAGGAATGGGCCAAGGACATAGGCCCTCAGGGGCGGAACTCAAATGTGATCAAGTGCTGTGACAAGAAGCACTGCCACCAAGACTAGGTTCTTAGCTGCGCTCAGTCTATTACAGGAAGCAAAATAGCACAGCACCCAAAGAGAAGAGCTGCTTTAAGATGTGCGTGCATGTGCACGTGCACACACACACACACACACACACACACACACACACACACACACACACACACGGGGTGGAGGAGATATGCTCAGGGTTTCCATGCTAAGTCAGTGTGCACAGCAAAAAGTCAAGAAGGAAGCCAAGGAAAAGTTCCCAGAGAGTTAGTCTCTCCTCTTGGTCCATCCCCATGGCTGTAACACAGACTGGGACTTTTATACAGAACAGGACCTTCTTGGCCAGGCTGCGATGTCTAACGTCAAGAGACCACAAGCACCAAGGCCTTTCTTGGTGCATTATCCCACAGTGGAAGGATAGAGACTGTACCAGAGAGCAAGAGGTCCAGCCTGCAGCTTCTTACACACCGTAGTATCAACCGTCTGCTTATGCCCTGGTGACCTAATCGCTTCCCTTCACGCTCCCACCCGACACTGCTGTATTAGGAATTCGGTTTCTGAAATGTTTTTAGGGGTTCCTCTTCATGTCAGACTTTGAGAAAGCAGATGCCTCAAAGTTGGGGACGGAATCGATGGAATGAAGATGTAACACAAAGGAAGTTATTAGATTAGCTTACACGATACCCACCAGGTAGCCAGCCCAGCAATGGTCGTCTTCACAGTGGAGAGGCTGAGAGAACCCGGCAGCTGCTCAGTTCACAAGGCTGGCTGCCGCAGCAATTCAGATCTGGTGCAGAAGGCCCAGGGGGTTCCTGGGGAGCCACTGGTCTTTAGTCTATATTGGAAAGCAGAGAAAGCTGGTGTCTGAAATCAATGATGGATGGTGACAGCAGAGGTAATAGCAGGGTAGGTGGGCTTACCAGCAAGGAATGACGTCAGGCAGTCAAAAAACGGCCCCGCTTACTTTAGACATCTTTATAACTGGACCACCACGGAAGAGGATGCCCGCGCTGGGGTAGGGTCTTCCTCCCTCCAGTTAATCCTTCTAGAACATACCTTCAGAGGTCACTCAGGTGATCCCAGATCTAATCAAAATGACAACCAAGATCAGCTCTCAGAGTTTCCCTTGTCCTCAAGATGCGCTGGCTGTCACGAAGCCCTGGGGATGCTGGGAGGATGTGTGTGTTAAGGCTCCCCTCAGCAGATGCCGCAGGAAGACTTCATTGTCATTGGGACAGCCAGTGAGAACTTCCTGGAAACTGCTGTAAAGCATTTCATGCTGCTGTCAAAGACCGCGCGGCTGGGCTGGTGCCCAGTGTGCTGTGGACAGACTGTAGCGGTCTGTGCCTCGAATGTCGGAGAGTTGCTGAGAATTGCTGCATGTTTTCCCGTTGGCGGTTACTTATTGGAAATGAGACGTCTTTAGTCCTTCGGTAAGATGTTGAGCTCGTGGCTTTAGCTGAGGACAAAAGCATTTGAAAGTAATGAAAACTTGCTCTCAGCTCCAGCTCCAGCAGAGACCTGAACCTGCCCAGAAAGCTAAGTGTGATGCGGAGACGTGGATCCGCCAGGTAGGATGGGGAAAATTACTTGGTAGCTTGAGGCCCAGTTTCCTTATTTGTAAGTGAATTTGTGAGTATGGGCTGTAGTAAGAATGAGAGCAGCCGCTGTGTTTGACACATCAACTGTCAATCAACATCAACATCTGCTGGGCAAGGGATGAGTGGAATGACTGCGTTTCTACGTGTATCCATGACTCTGCTCCCATCCCCCATACCACAAGGTAAACCCCGGGGAAATTTCTCCCCTGATGTCCTGAGTTGGCCACAAGCCGCCAGGCCCTTACTCAATGAGCCCGTTGGTCCCTTCAGCCTTGTTGGTGAGACGGACATCAAGAGGGGACACAGAGCAGATGCGAGCCAAGCAGGGTCCAGATCCTTGTGAAGGGAGCTTTGATTGCGTGCTCCCCTGTTCGCTGCTCCTCAGGATACCTCCTCTCTGGGCAGGACGTAGGTTGGCAGTGTATCTTCTTACCCAACCCTGCTTTGATTGTCTTCTACGATCTTTGTGGATGCTCAGCACGCTGTTTACTCTGTCTTTCTATCCTAGAGCACCAGGCCACAGAGACATGAAATTCTGCCCTCTGTGTTCCCTGCTGCACCCCCAGCATCTACACAGGCCTCAATACAGGCCACTGAATGAGGTGACCAAAATCCAAGGACATAAAATCCAGCAACACTGTAGTCTCTGTCATAGGTTGAGAAGTACCCCACTGGAGGCGAAGGCTGCTCATTCATTTCCTGGCTGCCCTGACCTGAATAATCACACAGAAACTATATTAATATCAACGCGGTTTGGCCTATTAGCTCAGGTTTTTTATTAAGTAACTCTTACATCTTAAGTTAACCCGTTCTCTTTAGCAGCTACATGGTGTCTCCCTGACTCCACCTACTCTCTCTCTCTCTTTCTCTCTCTCTCTCTCTCTCTCTCTCTCTCTATATATATATATATATATATATATATATATATATATATATATATATCTTCTAGCCTGACTATATTCTGCCCTGCCATTGACCAAAGCAGCTTTATTCATTAGCCATAAAAGCAACACATATACAGAAGGACGTCCCACATCACCCCATCCCAATTTAGATGTGGAAGTCCTAACCCCAAGTAACTCAAAATGGGACTGTCCTTGGATATGGGGACATTAAAGCAATAACTAAGATAAAATGAGGTCAGATGGGGAGAGCTCAAATCTGTGTAAGATTAGATTTGGACAAAACCAGAAGTTAGGAAGGTCCTGAGTAGTCGACCAACTTCAAGCCTAGGAGAGACTCTGGGAGAAGTCAAGTTTGCTGATAGCTTTAGCTCAGACTTCCAGTCACCAGTACCAAGAAAGATTCGTGGTGGCTAAGCCACCCAGGCTCCCTGCCTTTGCTAGAGCAGCCCTCTCACCCTGACACATTTGTTGAGTAAGGTGTCCAGTGTTGAACCCAGTAGGGCAAATCACTAAGGATTTAGTCTCTCATCCTAAGGGGCAGAGGTTCCCCCTCCCCCACACTGAGAAAGACCTGAACAAATCCCTGGGAGAGTCCGAAGACCTGAGAAAGCTTTAGTGCTGGTAGAATCCAGGTCTCCCCAGGCCATGCTTTGACCTGGCAGGTAGGACAGACACATATAACCCTTGCGAGACTTCTCGTGGTTCTGCTCATTGTATCGACGGTATCTGTCATCGGCTTATAAACTTGCAACAGGCAAAAGTACAAGCAATACCTAGAGTGCGGCCGTTCGGATAAGAGAAAGGGGAGGACTAGGATGCTGGCGTGGGGTCTCCAGCAATGGCGTGGCGGGGACCTGCAGTTGTGCGTTAAGAGGCCAGCATCAGGGTGGACAGTGGAGAGAGAAGTTGAGCAAGGCCATAAACCTCAGAGAACAGCAGACCTCAGTGTCCACACAAGGGCTTGAGCTTGAGTCGGTATGTCATGTCCTAATAAAGATTCGAAATGCGCCAAATTTGGACATTACCCTCACACTCTATCCTGACAGAGTGGTTGCAGTCATGTGACCTGGGACCCACTACACTCACACTCCACCCTGACAGAGGGGTGGCAGTCATGTGACCTGAGTCAGCGGTTTTGTTCATGATGGGGTTTTCCCCGACACCCTCAGGTGACCTTCTGGTGAGTTAGGACAGACTCCAGGGGGCCACCTGTGACTGCCTAGGTTTCACGTGGACCTCAGATCCACAGGTAGCCAGCACAGAAGAACCAAAGAAAATGGAGCAGGCAAAGGGGTGGGACAGGACGGGGAACTTGTGTCCCTAAGGGGTGAAACAGTGAAAGCTGCTGAATCAATCATCCAATCAAGATCTTTTCCTTCTGGCAGGGTCTGTCTCTGGTCTACCTTTCTTCATGGGCATAAGGTGGAGGGAAAGCGAAGGAGAGAGCCAGAATATCAAAGAGGCGTTCACAGTTTCATACCACGGAGATGCCACTGGCACTTCCTTCTTGGCCTCTGTCATCTTGACCAGAGCTTTCTCCTGGGTACAGCTGCCAGGAGAGGGTGGGCAAAGGCTCCCAGGTGCTGCCATGTGGTCCTGGTGACTAAGCGGTTCCCGGGAGAGAGAGGCCATGTTGAGTGACAGCGTGTGGTGAGGGCACAGGCAGTGTAGGCATGTTTACACATTTGCCTGGGACACCTGAGCCTAAGCTTTGCCTTTACTGCAGAGAGTAAGATGTCATAGGCAAATACATCACCTCCTCTCTTCTCCCCGGCCCTGTCCAAGTCTAGCTGTGTGGTCACTACCTCTGTGCAGCTGCCTGACTTCTCTGGGCCTGATGCTTTTCTTCCGTGTTGCTGTGCCGGCAGCAGTACACAGGAATGCACATCGGTGACTCCCTTCTTTCTATCTGTAGTCACGCCGCAGGACACATGTTAGATTCTAATCGAGAACCTGTGGAACTGTTTAAAAAAAAAAATTCCCTTAAGCCGATTTTTTTCAATGTCAAGTAAAATTTGCGATGAGCCTCTGGCTTATCCTCTGCTGAGAACTCCAGTTCTAATGATGGATGGGGTTACCGCTTCTTAAACACTCCCGGCTCCCCTTAATTGACTGGATTTTGGCTCTGTTCCTAGAATCAGCTCCTTGGTGGCCTCTGACCATGTAGACCGTTCAATGTAGTGGAAGGAAGGTGGTGATTTCGCCCGACTTTGAGCGACATCAGCTCTTCGCTGCTGGCTTAGTTCCAGCCCAAGCAATCTCCATTTCTAGTACTTGGATAACATGGCCCTTCCCTCCTAATTCTTCCCTTGAACATCAAAGACTCACCTCACACTCTTCCAAAAAAAAACCCGGGCTCACCTCTTCTCCCTCCAGTGCAGTGCCGCTCCATTGCCCGTGTGTCTCGGCTCCTCTATGGATTTGTGAATCATTTGGTGCCAAGACGAAAGAGAGATAGATGTAGGTGGACAAATGCACCACCAGAAAAAACAGACACAGGAGGAAGAGAGAAAGACAGACAGAGCACAAGACAAGGAGAAAGGGGGAGCTAGTTTTCTCGTCGCTGTGACAGAGCACGAACGTGGCCGAAGAGCCTGAAGGAGCAAGTGTTTATTTGGGCTCATCATCTCAGATGTCTCAGCCCACGACCCTTGACTCTGCTGATGGTGGCCAGTGGTGAGGCAGAGTGTGGTGCCTGGACAGGAAGGAGCCAGATGCCCTATGAACTTGCCCCCAGTGACCTACTTCTTCCGGCTAGGCCACAAACTCCATAATCTCCTCAAATGAAACCACTTGCTTTGGACTTAACCCCTGACCCATGAGCTTTTGGGGAGGGATACTTAAAACCCAAGTTCCCACCAAGCAAGGCGCGGGGAAGATGAGAGACCATTATAAAAATGAAACTTTGAGCTCAGACCTTTGTTCTCAGCACTTATTGAGCCCAGTGAGCTCCTACATGAAGGCTTTTCTACTTCTTGTGGTGGCTTTGAGTAAGAATGCCCCCCATAGGCTCATAAATTGTGGTGGTTTTGAGTAAGAATGCCCCCCATAGGCTCGTAGATTGTGGTGGTTTTGAGTAAGAATGCCCCCCATAGGCTCATAGATTGTGGTGGTTTTGAATAAGAATGCCCCCCATAGGCTCA
>JAQHUG010000006.1:14980392-15013672 GCA_028555095.1 Dicrostonyx torquatus
TCTTCCCAGTGTCCTCTTTTCTTTTCCCCGCCTATCTAAGTCCTGCCCTATCAAATGGCCCAGGCAGCTTTTTATTTAACCAATCAAAGCACAGAAATACAGATGAACCCTCCTTCAGGCGGGTAACCTGTTAGCATTGATAATAGATTTTCCTCAGTCCAGCCATTGCATTTTGAAATGCACATGTTCCATGTCATCTACCCTACACTCTATGGAGGGCACAGCTAAGACATGCTTTTCTGCTTGAAGACATACGAGATTACATGATTTGTAGAAGGTCATGTGGATCAATCAAGAGTTAGGCTCAACATGGGCAGTCTAATGAGAATTCCTATTTGACATCAGTGGATCTGTCCTCCAAGGTGGACAGAATGTGCGTCTTCCGAAGTGCACTTCAGGTCTAGTTAAAACAGTTTAATCAGGCAGGAAGCAGAGTCAGAGCAGGAGGTGAGACTCAGCAAACAAGTGCCCAGTGGGAAGGAAGAAGTGCATGCTGGGGTGCAGGGTGTCGCTTGTGCTTGCAATGAGTAGTAAGGGCTCCAAGGTAGAAGCTCTAGTGGCCAATGCTGTTTTAGGGTTGGTCAGTATGGAGGTGAAGAGAAACTGGGCTTGGAAACATCTTCTCAAGAAAGACTCATTTGCAGCTCTTTCCTCTTTATCATCTGCCTGTCTCTCTGTCTCTCTAGCTATCTGTCTCTCTTTATCTCTACACACACACATATATACACACATATATACACACATATCTATCTATCTATATCTATCTATCCATCCATCCATCCATCCATCCATCCATCTATCTATCCATCTATCCATCTATCCGTCCATCCACCCATCTATCTATTTATCTATCTATCCATCCATCCATCTATCTATATATCTATCCATCCATCTATCCATCTATCCGTCCGTCCATCCATCTATCTATTTATCTATCCATCTATCAATCCATCCATCCATCCATCATCTGTCCATCTATCTATCTATCCATCTATCTATCCATCTATCCATCCATCCATCCATCTATCCATCCATCCATTTATCTATTTATCCATCTATCTATCCATCCATCCATCCATCATCTTTCTATCTCTGTCTATCTCTTTCAGGGAAGACAAGTTTGGGCTGTAGAAATGGGTAGTCTTGGTGACTCACATATACACACACACTCTTCTCCATCCCTCAAAGAGCAAATGCTGCTGGAGAAAAACGCAAATGAAGCCAGAGTTGTGCAAGCATTAAAACAAAGGCATCCGAGGACAAGGCAGCACACCCTGAGAAGAGGTGGACAGTCCTTCCCGCAGCCTGTGACTGCTGAGACAGGTAGCTGTGAGAGGGACCAAGGTTGACTCCTGACACCTTTGCCTTTGGAAAGCAAGATCGCAAAGTAAAAGCGTGAAAGCTCCTGGGAAACAGGGACAGCAGCGAGGAGAAATGAGGCACGAGGTTCCAAACTCAGGGATCAGGATTTCATGGGTCTATTGAAAAATGTTTTCTATAAAAACGGGATAAAGTATTTTGTTTCTTTTAATGATAAAAGAAGAATACAAAATCCAACCAAACTGCCATAGAAATAAAACTTAAGTTGGGAAGGAGTCTCAAAAGTTCTCCAGGTTATAGGAGACCAGCAATACAAAGAGGGTAGTAACAGCTCGGGGGAGATGTCACTGTGGTTAGAGCACTCCCCACAAAATTATAAGGACCAGCGTTTGAATCCCTAGAACCTGGGCACAGGTGATCATGGTGGCTCACCTATAATCCCAGCATTCAGGATGCAGAGACAGGGGATCCCAGGGCAAACTAGGTAGTCCGAGTAGCTGAAATGGTGACTTCTGGGTTCAGCAAGACATCCTGCTTCAATCCCTAAAGAGCTATTACATGCATATATGTGTGTACCCTCAGCCCCCACACATACACAAAAGAATATAATAGTAAAAGAAATTAACAACATGAACTAGAAATAAAAAACAAAGAAGAAATAAAGAAAACTTATTGTGATGTCTGCAACTCCAGCAATTGACTGCACGATACTCTCAAGAAGAAAAGAGACAGACAGATAGAGACAGAGAGACAGACAGACAGAGGTGGGAAAGAGGGAGAGGTGGACACAAGCAGATACCTTGGGATTTCACCTAACTTGAGAGCGACTCTAGCCTAAAACACTGGGTGAAGAACACCTGAAGGATGCCACTTAAGGTTGTCCTAGGTTTTCACAAGTGTGTGTTTGCTCGCGCGTGCACACACACACACACTATAAATACTGATGCACACATGTACATACACATATACACACAGCAATACAGGAAAAATAAATTCAATATTTAGATCATTGCAGTGTCCCTCCTCTGTACCCTGATAAAATCTGAGTGGATACAGAAATACGGGTCTGGGAAGGTGGCACAGTGGTTAAGAGCACTTGCTGCTCTTGCAGAGGACCAGGTTCGGTTCCCAGCACCCACATGGTGACTCACAACCATCCATAACTCCAGTGCCAAGGGATCAGACACAATTTGGGGGAACAAAGTACGGGTACTGTCCCATTTCTCCACAGTGAACATCCAGTCCTAGAAGACAGTGAAGCAATATTTAAATGACATTTAAGAACTAAAAGCCTGACTCACATGCTTCAGACTAGACTGAGCTATGCATATCTAGTTACAGAGAAACCATTTAAGCATGAGTATGAGAATATAGAAGTTACTAGAAATGAAAATGATGCTGTCAAAGCAAGGGTGACTGAGGAAGGTATCGCGAAGTGGCAGAAGTGCTAAATACATTTACCTACGTAATCAGGCAAAACCAAGCCGAGAACTTTAGTAACAAACCGGATGCCAATATGGTCCAGGCATGTAGAAATGATCCAGCTGGTGCAATTTCAAGAGAATTAAACCCAGAAAAGACAGAGAAAGCTTAGTGTGGGGAATGGTGAGCTGCACCGTTTCTGCAGCATCACACTCGGGAATGCTCAGCCATGCAAAGACGAACACAGAAGAGATCAGACCCAGCTGAAGCTGGCAGGTGATATCCCAGGGACACACTTTCTGCAGTGCCATTGGTCTTCAAGGCACTCCCAGAGGCCAGGCACCAGACTGCTCCCTTCCACCAAGATCTTAATCCCGGGGCCAGAAGATGACAAGGCGGGGTGGGGTGGGGGGAGGGTGCCTGCTGCACAAGCATGAGGCCCAGGGTTCAGGCCCCAGCACCCACATGAAACCGAAGCAGCAGGGAGCACCCCAGGATGGAGAGGCCAACGGCAGGCAGATCGCTCCAGATAGAACATTCTGGCCAGACAGCCTAGCTGAAATGGCAGGCTCTTGGCTCAGTGAGAGACCTTGCCTCAGAATACAGAGTGGAACGTGATCGAGGAAGACACCTGAAGACCAACCACCTCCGCCCTCCACAAACAAGGTGCACACATGTGTCTGTACACACACACACACACACACACACACACACACACACACACACACACACGGTCACCCTCAAGTGCTGCCACCTGTTCGTTCATGTTTCACTGGGAAGTGCTATGGAGCCTTTCTCCGTCATCCTCCATAGTGGAGAGACTGGCCTCCAGGCTTCAGTTCTACGTTGTCCTAAGATACAAACACTGAGTACAGAGCACCATACAAGGCTACAAGGTAGCCATCTCCTGCAGAGAACGAAAAAAGCCAATTGGTTTTTTTTTTTGGTTTCTGCTTTGGTGGGGTTTATTTTGGGGGGTGGTGATTTTGTTATGTTTTCTTCATTGCTTTGGGTCAACAGTAAAAAGGAAAGGTAACCAGAAGCTCCTAGCTGCATGAGAAAATCATGGCCTAATATGAACTCTAAAATAGATACATGCTGCTTGCTTTCTGCCTGTCTGGCTCGAATTATTAATAAGCCCTAGGAGATTGAAATACATCTATCCATCACCGCGTACACGTGAAAAACAGAAGAAACGGTAGTACAGGGATACACTCCGGGGTCAGAGGGGCTAGAGTATGGGAGTGGAGATGCTAGCTTCCCATGGCGCGAGAAACAGTGTTTCCAGTGAGTGTCAAGACGTAACTGAGCACACCATTAAAATTTATGAACTAAATCAGTAGAACAAACAAGAGAAAACACAGGGCAATATTACAAGGAGATGGCAGTGGGGGAGGGGAGCTAAGATTTTTATTAAAATCCTGTGCCAAAGGTTAAGAAATCAAAACCAGAAACTTAAGCACGTTAATCAGAATTCTTGGGCAAAACTGCTAGCACAGGAAGAGATGAGGAGGACCCTGGGGGGGGGGAATGCTCCACTCTTGGTTTGACACCGCTCGGCTTTGGTCCACCGGGAAGCTATCCCAGTGGGTGGCAGTCGATGTTAGATTGCATCTCAGCCTTCAGATGACATCTGTGTCTCAGTCCCTTCTGTGCTGCTGTAACAGATGATCACAGGGTAGACATGTATTCCTCACCACTTCCGGGATCCTCCAATCCCTGCTCTAATCTTGGCACTATGAATGTCAGTCCCAAGACACGCCCACTCGACTGCTACCCTCCAGGCCCACAGAGAGCAGGAGCTTCTTCCTCATCTTTTGTGATCCTTAGCAGGGTCCATACTGCTCATTCGATAAACACTTCCTGCACGTGTAAGAAGTGTCCAGCGTTCCGGCAGAATTAGGAGCACAGCGGGGAGCAAACCATGCAGAACCTCCGCCCATGGAACATGCATTCAGTATGCCGGGTTCCAGCCTTCCCCCACTAGTGTGTGTGGACTCTGAACTCCTGTGACATGTGTCTCTGTGAAGCCATTATCACACTGGTTGTAAGTTTGGGAGTTTGTTAGGACACAGAACTCACCCTTCTCTGTTTCTCCTGCCTTCTCAGTGCCTTGAATACAGCACATGCTCCGTAAATACTCCATGAGCATATGAACTAGGATGGTACAAAATTCTATGTTGTCTCATCCTTGTTCCCTTTATTCTTCCTCCTTTCTAAATAAGCAAATTAAATTAAATTATTATTGTTCAGGAAATCTATCCTCAAACACATGGATACGGTCCAAAATCATGAAAATGATAGAAAACTTCATAACAGAGCAGAGGAGTCCTATGAACCTGACCCTCCAGTGAGGCTGTTTGGAAGACAACAAGAAAATAGACCAAAGGAGGCCAGTCCAGCGGAGCAGATTCTTGTCACATAGTGGTAAGATACACAACCACACTGTCACCAGCCCAACCCCAGGACATCAGCTTTGTGCACACAGTCTGTAGGATGAAGAGGACAGCTGGGTAAAGTTTAGAAAATTGACATCGCTTCTGTTTCTTGCAGGTTACACAGGAGAAAGATAAGCCCAGACCAAAGCTGGTTTATCTGAAAATGGAGGCAAAGAAAAGGATAGCTTGCCCGAGAGGGGAGCTGTGCATCTGTCTGTGCCTCTGTCTATACCCTGAGATCCGAAATGATTAGTGAAGAGCCCAGTGACTTGGAGCCTTTCAGGGCTGGACTGGGATCCTGCACTCTTCACAGTCAGTGGGAGTGAGGCCGAGGACGGAGATGGGGCAAGAGATAAGATTGAGGGCAGTCGCCTGTGCCTCTCCCAGCGCCTCCTGTGAAGCGGTCATGCTAGACAAAGGGACACTCATGTTTATTGTGAAGATGCTGCTGGGAAAAATCAGATTGTGGGCAGTGTCCCTGGGCAAGCTATTGTTCCCAACTGCCTCAAGGCAGAGGGCGCCCAAATGGAGAGCCCGAGCAAGGCGGGACCCAGAGGCCTGAGAGAAGAGTTTGCAGACTCAGACTCTACACAAGATCTTTGTCCTGGGGAAGTGACTGGGCAGAGACAGATTAGAGGCAAACTGGTTTCTTTTTAAAATACGTACATAACTGTTTGAACCATAAGGTATCGTCACCAGTATGCCAACAGGATGCGGGCTGCAAAGCAGTAGATCCCCCAGTGAGGAACTCTTCTTGAAAGAGAGCAGGCAAGGAGGACCCTTCAAAGAGAAGGAGTAGGGAGCAGCTGCTGGAACCTGGGTCTCAGTGCCCTGAAGATGGTGGCTTTCTGTCTCAGTGATGCTTGGGGCTGTTCCCCATTCTTTCCTTCTATGGAGGAGGGACTCACAGCAACCGTTCTGTTTCTTATCCGTCAGCGAGTGTTGGGAAATACGTGCTAAGAATATATCCTAAAGTCAAGCCCACCCTCGGGGGCACATGATTCGGGCGCAGAGGCAGCAGTGAGGGGGCATGGGAAGAGAACTACACACAAAGGAGGGGACGGAAGCTCCGAGAGTGATGGTTTGAACTCATGCTTGTCCATCAACATGACCTCACGCTAGAATACAGGAGGGCGGGAGGAGCAGGGAGGGGGAGAAACAGGTGACAGGAAATGATCCACTTGGCTTCCCATCCCTGTAGTGAGCACCTGAGATAACTAACAGGAGGAAAAGGTGTGTTTCGGGTCAGCTTTGGCTGTTGAGATCCAGGGTTGGTGGGCACTGCTGCTTCTGGGCCTGGGCAAACCGTTGCCTTTTGGGGCAGGGGGGCATGGGATGGAGTAAACTGCCCACTCCAGGACAATCAAAATAAAAAACAACGGGGAAATGATGGGTTTCCCACAATTTCCTTCAAGGTCCTGTGGGGATGGAGGGCATTAGATTGGGGAGTCAGGGGTGCTGGGTTGGGCATTGTATAAAGCTCCTGGGTCCTTCCATTCTGCCTACATTTCACCCAAGCATCGGCCACTGGGCATGCCTTTTCCTCTATGCCATTTTCCCCCAGAAGATGAGGGAGCGGTTTTCTTAGGAGCCCATCCCTGCTCTTCCTATCTGCTAATACCCTCCTAACTCACCCTCCCAGGAGGCTCCATCATCTAAAGGCTGAACTGCTTCCTAGTGTTGCCAAGCTGAGAGGCACGTGACATTTAACACTCCATCCTTTGGGGGGAACACTCGGACAGCGAGGGGAGACAGGCTGGAGACTGGTGGAGAAGGAGTTGGTGTCGTCTGTCCTTGGAGGCCAGAGAATTTTGTCCCTGTTTGCCTTCCTTAGCACGCCTCCAGCCTGGTAAGGAAAGCAGAAAACCTTGGGGACAGTGAGAGCAGGACTTCCGCTAAGGCCTCCCTTGACCCTGAGGCTTCCTGCCCCCTGGGAAAGCTCAGCAGCCAGAAGGTCAAAGATGGCACTCCAGGGAAGATTCCTTCAGATAAAGACTGGGTCCTGATAAGTGTACTTCCTCCTGACCTTCTGGGAACACTCCCTTCCCAGAACCCAGCTACTGCTCCCACCCCCCAAGCTCAAGGATAGAAGAAAACACTTTCCCTTGGGCCATTTTGCTCCTGGATTTCTGTCCCCTTCCCCGTCATTATACTAGAGAAACTGGACGTGAGTGCTGGGTTAACCAGGCTATTTAAACCGTGCCTCAGAGACACATACTTCTCTGTCCAGTTTCAGCTAAAAAGAGTATAGATGTGTGCTTCCCTACAAAAGAGGCTACCCGGAGAATGGAAGTCTCATAAAGATAAAAACCAGTAGAAAACTCTGCCTGAAGCATTTATAAAATCTGTTCTAAAAGCACTTACCAGCCCGCTAAAGAAGGAGTCCCTTTGCACAAATGCATAATGTACAACTGAGAGACTTCTTTACCAGAACCCCAAGGTCTCCAACAGGGGTGTGTTTCAGACAGGAAAGCAAAGTCCCAAAACAGGGGGAGGAGTATGTGCCCGAGCACCAGCATTTGGAGAGGTTTGCACCAAAAGACAAACTGTGCATAGCCAGGGGCTTGCAGCTAGAAGTGGGTTCTCCAGCTAGAGGCTGACTGCGCAGGCCATGGGATGGGATGCCGCGGAGCCCATGGCAGACAGACAACCAAGTTCTGGAGGCTTCTGCAGGCAGGAAGGGAGATTGAACGCTGCCACACTCTGCGATCTATTTGTAAGACGGGAGCCGGAAACTCTCATCATGGGAGCACTTTTGGAAGGAGAGGGGCTCCCCTCACAGCCCCTTGCTCTTCTGGGATCTTCTCTGGTAGATGGAAGGAAAAGTGAGCTAGCTGAACATACTAGATAACAAAGACACCAGAGGCAGGGGCATCTGGGACAGTCACAACTGCAAAAAGGACCTTCCCTCTCTTTGGGCAGCTGACATTTCTAGGTGCCCACTCTCCGCTAGCCTCTGTGTGAAGCACTCAAGTGTTTGCTTCTCCAGTTACCAACTGTATTGTCAATTTGACACCAACTTGAGTCACCTTGAAAAAGGAACCTTGACTAAAGAATTTTCTTGATCTGCTTGGTCACGGTCTTTGAGTCAGTTTTTATTGTAGGTGATGTACAAGGGCTCAGCCCACTATGGGAGGCACCACCCCTAGGCAGGTGGGCCTGGGAGGTATAAGAAAGCTGGCCAAGCAAGGGACCATGGGAGAGCAAGCCAGTAAGCACATTCCCCCACCGGTCTGCCTCGGTTCCTGCTTGAGTCCCTGTCCTGGCGTTCTTCAGTGATGGACTGTAACCTGGAAATATAAGCCAAATAAACCTGTTCCCTTCAAGTTGTTTTTGATTGTAGTATTTGTCCTAAATATCCAAAAGCAAACTAGAGTGTCATCCCCAACAAAGGTGGGTGATACCTGACTTTCATTCCTTCTTACTAATGGAGTTAAAAAAAAAAAAAGAAGGTTCAGGGTAATTAAGAAATTTCCAAAGGCCTCATTTTCTAGCACAGGTGGATAGCTGTAGGTTCAAGCTAGCCTGGTCTACACAGTGAGTTAAGAGAGAGAGAGAGAGAGAGAGAGAGAGAGAGAGAAGAGTGTGAGAGAGATCCCTGCAGTGAGAAGTGACAGGCCACCAAAGCATTGAGGTTGGTGTCCTCTCATAAACCTGCCTTCAATGCCAGGTTCTAAAGCTGGGGCAGACAGTGTCTCCTTCCCTGTGACCTAGGAGAGCAGCATGGATGGCTTTGATTGGCCCACAAGCGAACGTGGGCCACACCGCAGGGAGTCTGCCAGACAGACAGCCCATGCCTGGTACTGTTGAGCTACGGCAGCCTGAGTCAGGATCCTGGTCTGGGCTCTCTTTTTCTCTCCCTACTGCCTCTCCGCTGATTTCCTTGCTGTCTGGGAAGTGGCCCTACCAGAGAAAGAGCAAATCAGTAATTCACCGATGAACAAACAGAATTATAGCTTTCCTGTTCCTAGACTGAGAACCATGGTAAGAAATGACACAGTCGTTGGCCGGGTGGTGGTGGCGCACGCCTTTAATCCCAGCACTCGGGAGGCAGAGGCAGGCGGATCTCTGTGAGTTCGAGGCCAGCCTGGTCTACAGGAGCTAGTTCCAGGACAGGCTCTAAAAACTACAGGGAAACCCTGTCTCGAAAAACCAAAAAAAAAAAAAAAGAAAGGGAAAAGAGGTGATGGGCACCTGACCCAGCCTGTGTGTGCAGGGAACAGGAACAGGTAGTCTGGGAGATGCCAGCGGGGACAGGGCCCCAGATAAGGGCTTGGAAATAGGGGGTGAAGTGTGTGTGTGTGCGCGCGCGTTCATCTCAGCGTGTGTGTGTGTGTGTGTGTGTGTGTATTGGGGTATCCTTTGAGAAAGCCTGACCTTAGCTATGCCTTTTAAGACTACTACTCTGCCCAGGGCCATGTAAGTGGTGAGCGAGAGGAAACACATTAGAAGCTCCAGCTTGTGAGCCTGAGGCACCCTGAGGCCACCCTGGACCTTGTCTTTATTGCACGCCCTTTCCACTCCCCTGGCTCTGCAGCTCACTCTTCTGTGGCTCCCCAATGGGAGAGGTGGGGTGTTCACACACTTTATGTTGAGTGCGCACTGGTGGGGTCCTTTCTTATGATCCAGTCCTTCAGCAGCCAGGGAGCTGCTCACTGGTCAGCTGGTAACTCATACCATGACTTAAATTTGCATACGAAGATTCCTGCCGTCTTCAAAACTACAAACGAGTTTTATGAGCCTGTAGACGTAGACTCCTCCGCATAGGCAAAGCCCTCTCCTCTGACCACGCATAAAACTCTCCTTCTTCCTTAGAGCCAATAAAAGCTTGGGCCTCTTCTTGATCCTGAGGGCCTAAGGATCAGGTTCTTGCCCTTTGTTGGGGTCAGAGGTAGGAACTCCTGGGGCACCTGTCCTTTGGCTCAACCCTATCCTCCACAAGCTTTTCTCCAGAATTTGTTCACAGCAAAGAGAGCCACCCATGTCTTTAAAATCAGGTGGGGGCCCAGAAGCTTCTCAACACATCTACAGGCACACAGGAACCTGTGTGCTCACCTGCAGCTCACAAGAAAAGCCATGCCCTGAGGGCATGGGTGCTGGCTTTCTGTCCCATGCCAATGAGAAATGGTTTTTGTTTTGCTTTGTTTTTTTTTCCCCTATTACAATAGCCCAACAACAAACAATATTCCCTTAGCCTCCCTCTTCCCCTTTGTACCAATTACCCAATTGCATCAGGTTATGAAATCAAGCTTTTACCAGTTAGATGAGACACAGTCACCACCTGTCTTAGGGATCCCTACTAGCCTGATTTAGGTGCTGGCAAATCCTTTTTGCAAAAAGAAGTCACCTTGCCGAATTACGTCCACTTTGTCTGTTTGTTCCTTTGGGCAATGCAGCCATCATTCTGTCCCCAGCACACCACCCACTGGTGGGAATGTCCAGCCAGTCATTTCCTGAGTTAAGAGTATAAGATTGGATTGGGTCCCCTGTGATAGCCCTGTGGGAGAATCCAGACCTTCAGATACACCACGGAGAGGGGCTGGGGCGGGAGGAGGGAGGTGAAGACCACGTGCATCTTCAGAGCTTGTCCTTTCAGCCAGCTGGGGCGGGTAGAGAGTACCCCAGAGCCACCCTAGGGTGGCAGAAGAGATGAAAAAGGGGTAAAGAGAAGCAGCCATGGAGGAACCTCCTAAGCCTCATGCATGGCTGGGCAAATCCTCCACCACTGAGCCACATCCCAGCCAGAGGCAGGATTCTCTGAAGGACACACAGACCTTGGTCATTCCTCTGTGCCAGCCAAATGTCCAGCCACTTGTGCAGGGTTGAGCCCAGATCTGCCTCTAAAGTCCAGGAAAAGAGGGGGGTGAGGAGTCTCAGGTGAGTCTCCTCAGATTTCAGGAGCCAGGGATAGGAGGATCACGTGAACAGGAATCCAGCACACACTGTGACATTTCTGTCAAGAACTACTGCCTACCGGGTGATGAGTCCATTCCTTGTCTTTAATCTAGCTATTTCTTTCTATCCCTCTCCTCTCTCAACATGGGGGAAAAAAGAGAACATTAATTAGAGGGAAAATTGTCGGTCGTCTGGGGAAATTCCCATCTTAAGGAAGATCTGGTTTCCTACAAAAATACCTGGAGACAGACGCCGCTGTGGTTGCAGCTGAATCATTCATTAGGCATATGGGAGGGGTTGTTTAAGAGAGGAGGGCAGAGGCCACCACAGAACTCTTGTTTTATAGTAGCCCGGGGCTGAATTTTGAATGAACAGATTTAGTGGAACGTATCCACCTCTTCAACAAGAGAGGGACAGAGATGGCGAGTTAAGAGAACGGTATCACAACCAAGCACCTTCACTTAGTCTCCATAAAGGTTTAGAAACAGAGACAAGCAAGTTACCAAGGTATCCTCCGTGGGGAAAGGCAAAGACAGGTCAACTCTGAGCATGCTCAGAACATCTTCCACTGTTCCCTACCGCGGAGACAGAGTTCAGGGAGAGCAGGGAATGAGGAAAAGTTCATTCATAGTTGCAAAACCCAAAGAAGCGATACGGGTGCTGTAGACAACGTCCCCAGAGCCCGAGACCTGTCCCAGGTAAGGGAAACCAAGACAGCTGTGGAGGACTTGAAGCCAGGGAAGGAGGAAGTGGGGAGAGAAGGAAGTCAGCCTGCACTGAAGCTTCCCTAAAAGGGCGGGACCTGCCCAAACATTCCTTGGACAAGAAACCTTGCTTTCTCTGGGAGAAGCTGAAGAAAATAGGAAGCTAATTAGATAAAAATTGAGGAAGCTGTGGGCCACAGGCCAGCTGAGAACAATCTAGACTCCACTATCAACCATCATAAACCGGGCGCTCACTTAGAATCATCCGTGCCACCCTCGGCCCCAAGAGCATGTAGGGTGGACTAGGGTGAGACCAAGGCCCTTGTGCTCCTTCTCACAGAGAAAGAGGGAGTCACAAGGGAAAGCCCAGGTGACTGCCAGGCAGATAAGCTGCGTGAACCCAGGGCACGTGTACCTCTTCTGCTGGAAAAGAACAAGGACCCTGTCACTCATTTGTCAATAATAATGGCATTTTCTTATTGTTCCTAGAGTAGGGACTTTACTATTACAACTGTTTTTGTAAGAACATTTAAAAATTATTTTAATTTAAAAAGTATTGAAAAAGGTAAAAACCACTCCAAACCACAGCACATTACAACTTTTAAAAAAGGTTTTAAAAAAGGATGTCAGCTTTGTTGTTCCATCTAGACTGGAACCCTCTTGAGATCCTGTAGCACACATCTCATCTCTGCCTATCCTCCCATCCATCCACCCACCAACATGACACTCCTCCCTTCCTCGTCTCTACCTGCTGCACACACAGAAGAGAATAGCCTCCAACACCTGGTGCTTGTGAAACTGTGGTCTTTACGTGGTATAAACCTAAGTGTGTGTGATATCAGAGACAGTGTAGCCAGATGCCTGTCATCTGAAAGTGGGTGTGAGCCTTGGAGTCGCAGAATAATCAAAGATGGTAGCTGGGAAGAGCTTAGACACTAGAGTGGGGGAAAAATGGCATTTAGAACCCATCTTTTCTGTTTAGTGACAGTGAGACCTCCGTGGGTTATTTAAACCTCTCTGTAATAGGAAATAAGCAGGGCCTCTTGCAGAGAGGTGAGCGGACTATTAAATGGTATAACACATTAACAACACTCATCATAGGGTCTTACACGTACAGTGCTCAAGAAATAATACAGGGACCAGAGAGGGAGAGAGAGAGAGAGAGCCAAAACGAGAAGTTTCTACCTTCCAGTCTCCTGATCTTCCCCAGGAAATGACTTAACAAACATTTCCTTGGGGGCATTTTCAAAGTGAAGTTCTCCTGGGTGGACGGGTGAGCGCCCAGGAATCTGAGGAGGGTGAGCGCCCAGGAATCTGAGGAGGGCGAGCGCCCAGGCGCTTGTCTTTGAATAGCGCTGACCTTGGTTTCCGACTCAGGAGTTCTTTCTCATCTGGAACCAACAAGGAGCTAAAGCCACTCACTCCCCAAGTAGGCAGCAGCCACAGGCTGAGGTTTGTCTTCCCAAGTGCAGTGTCCTGCTTGCTGGAGAGAGCTGGGAAGTTACTGAGTGGATGGCCACATATAGCCCAAGATGGTAGACACTTCCATCAATCCCAGATCCTGCCTAAGGATGCTGCTTGAGCTGGGCTCCTACTGGGTCTCATTGGAAACAGATGTCCTTACCTTCCCCTCTCACCTGGCTAATGAATAATGAGTTAATGGAGGCTGGACAGGTGGCTCCGTGGTTAAGAGCACTGACTGCTCTTTCAGAGGGCCCAGGTTCAATCCCAGCACCCACATGGCAGTTCACAACTGTCTGAAACTTCAGTCCCAAGGAACCCGACATCCATGGCAAAACACTAATGCACATAAGATTTTTTAAAAATGAGCTAATGAAAAAGTCTAGTGACAAGCTGTATGTACGAGGGTAGACTGCAGAGCTGAAAATGGTTGCCTAACCAGCCTCCAACCAGCTCCCAGGCAGAGGATTCGGCCGGAGAGCAGTAGATGAGATCAATTCAACAATCATTCTCCTCCAGCTTCCAGTTCCACTTTAGGAGATCAAGAGCGTGCTTGTCGCATGTCCATGGCACCTCTTCCGCTAGAGCAGTATCTTATAGTCTCGGAAGGCCTTTCTCACACATGTCTCTACTTAGGATTCATAATCAACCTTGTTAAAAACAAACTTTAAGAAAATAAACTCATGGTTTGGGAGATGGCCCAGTTTATAGAGTGCTGCATTGAAAACCAAAACAGGAGTGATGGCATGTGCCCATGATCTCAGAGCTGAGAGGGTAAAGACGAGTGGGTCCTGAGACTCACTGGGCAGCCAGCTTGGTCTTCTGGGCAAATTCCAGGACAGTGAGTCTCAGAAAATAAGATGAAAGGCCTTTGAGAAGTAACACCTGGTGCAGCTGGCCTCTGTTACCCACATGCATGTGCACCCTCCCACACAAGAATATCCACATATAGAGGCTTTTCCACAGTAACGTATACACATACATGCATGGGAAAAGGGAAAAGAAAAGAAAAAAATTGCTCTTAAGACATTTCACCAGCCGGGCGGTGGTGGCACACGCCTTTAATTCCAGCACTCGGGAGGCAGAGGCAGGCGGATCTCTGTGAGTTCGAGACCAGCCTGGGCTACAAGAGCTAGTTCCAGCGCAGGCTCCAAAGCCACAGAGAAACCCTGTCTCGAAAAAAACAAAAAAGAAAAAAAGAAAAAAAAAGATATTTCAAGATGGACCAGGTTTTATAATTCACCAAAATGTTCTTTTCCCACTATAAGGAAAGAGGAAGGGGCGGTGTGTGGCCGGTGCTTAGATGGCTGGTAATAGAGGCAGAGCAGGGAAAGTAATGCAGGCACTTTGGAGGTTGAGGGCAGCAAGTGAGCCGTCCAGAGAAGTGGACAGAGAAGCAAAGAGCAAACAAGGCCTTCGGAGACGTGGGGTTAAGTCAGTCACAGTTCCGTTCTTAATACAGGAGACAAAAATCCCAACTGTAAGCGGCACCCAAGAGATTAGTGTTGGGAACAGACCGGAGAATGTGAGATTGAGCGCAGCTCAGAACTCATTGTCAGCTTTGTTCCCGTGCAGATCCAGGCTTACATTCTACAGGCTTGCTCAGCTCGGCACCAAGATTCTCCCGCAAAACTCTGACCACCATGTCAATTGTGCTTCCCTGGTGTGGGCTTGGTTTTACAGGCATGGCTATGAACCGATCACTAGGACTGCTCTGATTGGCCAACTCTGATCATATGTTTACCCACAAGGCCAAGGGATAAGGTCAGGGTCAAAATCAGCCTGATCGGGATTGGGGTGCCTCAGCTTTCGAAAGTTGGAGTGCTATAAATCAATACGATGGAAGGACTGGACAAAGAGAGAAAAACAGTCGCTGGGGCTGGGCTGGCTGTGCTCCTTTCGGCACGGTTGGATGGGGGCTTCGATGCCAGGGCTGGGGGGGACTGTGGACTCCTGTCGGTACCGTTGGATGGGGGCAGTGGTGATGAAAGGCTGATACTGGGCTGTAAGGAAGCACTAGGCAGGGAGCTGCAAAGTCCTTGCTGCAATTCCAGCTCTCTCTCTAACTACTGATGTGACTTTGAACCAGTCATTGAGGTTCCCTGGGCCTTAGTGCCTCCAATGTCACAGAGAGCAGTAATTTGAATAATAGTAATGGCGAAAGCTCCCCTGGTTGCAGAGAGGATCATGATGTGATCCAATTGGATGAGATCATAGGCAGAAAAGCCTTTTGAAATGCTAAGTGCAAAAGTTTTATAAATATCAGGGTGTGTTTGAGGCAAGAAAGTATCATCAGTGGAGACAGAGCGGGAACAAGAGAGCAGCAGCAGTGAAGACAGGACAGGAACAAGAGCGAAGCATCAGCGGAGACATAGGACAGGAACAAGAGAGCAGCATCAGTGGAGACAGAGCAGGAACAAGAGAGCAGCATCAGCGGAGACACAGGACAGGAACAAGAGAGCAGCGTCAGCGGAGACACAGGACAGGAACAAGAGAGCAGCATCAGGGGAGACATAGGACAGGAACAAGAGAGCAGCATCAGCGGAGACATAGGATAGGAACAAGAGAGCAGCATCAGTGGAGACATAGGACAGGAACAAGAGAGCAGCATCAGCGGAGACAGGACAGGAACAAGAGAGCAGCATCAGCGGAGACACAGGACAGGAACAAGAGAGCAGCATCNCAAGAGAGCAGCATCAGCGGAGACACAGGACAGGAACAAGAGAGCAGCATCAGCGGAGACAGGACAGGAACAAGAGAGCAGCATCAGCGGAGACAGAGCAGGAACAAGAGAGCAGCATCAGCGGAGACAGCGGGAACAAGTACTGTGTGTATGAAGAGTAAGCAGGGTGGGCGTGGAGAGGAAGCTGACATGTCGTGACCCCACACAGCAAGGCTGGACTGTGGTCGCCTCCAAAAGTTCTGGTCCGCTTTCTTTGGGTAGGACTGAAGAGAGCTCTCTTTGTTATGGCTGCGAGGTGACGTGTCTGAAGGCACCAGGAATCATTCTGGTTACTGAGGACTTTCCCGGGGACAGACAGCTGGCTCTCCCAGTGGTGACACCAAGGTTGGCTGAGCCCCTGGTCAATATTTGGTTTCTGGGAGGCCCTCGTCCCTGTCTCCCACCAAAGAATCACAGTAACAGGTGGAGAATGGCACCTTGGGGAAGGGCAAGGCCAAGGTCCTGGAGGGTGGGGCAGGGAGAGGAGGAGGAGGATTAGGAAGTAGCAGGTGGGACTCAGACAGTCAAGGCCCTCCTGTGTGAGCAGCCCTGATTAAGGAAAATCACTTAAACTCACTATCCCCGAGAGTTCAGCCCTTCCCAGTGAGCGGAGCTGTCTGTGCCCTGTCAGAAGGGCTTGCTGAGCGAACCTGCAGGCGGGGAGAAGGATGAACTCTTTAGACTGGGTGTTTCGTGACTGCTACTGGGAACCTTTGGTAACAGGTCTCTCACACTATTTGAGTTTGCTTGTTTGTTCGCTCATTTCTCGAGTTGGTGTGTCTGTCTGCCTCTCTCCTATTCCCAAAGGACAGGAGCAGGAAGTGAGAACAATGTGCACCCAGAGAAACATGCCTGGCCCTTGCCTTGCTGGACTCCTGAGTCCCACAGCCCCTGGCTTACTGTGTGGGATTCCAGATGGAAATAGGAATGGGGGAGTGGGGAGGATAGATACCTACTGTCTTGCTTAGAGCCCTTAACAGCTTACAGAAGAGCCTCAAGTCATTTGCCCACCGTGCTGGCAGACAGAATTGACGATAGCAGCTCAGAAAGTCTGTGTCATTTGTTCACAGTTCCATCCGCCACGACACAGGACAGTCAAGACCTCTTCGAACTCCCCGGTTCTCTACTGGATTGCTGTGGAGACCGAAAAACCACCTCCTCCCAGCCCAGGCTGGTCGTGTCCTGGAAGGCCCACCAGGCCCTTGCAGCCACATCTCTGGCTGGGGAATGATAGACAGGCTCAGGGGGCATGTATTTCAATGTAGTTCAGCTTATCCGAAAGTGCTCTGGGGAAATGACTTAGGCTTTAGGGTTGTCAACTCAAAATGGCCGTGGCACTGTCCATGCAGACCACCCTACAGCCTTGCTGACATCCTTGCTGTCCCAGGAGATGACCATAGCCTTCTGTTAGCTGTTCTTCTACCTCCTCAGCCCTTAGGGGAACATTTCCTTCAGCCCTAAGAGAGAGGGAGGTGACAGCATCAGGATGTGCTGTGGGACTTGGTCCCAGGCAGGTTTGCCCAGAGACCGGTTTTTTGCTGGAAGGATGAGCAACAGGGAAAGGAGCTTCGCCACAGGTGAGCAAGAAGAGAGACAGCCAGCTCAGGGGCTTTTAAATGTAAAGTGCTCTCCTGAGAGTGCGCACAGACCCGGTTCCAGCTAGATCAAAGTCGGGAAATGTGCGCTCCTCCAGAATCAAAGGCTCCTTGCTCTCTGGAGCTGACAGCAAAGATCCCCTCAGCAAGAAGAGCCAAGCAGAACAATGGAGAAGGGCTGCCCCTCCCCCAGGCCAGAGGGGGCCTGGCCTAGTCTGCAAACACCTGCACCTGGGCTGCACCTGCCAGGCAGGACTGACCTGGAAGCAGCCAAGTGCACCTGCTCTTTTGATTTCCCATCATTCACCTAGGTGGGGATGGTTCCACGGATTCTTGCATGGCCCCCTTCCCTCCCTTCTGCTCCTGGTTGTTGGCTGAAGGGTGTAGTGGGGAGGGACGGCAGTTTCCAGGTTCAGCACGTCTAGTCCTTCTCTCTGTGACCTTGGTCTGTCCCTAGCTTGGCAAGGTTTGCTCTGCATTGTAGATTCAATCCTTCTGCCTTATTGACTCTTGGGAAGCTGTGGGTTCAATTGGGACAATGGGAGGGTCTTACTCCACATTCAAGAAGGAACCATCCATATGGCTTTGACTGGAAGACAGGGGAGAAAGAAAATCCTGAATTTTCTACAGTTCTAACTAGATTTTTGTTTTGTTTTGTTTTGGTTCATCAAGAAAATTGATGACTGTGGGTGTACTTCAGTGGTATAGAGCAGAAAGCCTGGGTCCCATCCCTAATATAAGAGAAAGAGATAGGAAAGAAGAAATGAAAGAAAAAAGGAAGGAAAGGAGGAAGGGAAGGATAGAGAGAGGGAGGCCATCCTTAGCCTTGCACTCAATCCCTCACCTGCATAGGTGACCTCAGACTTTATCGATCCTAATTCTTGCACCGAGGAGTGAGGTACCCTGCCCCATCTCCAAGGTGACCTGATGGCCTTGATTCCACACTTATTCACCTTGCTCTCCGGGTAGGCTGTGCTTTCCACCTGTACTCCCCCACCCCACCCCGTGAGCACATCCCCCTCTGGTAAAGCTAGGAGAGAAGGTCTTCCCTTGGTCTCAGGTGCTCTGACCTCATCCCTTTCCTCCCCTTTCATGTACTCCTCGAAGACTCGTCTCCACTCGAGGCCGTGGTCTGTATCTCCCCCCTCAGTCTCAGGCTAATTTCACTCTGTCTGGACTCCTCTGCTAAAACTGTTTTGACAAAAAAAAAAAATCACTGTAAGCTTTCACTGCAAACTTCAGATCTTCGTCACATAGGACTTCTTTTGCTGACACATAAAAGATGCTGTCATACTTAAATTCTTAATTTAAATTAACATGGTCAATGACATAATCCTGGGCTTTGTGATTTCTCTGATTTATTACCCCTTCATCTCATTTGTAGGGGTCCTGTATCTCTATACCCATAAAATAAGACATTCTATATTTTTCTGGATACTTTCATAGAGGGGATAATTTACCTTGTGTTTCAATTTCCACATATAGTCTAAGAGTTTCAAATAATTATTTCCCCAAACTTCTGAGCCTCATGCTATGTAACCAGCAATGGCTAGATGATAAATAAGATGGCTCGTCCCCATCCCCATATCTGAGACAGCATTGATCCGGCCTTTTACATCATCCCTGCTATCCCCAGACCAGAAGCATGAGGCTTCATCTCTCTCCCTCCACCAAAATGCCATGCATCAAAGCCCCACCACTAACATCTCTTTAAAAAGGATCCCCAAACCTGTGACACCCTCTCCATCTTCTCACCCAGCTCTAGTGTGGTTCCATCCTCCCCACCCCCCGCACAGTGGTGCAAACTCCCGGCTTGATTGATCTGCTTTCAATCTTGTCTCCCTCAAGACCACATTTAAAGAACTATCAAAAAATTCCACCTAATGCCATTCAGACATCCCCACTTTGGATTCCCTGTCCTGAGTCACACAGGTCCCTACAAATCCCCAGTACTGGTGTTTAACATGCCACCATCCCCGTGTGCACCTCATCTCTTCTTTTGGGACCAGTTGTTATTTCACCGTGTAGTTGACAGTCTTTCATCAATAGATGCCAAGGGAAAAACTAAAGATGGAAGCTTGAAACAGAAACCGTGAAAGAATGCTGCTGGCTGACTTGTTTATAGGCTCATATGCAGCTTCTTTTCTCATATAGCCCTGGCACAGCTGCCCAGGAATTGATCTATCCACAGTGGTCTGGACCTTCCTGCATCAATCTGCAATCAAGAAAAAAATTCTTATTTGTGGTTCCATTTCCTCAGGTGTGTCAAGTTGACAACCAAGATTAGCCGTCACCACAAGTCTACTCCCCTTGTCAACTCGATACACAAACTTATGGCTGACAAACTATAAACTCTCCTTTCTTGTTTGTCCCCCAAGATCTTACATTAATCTTGCAATACAAAATAGTACAACTTTAAGAATCCCACAGTCTATTAAAAATCCCATCACTTAAAAGTTCAGTTTCTTAGTAAGTCATTTCAGATTGAAAGAGGATTATTGATATCAAGTATGCTCAGAGCAGCTAACATCTTTCTTACTTCTCTGACATTAGACCCTTGCTAGTTCTGTGGCCCAGTGGTCAGGTCCTCTGGGGCCATGGAAAAGCTTATACAATCTTCCACCAGACCCCAAGGAAATCTGTGGATAAAAATGTAAGCACAGAAGCTATGACCTCCGCAGAAGCTGCACAAGGATGGAGAAATTCATTGCAGAGAGGTAGAGTTGGAAGCAGGAGATCCCTCAAGGTTGATGGAGTTTTCCATTCCCTGGAAGCAATGATGGTTGAAGTTTCCATGTGATTCCACTTTGGGGCAAAAGGAAGAGAAATTGGATTCTAAAGAGTAAATTTGCTGGGCAGTGGTGGCGCATGCCTTTAATCCCAGCACTCGGGAGGCAGAGGTAAGCGAATCTCTGTGAGTTCGAGGCCAGCCTGGTCTACAAGAGCTAGTGCCAGGACAGGCTCTAAAAGCTACACTGAGAAACCCTGTCTTGAAAAACCATAAAAAGGGGGGGGCAAATTCATTGTCATGGGTCAGCAGCTCCCTGTGACTCATGTGCCATTGTCATTTGCCCTGCATGTGACCCCAGGAGAGATCTTGCAAGCTGTGTGTCTAACACTGTTTCTAGATCTTTCAGTGAATCCCTTTAGCTGTCAGGTAAAGTTATAAACTCAACTAAGCCTACAGTTCCCATCTTCCTTTCCTCATAGACAGGTACTCCAACTAAACAGAAACTCATCCAACCCCCTGACTGCACGTCTGGACCTCTGTGACGTTGTACGATACTAGTGTCTTCTCTAGAACACCTTTCTTCTACTAAATGCCCACTTTAGCATCCTTTAGTCCCATAGAATATTAGCACTCTGTGTCCCCAGTGCACCAGGTCCCTCCCCTCAGCACCACTTACATGCTATTGAAATGGCTGGTTACCAGTTGGACCCCTAAAATATGTGGCTGCAGGAGCCCTTGGGAGTGCTGAGAAAGATGTCTCCCACTGGAGATGATCTAACAAATAAATCTCTCATAGCAACTTTGCCCAGGAAGTGGAAAAGGAAGAAGTTGCCTATGTGGAGGAAGAGGAAGAGACACGGACCCTGTAGTGCTCCATGGTTGAGTTGAAAGTAGAGATAATTGACTGATAGATGACCACACATTCCCCCTCCCCACTCACCCATAGGTGCCTTCCCACTCACGGCTATCCATACCACCCATCACCCAGCTTCCCATCTCTCCCCTCCTCTTAGATGAGAGTAATGGGTTTGGTCTGTGTCTCAGTCCTCCGAAGTGAAAGTAGAACCAGCGGTCGGTCAGATCTCCATCTGGATTTCCTTGCTGTGCACCGGCTCACCTCCCCTACACCAGGCCCTGGCTCTGTGATCAGGGTTTAACCCATGTCAGGGAAAAGTCCTCCGATCTGAGCCGGTCCTTTTGCTAATACAAAGTGGCAGCTTTTAAATAGAGTAGCCCCCAGTTGTCACTTCCAATCACAGGCTCTGCTGGGGGAGACTTAGAGAGACTTAATCGTCTTAAGAAAACAAACAGATGCCTTTCTGCTGAAGAGCGGAATGCCCACAGATAGACAGAAAGACAGACAGGAGACAGGACCAAAGCTGGCGTGCCCAAGGTCCTTCCTGTAATCCACCCCACACTATCCTAGCTCTTATAGATCAGGTCCTGGTGCACGAAACCGACATCTCTGACATGCCCCTCATCCTTTCTGATTAGCATCTCCTGCTTTCTCCCTCTTGCTGTCTGTCTCCCTGTGGGCATCCGGCCACTTTAAAGGCGCGAGGTATCTCCCTCCTCATCTCAGCTGATCTGGGGCCATTAAAATTTAGAATGTGACAGACGAAGCGAGGGACCCAGCCCCTGAGAAGCCCAGTCTAATGCCTTCATTTTGTAAGAGCAGAAGGAAGTCCAACCAGGGAGGGTGGTAGAGACGTTTATAGCAGACTCCTGGGCTAGACTTGAGCCCAGATGGTCGGATTCCTACCCCAGTTGTCTTCTGCTGCGCCAGTGCTCCTCAAGTGCCTACCAGGGTCCGTGTATGTTTGTATGCGTGTGTGTGCACGCACGCGTGTGTATGTGCGTGCAGGTGTGCTTGCCCGTACATACCCATATGGGGGCCAGGTGTTAAGATGTCTTTCCCAACCTCCACCATATTTTTGGAGGAAATGTCTCTCACTGAACCTGTAGACTGACCTTTTGACTAGATTGGCTGGCCATGAGCGCATGACCCACCTGTCTCCGCCACTGATTTATAGATATACACCAGCCTTTTACATGGATTCTAGGGAATCCAGACTCAGGCCCCCATGCGTGTACATCAGGCACGCTACCACTGATCAACCTTCCCAGTCCTCTCGTGGGGATTCTAGAAAAGTCTACATTGGCTATCAAGGATCCCAAGTCCTAGAGTTAGTTCTATTTGTGGCTTTTAGATATCACTGGCTTTGTGAACTCCCCATGTGAAAAAGAATTCTGACTCAGAGTTTAGACTCAATAAATGCTTCATGTTTGTCAGCCTCTCTTCCAGCTTCTCTCCGGCTCTGTCCATACCCAGTGAGTGTGCATAATTGGGTGTGAGGGGCGTGTAACCGGGAAGCGGGCTGAGTTACGCAGTGAACGATGGGAACGGATTCGGTAAGAGACTGTCGCTCAAGCTAAAAAACTCCAGCTAGGAATTCCTGTTTCTTTAGAAGACGTTGGTTAGCGTGTTCACGTTCATGCTGCCAGTCCTTATTGCTGGGGGCTGGGGAGGAGGGGGCTAGGGCAGTGGTTTCAACCTCCCTAACGCTGCAACCTTTGAATAGAGCTCCTCGTGTTGTATGACCCCCATCCATACAATTATTTTGTTTGCTACTTCATAACTGTAACCTTGCTACTGTTGCAAATCGCAGTGTAAGCACTGATGTGTTTTCTGATGCCCTTAGGCGACCCCTATGAAAATGTCTTTAGACCCCAAATGGGGTTGTGACCCACAGGTTGAAAACCTCTGTACCAGGGGTTCGTGAGTTGCACAGAAAGTTGTGAATACTGGGGCTCCTGATTCCTGGGATGAGAATTCCCTTCCAACCTTTTCAAAGGCGCGCTTCTGAAGCTTCTGACACACCGGCCTCTGGAAGGAGAACTCGATCCCCTGTCCCACAGGCACAGGGTGTCCTGTAGGTTCTGTTTACAGCGGCTGTTCCAGATGTGTTTGAGGTAGACACTGAAACTCTGAACCCAAAGGTAAGGAGAGTGCCAGAAATAGAGACACCGTGAGTTAACCAATCTCTAAGAGGACCGCTGGGCAAATGCCCTAAAGCCGGGCCGGCCACACCTGGCAGATCACAAGACTCATCCAAGGGTTTGGTAAAGGCATCGACCCTCTGAGTCACCCTCTCCAAGGGTGGCTACTGAGCATCTGCATCATTTGTGAGCCCCCCCCCCCACCGCAGACATTTCTGTTGCCTGCTCAGGTCTGTCCTTTCTGCATGAGGAAGCTCTCAATCTGAGCTTGAATCTCCATGCAGTGACATGAGTTCAGTTTCAGGCACAATGTGACAACTGACTCTTCTCCCTACAGCCGTGAGCCTGTTCTTGCACCCATAAAGAACCCATAAAAGGTGGCCAGAAGCATGAGCAGAAAGCAAGCCCTACCCCACCCCACCATCAGGAGCTTTTTGAGTTGGAGGGTGGGCTTCAGAGGCTTGATGGAACTGGGCAGTTGGGGGGATGCTTTGTCCTGCCCTTCCCTGTTCTGGTCTCTTCAGGATGAGTAACTGGGTATAAGGGGACCTCAAGAGAGCTTTCCCTTTGTAAAGTGTCTCGCAGAGTCGAACAGCAAGGCAGAGATGCTGTGGACTTCTACTCTAGGAACTGGATGGCCCTTACACTGCCTTACTCATTGTATGATCTGACACAATTCTCTGGGTTTGAATGTGCTTTTTGAAAACTGGGGATAAAGCCGTCTTATATCCTTCGGTACTCTCTGAGAGTCCAGGATGAATATAACCCAGCAAAATCCACCTGTACCTTGTTTAAGTGGTTAGTGATTGAATGTGGTCCAGGCCAGTCCCTGAGAAGTGGCTCGGGTATACTCCCGTGGTCCCACCAGCCCCTGGGAAGTGACTCGGGTATACTCCCGTGGTCCCATCAGCCCCTGGGAAGTGGCTCGGGTATACTCCCGTGGTCCCACCAGCCCCTGGGAAGTGACTCGGGTATACTCCCGTGGTCCCACCAGCCCCTGGGAAGTGACTTGGGTATACTCCTGTGGTCCTGTCAGCCCCTGGGAAGTGGCTTGGCTGTGCTCCTGTGGTCCTGTCAGCCCCTGGGAAGTGGCTTGGCTGTGCTCCTGTGGTCCCACCAGCCCCTGGGAAGTGGCTCGGGTGTACTCCCGTGGTCCTGTCAGCCCCTGGGAAGTGGCTCAGGTGTGCTCCCTTCCACAGTCCTCGCAAAGGCATTGTAGGGGAGCGAGGCTTACGGAAGGTAAGTAACTGGATGTCCCCATGATGGAGTCAGTGATATGGTGTCCATGTCCCACTGGCCAGGAGGGCTAAATACTTTCTCCCAAGTTCAAATATCAGACCTGAACCCACTTTTTGGAGCCGAGACCTGAGTCTTCTGCCTTTTACCCACAGCAGGACTTAAAACCTGGACACTGGCAGGGACAAGAACTTAGTATGTAAGATGGCGCTGTTGAGAGTCTGTTTCTCATCAGATTGTATTTTATGCACTTAATGTTATATGCTCATTATTAAATAACACAGGAAGTTAAAATAACATTTTTGTCCAAGCTTCAATATGGCTGCTAGACTTTAGGACTGGACACGCAGGTCGGTGGCTTGTCCAGTACTCATGGGCCCTTGGATTTGATCTCTCAATAATTTGATCTAAATAAATACCAATAACTTTTTTTTTTTTGGTATTTTCAAGACAGGGTTTCTCTGTAGCTTTGGAGCCTGTCCTGGAACTAGCTGCTGTACACCAGGCTGGACTCGAACTCACAGAGATCCGCCTGTCTCTGCCTCCCGAGTGCTGGGATTAAAGGCGTGCGCCACCGCCGCCCAGCAATACCAATAACTTAAGGCAATTATAAACCTGTCTCCCTTGAGGAATGTACGCAGATGGCAGAGGTAGTGACATGGTCACGCTATAAAGTATATCCTTTGCTCTTTCCAAGGATTTCCCTAAACTGGCTTGTTTTCATCCCATCAAACGATTGAAAAGGAGACCTGGGACTAGAAGACAAAGGCAGAGAAAGTTCACGCTAAAGAGAGAGCAGCAAGAATGTCTCCACCTAGCCCCAGAGTCTGCAAAAGATGGGATTGTGTTCACCCAAAGGAATCTCATGATCTACAACTCTTCGGGGAACCCAGCTTTCACAAAGAGAGCGTGAAGCTTCCTGGTGGTGAATGGGAGGTTACAATGGAGCCTCAAAGGGCTGGACTGGTGCCCGTTCCATGAGAAGCCAAAGGAGATGGGAACAGCCGCCATCCCCTGCGCTGAATCCCGCCTTCCCACTCGCAGGCTGGCTGTCCCAATGCAGAGATCTGTTACACAAGGACCTGAGAAGCTGCCAAAGCCGTCACCATGATGAGCAGGTGAGCCGAGGAGCCCCTGATTCATGTCAGACCGTCCTGTGGGCAGAGCTGCCTTACAAACAGGCTGTCAGAACTGATCAATGGATGACTAAATGGAATTGCTGACTGGGGGGACAACTCCTCACTTCAATTTTAGGGATTTTTGAAATGAAATATCACTAAGATCCATGTTGGGCCATGACAGTATTAGCATAAAATCAGCTTTTTTTTTTTTTTTAAAAAAAGACTTTATTGAGGTTGGGGAGCAGGGAGGAGGCAGAGACAAAAGTGCCAGACTTTTGGCTGTTGGTTCCCAGGGGAGATGTATTCACCTGACCAAGTAGCACAGCTTTGAAATGCTGTGCGGGGACTTTGTGAAGTTGTGGGGCCCTGATCTGCACGGGGAAAGACCAGACAGAGTTGCCTGGATGTCTGTTCATTCATCAGCTTGCTCTGGGACTGAGCTCAAAATGGCTGTGTAAATAAGTCAGTCAGGGAGGTCGGCAGAGCAGAGCACTGGCAGTTCCTGCACTATGAAATATGCATTAATTACATTAAACATTCAGCCTGAATCTCAGCAGCGAGGCCCCTTTTGTCAGCTCTACAGCGCAGGCAGAGAGGCCAGCATGCGATGGCCTTCTGTATGAAGGCCCAGTCGCCGAGCATGGCACCCTGACCTTTCCCTCAGATGCCCCTGGTGTGGCCTGGGTGTCCCCGCCCAGCACCACAGTTGTTAATGAGGCCAGGGCCCACAGCTTGCACCCCTTAGGATCTCCCACCTCTGCTCTGGCCCCCAGACGCTGCCCACCGTGCCTTGAATCTCAGCCAGCCATCTCTCATGTGTGTGGCTTCTCACAGTGGAGCTGAGTGTGAATATGGAGGCTCAGCAGAGCCCTGGTGCCATCAGCAGGAAAACCTGTCTCCAAGAAGATTCCGGCTTTAGTCATTGCCTGGTAAGGGATTAGATGAGCTGGCACATCTTTGGGGTCGGGGGCTGATTCTCGTGAGATAAAGAGAGAGACGTGCATGTGCATTCATGCACACAGATTCACAGACAGAGAGTGACAGGTTCACACAATACAGAAGAAGAAAGATTCTCAAGAGATGGAGAGATATTAACATATGTTGAAGATACACGCAGATTCATACAATGTGGTGTACCGATTACTTCCCTATTGGGTGAGAAAACACCATGACCAGGACAACTTACGGAAGAATGGGTTTATTTGGGCTCATGGTTCTAGCGGTTAGAGTCCGTGATGATGGAACAAAGGCAGCGGGTGGAAGAATGGCTGTTGCTTAGATGCTGAGGGCTCACGTCTGCAAGCACGAAGCAGGGACAGTGAAGTAGAAGCGACCTGCACGGTCCATCCCGGGGACACAATTCCTCCCAACAGCAACACCTACCGGGGCTAAGAATTCAATTGCTGGAGACTATGGAGGACATTTCTCCCTCAATGCATCACACATGGAGAGAAACAAAGGCTCAGTTACGGCATAGATGCCTAGAGAGACTCACACAAGTTAAAGAGAGACACATAAGTTCACATAAGACAGAGACTCACAAGATGGACAGAGAGGGAGTGTGTGTGTGTGTGTGTGTGTGTGTGTGTGTGTGTGTGAGAGAGAGAGAGAGAGAGAGAGAGAGAGAGAGAGAGAGAGAGTCACACAGGAAGGAAAGTCACTCAGTATGGACACACACATACACAAAGTGGAGAGTGGAGAAATAGAAGGATACACATGTCTGAGCCCTTCACAGCCTTTCACTTTGGGTCCTTGTCATTGAGTCCCAGCATCACCTGCCAAGATTGGCTGCGTGGTTCCCCTCCTTGTAGGCTGCACAGTGGCGGCTTTCAATCACCTGTTCCCTGAACGGGCATTCTTCTGCTTTTGATGACATGGTCCCAGCCACACTGCAAAGGCCTCAGGGGACAGAGGCAGATTCCAGTGGGAATACCAGAGTTCTGTGTCTCTGGTCATATATGTCACGGCTAGGCACTCCGGGTCATTTAGTTACCGTTGCTCCTCCACGTGCTTTCTGGATGAGTCCTCCAGTGCCCATTAAGTCTACCGTCACCTCCAAAAGCATGCTGTCATTTTTTACACCCATTGGCTTCTTCTGTAGACCTGTAATAACTCTCTTTCTTCAGACTTCCTCCTACAGCAAAGTGTGTGTTTGCCCACCATCTAGTGATGGCTGTGAGCATCTTGCAACCTACAACTGACGGTGTTCATTGGACTGTGCTGTGGCAGTGCAGGGGACACGAGCCATCCCCATCAGATTTACAGAAGTGGTAGATGGCGGGTCAGGGATGAGGACTAGAAAGACCGAAGCAGCGTTCAGGAAGTCCCAAGTGGCTTCACGGTCCGGGGGCCACAACTCTTAGACTCCAAGGACTGACAATTGCAGCAAGGATTCTTTCCCTGTGTGATCTTGAAAATAGAAAACATATATATTTTTAAACAAAATACGTACTTTTAAAATTAGTATTCCTATATTGATGGTATAGTAATAGCAGGTAATCATTTGGGATTATTTGGGGGTCCCTGTAATTTAGTTATTCATTTTGATATATAAATCTCTAGACTTCGTATAGAAATAAAGAGATTTTTAAATTTTAACTTATAATTTGTAATACACTTAGTGTGTGTGTGTATGCATGTGTGCACATTTACACAATATGACATGCCTGGGGAGGGTACAGAATAACTTTTGGGGTGCTCTTCTTCTATCATGTGGGCTTCTGGGGATGAACTCAGATCATCAAGCAAGCCAGCACTCACTTTACCCATGGAGCCACCTTGCTGGCACAAGCTATGTATTTTTAAATGAGACTTGACTACATACACTATTTCATACCCATAACATGTATGTGTGTGTATAATTACACACATTTGCCTTGACGTTTTTAATAACTGTATATACTCTATCATACACACGTGCCTTCATTTATTAGACCAGCTATTAAATATCTAGACCATGTCTCGGCTTAACAGTCAGAGATCACAGCTCCGGGAACCGTCCCTGGGAACACGGCCTTGCACAGCGTCCTGTCCCATCCTAGGGATACAGGTTGGGATGCTGGCATCCCAGGGACCGAGAACAAACATGGTTTAAGGTCTCTGGTAACATGTCAACGCTTACCTATCTAAATAAATTGTATACAGGGCTTTCCTCTCTGTTCTGCTAGCCGATATGTGATTTATCCAGTTGCAGTAGCTAACGTTCCCAAGGGGGAGTTTCTGTAAACAAACGCCAGTTTTCACGATCACCAAGTAGGCAAAAGCAGGAGAAATAAGTTGCGGGTGGATGGTGTAAAGAAAACTCGCCAGCAGCCGGCTTCTGCAGCAAAGTACTTAAGCTGTCTCCTGCAGCTCCTGCAGAGTTTCAGCCACTGTTGCTGCTAAAAGGTGCCCTGCAACAGCTGTTCACCTGGCCACCCAAGCTCTCAGAGCAAAGTCTCCATATGCTGCAGGGAGCAGCTCCGAGAGAGAAGGGCCCCTTTCTGTATCTCTGATTAGAGAGACGAGGGAGAGACCCCCGGAGGACAACTGTGTAATGTCATCTTTCAGAGTTCCCAGGGCTTGCCCATATATTTACTGTCCAACCACTAAGTGAACAAAGGGATCACTGGACTTCTTAGTCACCCTTTCTGGTGGCTCTTCGAAGTTATAGAAGCAAGTGCCAGAAGCAGCACAGAATCCAAGGCTTCAGGAAGGATAACGTATTTGTAAGTTCAACAGGGCAGCCTGACTGGGGACCCCTGTCATTTGCTAAACTAGAATGGGGGGCAGCTGAAGCACTGGGGTCTGGAGGCAAGAGTGACATCACCCAATAGTGGGGACCTCAGCCTCATCCACACTAGGCATCTCCTTACAGAGAGACCCTGTTTGGAGGTAAGAGTGACATCACCCAATAGTGGGGACCTCAGCCTCATCCACACTAGGCATCTCCTTACAGAGAGATGCCGTTTGGAGGTAAGAGTGACATCACCCAATAGTGGGGACCTCAGCCTCATCCACACTAGGCATCTCCTTACAGAGAGATGCTTCTTCAAGTTACGTAGACAACCATGGAGGCACGGGACCTCTGCTCTCCGGGTTCATATGCGGATGGAGCCTCATTGCTCTGGGGAGATCTCTGATAGCAAGATGGCCTCTGCAGTCTGACCTGCAGGGCTCAAAGTGGGCTATCTGTGTGACCATGAACTACAACCCAGGGTCATAGCAGAAGCAGTTTTTACCAATCCTTGGATAAAGCCAGCTGCAGCATCCCCGACCTACTGCACACACTGGGAGAATGAAGCTGCTTCCTCTCAAGTTCATGAACCTCACATTTTTAAGCATGGCTTTCTTTACTGAAGATCAGGGCCAAGGCTGAGGAGACGGCTCTGTTGTTAAAGTGTTTGCCGAGCAACTTCGAAGACCACGGCGGCACGTGCTTGTAATTCCAGTACCGGGGACGCAGGAACAGGCTCTATCACGTTTAGCCAGCTAGCACTGCACACGGTAAGTGCCCAATAAGAAAATTAGTGTTGCAAGCTGGTATTAGTATTTCCTTCCTTCCTTTCTCTCCCCTCTTTCCTTCCTGCCTTCTTTCCTTGCTTCCTTTCTTCTTTTCTTCTTTCTTGTAATATTTATCGATTTTATTGTATGTCTCAGTGTCTGTATGTAAGCGTGTGTACCACAGGCATGCCTCACGCCCTGCTGTTGGATCCTCTGGAACTGGAGTTATAGACAGCTGTGAGCTGCCATATAGGAAGCAAACCTTGGTCTTCTGCAAGAGTAGCCAGGGATCCTTAACCAGGGAGTCATCTCTGTGACGTCATACTACTGCTTTTTCTAAGTAGACCTTGCTCTAAATGGAGAGTTTGGGGCTCCTCTGCCCATCCTGGAAATACACTCCCCTGTTGTTCACAGAAGCCTTGGGAGGGAACTACAGGAACTCAAAGGCATGCCAATCCCTTGCACCTCTGGGCAGGGAAGCTGACTTTTTTTTTCTCGAGACAGGGTTTCTCTGTAGCTCTGGAACCTGTTCTGGAACTAACTATTGTAGATCAGGCTGGCCTCAAACTCCCAGAGATCTGCCTGTCTCTGCTTCCTGAGTGCTGGGCTAATTACAGTAATCCCGTCCCTCTCATTCTTCTTCCTTCTTATTCCAAATGAGTGAACGATGTGAACCCCACCTCACAGCCATTCTTTTCTAAGTGACTTTCCTTCCTGAAGAGAAGGTGGCTCCAAGGGCTCACTGCAGCCACGTGTAAGAGCCCAAAGTCGACACTGAGCCTGTGACCTCAGAGAGGGTCACCACAACTGAGGGCGTGTGCTCTGGAAGCTGAGACACACACCCTTGGGAGATCATCAGCAGGTTTCCCATGAGAAATTTTCCTGCTGTCTGGATTCCTTGGCAACCTGACCTTAAAGAAGTAAGATAAAGGCCGAATCAGGGAGGTGTTATCTGTGAGAACTCAAGATGGAGCCAATTGCCGACGGAGAATCAACTACTTCCTCTTTTCCTATCATCGCCGTCTTTAAAACTTGGTGGAGCCAAAGGTGTTTCTTTTTGACTGACCTTGGGAGCCATATGCATTTACAGGCCTATACACAGCCCTGGTACGTGTACATATATTTATAATTTGTGTGATGAATGTTCACCGAGCTTCATTACAGATTGGAACTGGAACACTCAAAGATCAATTAAAAGCTCCTAATAGAAAAATCCTAAAAAGAACAAAATCATTTGTTTTTCTTTGAGTTCAAAGGTCAGAGCTACTTTATTGTGGTCAGTGATAATAGAGCATATCTGTGGCCATGCATTGCTTTCTGAGAGAACATTCCTTGCAACCTGGCAGTTGGCTAGGAAGAGACAGCTAGCCGCTCTCTTGGACCTCCACTGTCTTCACTGGGAAGGGTTCTGAAGCAAGAATTGTCAGACAGCAAGGGACCCCTGGCTCCTAGCATCATAGCCGTCGAACTGCAGGGCTGAGATTCAGATAACAGAAACTGCCTTCCCCTCCATAAAACATCAGCTGATGGGCTGGGGAGATGGCTCAGCCAGAAAAGTGCTTGTAGAACCAGCAAGAGGACCTGGGTTTGGATCCCCAGCATCTGTGTACAAAGCCAAGTATGATGACAGGCACCTGAAATCCCAGCCAGGGAAACAGAGATGGGCAGATCCTTGCAGCTGGCTGGCCAGCCAGTCCTGACAAATGAGTAAGCTCAGTGGTACAGTGAGAGGCCCTGGCCCAAATAAGATAGAGAACAATCGAGGAAGATGTCTGATATTGGTCTCTGGCTGCCACGGATGCACTTGCACACACACACACACACACATATGCAAATGCACACACACAGACATACACACATACATAGACACACATGCACACACATGCAAATGCACACACACAAATACACACAAAGACATACACACATACATAGACACACATGCACACACACATGCAAATGCACACACACATACATAGACACACACAAATACACACACAGACATACACACATACATAGACACGCATGCACACACACACACACACACATAATATCAGCCAAACGAACAGCTTGGACTACGGCTATATGCTCTCAAATGGATAGGACTGGAAACAGAGTCACGATAGTTGATGAGAAGAAGGAAAATCTTAGTGGTATTTCCCCAGGTTTCTTCGCCAAACACTCCCGAGTTCCCTCTCCGAGATCTCAGCTAATCTACCTGACTTCTTCATGCCTCCGCCCCATATCTGCAATCGTGGATAACGTTCGATATCTTTTATTGCACCACAACCTGGTGACAAAGACATTAAAACTTTATCTGCCCCTACACCGGGTGCTTCCTCCTCAAGTATACTGCCCGTGACCTCAGAGGCTCTGCCCCACCTCTGGATTGCCTGTCCCCAGATATTTACCTAATTTCTCACTGTGTTGAATCAGATAATAACTTCACCCACCTCTCTTCAGCCACACAAGATCTGGTCATCATTCTCAGTCGCCACCCTTGTCCCTCTGCCACCTCAGCTATCTTTAGCATCTACCCATGTGCCTTTGCCCCATGGGAAAGAGCTGGCGCCCCAACTCCACTGAGCCCCCAGTTCACCCCTTGTGATGGATCTTCAGAATGAGCAGCACAGCTCCTCCCCGCCTGGCCAGAAGTCACCCTACTTGGCACAGGCGATAGAAGGGGCTCCCAGAATAACTTTCCAGAACTAACCAGGGCCACTGACACCTGACTTCTATACAGCCTTTCTAAAACTGCAGGAAACGAAATAAAACAGAAAACTCTAAATGGATTATTCTCGACAATTTTGACAAGCATCCCTGTTACCCACTTTCTTTCCAAAGGGTTGGGGGCGGGATTTGCTTGTTCCACCTTCAAGAAGGCTTCAAATGGATTTGAATCTCCATTCATCTATATTGCTCCCAGCGTAGCCTGGATGTTGGCAGTCTTGTAAAAGGAAATGTAAAAGAAAAATAGGAAGGAAAGAAAAGATACCAAGAAGGAGGCCTAAGGCCATAACCCCTGGAGATGGCACTAGTCACCCACCCTGGCTTTTGTCTACCCCACAGCCCACAGCCCATCCCACCCCATAGCCCATTCCCACTCCCAGCCCACCCCACAGCCCACCCTCACAATCCACCCCATCCCACCCACCC
>JAQHUG010000006.1:15014177-15019177 GCA_028555095.1 Dicrostonyx torquatus
ACATCCCACCCCACCCACAGCCCATCCCACCCCACAGCCTATCCTCCCACAGCCCATCCCACCCCACAGCCTATCCTCCCACAGCCCACCCCCATGTTACAGCCCAGCTCACCCAGCCCACACTAACCAGACCTGTGTTACAAATTCTCCTTCCTTGAATTTGTTACAGTTCACTTGCTTGCTATGTCCTGCCTTCAAACGACATTCTCTGCTAGTTTGTTTTTGCTGTTTTCATCTTGGTCTTCAAGTCTCTTGGGGCGGGGGGGGGGGTCGCACTTACTATCCTCATGGTCAAGTCTCTTGGGGGGTCGCACTTATTATCCTCATGGTCAAGTCTCTTGGGAGGTCGCCCTTGTTAGCCTTGGACAGTTCCTTGGCTTCGATTAAGAAAAGCATGTCAGTTTCTGACCTGTCTCCATCACCACCCGCATCCCATCCTCCTGACAGTTCCAGCACACACAGGAACACTGTCATTTCTTTAGCCACCTCTACCTCTTTTTTTTCAACAAATTCCCTTTCCCTCATCTTAGCCATCCACCTGTCTCCTTCAGTGACCCATGGCGCACGCACTTGAAAATTTCCCCATTATTTATCTGAACCTTCGGTCCAATCTCTTTTTCATTTTCTAACTTTGCCTCCCTTATCTTTCCTGCACTCTCTGTACTTTGTTCCGTAATCTCCCAGCTGTACCTGGTCTTCAATGCCTCGCTCTTACTGCTGATTACCGCCCCTCCCCCACATCTACATCGTGAATTCCCTTATTGCCAGGGCCGTATGCAAGATGACCCTGGGCTTGTGTTAATTTAGGTTTGAATACTTTTCATTTCTACCCATGCTCTTCATTTCTTTTCCCACTTCAGCCCCAGAGGTTTCTGTCGGCTTCCCTTGTGTTCGGCAGACACCACGTGCCACATGGTCATGATGGGGGCGGGGGTGGCAATGGCCCTGGGTTTGAACCCTCAAACACTTCCAAAGAAGCAGAGACGGCCTCTTCCCAGAAAGCCTGTCTCTGAGGAAGTGATCTTTGGAAACTGGTGGGAAGGAACCTCTCTCCCAGTGTCTTATCTGACCATATGCTGCGGGAAGCAAACAGTCCAAGGCAAAGGCAGACAGAAAACTGCTCCTTTCTGCTGCACTGGCCCTGCTCTGCTGAGCCCGCAAGGGTGCTGCCGGGAGGAACCCTGGGTCCAGAATCAGGTCCACTTAGCTTCATCCTGCCCGTTCACCTTTTCCCTTCTCCTCACTGCCCCTTAGTGTATGCGTCTGTAAAAATGAGCAGAAGACCATCATTAAGGACCCTTGCCTGGAATCCCAAGAGTATTCACTGTGGCATTCTTCTCTCTACTGTTGGTGTCAGGACACCAGCCGGCTGCACTGTCCACAGCCTCCATTTCCTTCTTCTCATCCCCTTTAGAGGGCTGTTCCTTCCATTTCCTTCCTACCTGGGTCTATTGTGCTGTGAGTAGCCAAGATGCCTATCTTGTCTTTCAGAGGGTGGTGGGGCTCCCTGCACTCCCGTTCACTCGGGGGGTGCAGATGGCTGAGGGGCAGTGTGGGGCAGTAGGAAAGGACCACACACCGCTGGCTCTGTGACCTTGAACATCAGGAGGATTTAGGAGGAGCAGATGTCAACACCCAAAAAAGGATTAACACTTAACAGGAGGTCAGCATTTGTATTTTAAAAATTCTCTTAAAAATGAAGATATATTTTTAATTATGTGTCTGTGTAAGGGTTTGTGTGGAGGAGCACACACCCCCAAACACACACAGAGGCCAGAGGCATTGGATCCCCTGGAGCTGGAGTTACAGGCAGTTGGGAGCCGCCCAATGTAGGTGATGGAGACCTAACTAGAGTCTGGGAGAGCAGCAGGTGCTCTTAGTCATGGAGCCATCTCATCAGGTGCAAGTCTCCAAACCTTGAAAGAAAGAAAGAAAGAAAGAAAGAAAGAAAGAAAGAAAGAAAGAAAGAAAGAAAGAAAGAAAGAAAGAAAGAAAAAAAGAAAGAAAGAAAGAAATTGAGAGACAGAGAGAGAGGAGAGGGAGGGAGGGAGGGAGGTATTTGATTCTGATAAATCAGATTTTAAAACAAAACTGGAGTAAAGGGTTTAGAGGCTCAGGGGGAGGGTGCTTAGTTCCCCTAAAACTACCACAGAGACAGCCATGACCCGGAAGCACAGACTCAGGTCCAATATGAAACCTGGATCTCAAGGTTTTGAGAGAATGTATTATTATTTTGTATGAAAACTTCAGTTTCCATACAAATTCTGGTATTTTTTTTTAACCTTGAATGTAATAACTAAGGAATGTTTCGGAGCAATCCCTCTGAAGTGGGGGTTTTGGGCAGAAAACGCGTATGATCTCGGGAGACCCTTTCTTCTCGGTTATAAATACAACTTGTAACCAACCCCGAGGTGACCTAGTTTTGGATTTCTCTCCGCCACTAGTATGTGAGGTATAGCTTCTCTGGCACACAATACTTGGCCAACTTACACAGTCCAGCTTCGGATCTTCCCGCAGGTAAAGGGGCAGTGGGAAGAGAGGCACCACCAAATAACAGAAGGCGGAATTCCACATCCCAGCCCGACACCTGCCCTCAGGGGACCCGCCACAGAGACTGTTAGAGCAACCGATCTGACTCCCCTAGACTTCAGGGACACCTCAACATCTACTGGGGGCTCGGAAGGCAAATCACACAGCTCAGCAAAGCTGGAAGAGTTGGGCAGTTGGAGATCTTGTCCTTTGAGGGACTTGTCTGTAAACGCCCCCGAATAAAGGACACTTTTCCGTGGAGCAGGTCAATGCCACCGTGAAAATCTCTCTGCTTCTGAGAACCTTGCTCTTCCAGTTCCGACATCTGCATGTCTGGAGTCTCCTGGCTGGTGATTCGGAGGAGTACCAGTTCCGACGTCTGCATGTCTGGAGGCTCGTGGCTGGTGATTCGGAGGAGTAAGAGCTGTTACTTAAGGAACCGGGAATGAGAAAGCTCACAGGAGGCAGCAAAGACAGAAACATGCTCGCAAGGCCTTTGGTCATCAGAAATATTACACATAAACCTTTAATCCCCGTGTGCATCCAGACCTTTCCACAAACATCTGGGTGAGGGGATGGCATCCAATCCGCAGAGCTCCGAGAGGGCCCCACGGCTCACCCGCACTTCAGATGATGGTTACGTAAAAATAATAAATACTTTCCGTACTTAAGGCTGGATTTGGATTTTTATTTCATTTTAGTAAAAAGGTGGGGATTCAAGGTCGCTGGGCTCGGATATAGTTCACTACTTTCTGAGCTCTATGTTCCCTTTTGTTATCACTTGAAAAGTTATTTGACAAGTTGAGAGCCCACAACCCCAGCGTCTCCAAACATCTGTCTTGGAGAAAGGACTATACACCAGGCTTTCGCGGGACGATCAAAAGTGGGCTTTCCTTTCTCTGGCTAAATGGGAACGGGGCAGCGGGAGGGGGTCTGCCAGGGACAGGAATAGGTTCTGAGTAACACGAGGGAGAAATAGAAACAGTTGGAGCTTTCAGAGGTTTCATCTAGAGCCATTTGGGGCTCAGGAAGGAAACCATCAGCCAATGGCTTGCAGGTGTTCTGTGGTCTGGAACTGGCTGTGCCTCAGTTTACCTATCTGTAACTCTATATCCTTCCTTACTTTGGAAGTCAGTTGGCAATGAAAACATGGCCTCCGCTGTGGGACACTGGGTCAATGGCTGCCCTGGGACATCTCCTGTAAGAGGGGACATTTGAGGTTCTGGACTTCCATTCTGTAATTTAAATTTGACCAAAAAAATTCTTCAAAACTGCAGGCTAGAATTTATCATCCACATCAGCCTAAGAAAACTTGGCCTGAAAATAAATTAAACCAGTATGAGTAAAAATCAGGGTCCAAGCCCCAAATGAAACCCCAAGGGTCCCTGCCCCTCAGAGTATATAGCCAGGGGACCATGAATGCTGACCCCATGGCCCCAAAGATGGGAAATTAAGACCATAGCCAGAAAACCCAAACAAGGAGAGAACAAAGGAAAAATGTCAATGTGTAACATGAGGGGCCTGCTCGTTGGGGTTTCTGACCTGCCCGGTACCCCACAGCTGGCAAGCCCCAAAGAAAATCACACAGAGGTCTCCATAAGATTATAAAATGATTGGCCCATTAGCTCAGTCTTCTTACTATCTCTTATAACTTATATTAACCCATTGCTCTCATCTATGTTAGCCACATGGCTGATACCTTTCTTCAGCCGGACAGCTTACATGTTGCCTTTCTGGTGGTCTGCACAGGAATGCCAAGGGAGCTTCCTGCTTCCCTGAATTCTCCTGTTCTCCCCTCTACTTCCTGTCTGGTTTTCCTGCCTGGCCAATCAGCATTTATTTAAAACATGATTGACAGAATACAGAATTGTCCCGCACCATCAATGCATGACTTTAGAACATATTTATCCTTTAAAATGTATTTTACTAATTTTTCTGTGTGCTTATGATGGGGGCAGGACAACTTTGTGGAGTTGATTCTCTCCTTTCTTCACCTTCTCATGGGTTCCAGGGATTGAACTCAGGCCGACATGGTTGGCTTAGCCATCTTGCCAGCCTGCGAATTTATTCTTACCCTAAGCCATCGAGAACTGAGAGCAACTCCAGAAACTCTAAAGTGCCCATGGTGTTAATTTAGTGTGTTCTGAAATGTAGATTGGACCATGTGCAACACATTGCACTATTATTACAAACTTTGCTGGCGCCTTCGGTTGGGTCCCCTTCCACCAGGACACGCTGTGTTCCAGACACTTACAGTCCCCAGTCACCTCACCTGTAAGACGGCAACACTAAGTTACCTCTCAGAGGATTCTTGAGGGGCTTAAAGAAGGTGGTTGCTGTGCAGGTCCACGGACCAGCTGTAGTGAGCAGAGGAGAGCTGTGGGGATTGTCGTTATCGATACTTCTCGGACGTTGCCAACAAATTACACATGAAAATATTTAATCAGCATCAATATCTATATATCAGGAAT
>JAQHUG010000006.1:15024177-15059254 GCA_028555095.1 Dicrostonyx torquatus
TAACATGTAAGGCTCATAGAAGAGTTAAGTTAAATAGGGAATATTTGGTGGGAATCACCCAGGAGTACAACTGAGTCACTAATGACCTTATTCGCAGGAAAGACATGAGGATGACAATCATAAATTTGTATTATATGAGGAATAAGAGCAGAGTTGCTTAACTCTGTCATTTATGGATAGAATTGCTAGATCCCAACCCCCAGGGTGCTTGCTATATAAGAAAGTATAAACAAGTATATTTCAGCAATGCAGAGAGTCACTAGAAGAGATAAAGGGTTAAGAAAAAAGAAGAAGGGCCAGAATAGCAATTATGGGAAAGAAACTTTCTATTCCTAGATAAGATGTACCCACTGGCCTGAGGTTTTTTCCCAAGGACAAGAGTTTCCCTTCCCAGGATGTGTTATGTCTAACACCTGCTCATCATTTTTGTAACTAAAAGAAGCTTTCATGCTGTGCCAACTTATGACCTTCTGGTTCTGTTCTTTGTTTGAATACTATATAATGAAAATATGAATTCAGGAAAGCTGTAGCAGATTCAAACCACTCTCTTGTGTGTTGGTCTGTCTGTCATTCGCCTAACTTGTGCCTTCCTGGTACCAAGACCCTGATTTCCCCCACGATCTAAGGGGCTCCCTTGAGCCAGTCCGTGGCAGAAAGCCTTTAGAAGGTGGGCTGGGAGCTAGGGGACTGCACCTGCCCTTTGGGGTCTCAGAAGGAAGTGGTATTGACCTCCCAGCCTTGACCTGCTGGTTACAGCTGTGGAGAGTTACAATGAGACTTTCTAGTCTGAGGTTTGTCACCAGCAAGCTTGACACTGGACTCACTGTCCACCTAGAGGATGATGCTGCTCATGAGCAGGCAGGACTGAGGAGGCAATGCACCAGATTTGTTAAGCTCTATGTTGAGGCTAGCCCACGGAGTCACAGCTAGCCCACGGAGTCACACTAGCCCATGGAGTCACAGCTAGCCCGTGGAGTCATGGCTAGCCCATGGAGTCACAGCTAGCCCATGGAGTCACAGCTAGCCCATGGAGTCACAGCTAGCCCACGGAGTCATGTCTAGCCCACGGAGTCACGGCTAGCCCACGGAGTCACGGCTAGCCCACAGAGTCACAGCTAGCCCATGGAGTCATAGCTAGCCCATGGAGTCATGGCTAGCCACGAAGTCATGTGTAACCCATGGAGTCACGGCTAGCCCACAGAGTCACAAAATACCTGTATCAGTGCATGTCTATGGTCCCATTAGAAATGGGATGGAGACCTTGCGCATTGACCACCCAGATACCTGGCTTCTGCAGCAAACTCTCAGGTCTACGCCCAACTTCAGGCAGGTCACAATGGCCCTGGATTCCTTCTCATGTCTTCAGGTCTTTGCAAAGTCAGGCTGTTGACAGTGCTATGATTAAAACCAAACCCCAGGCAAAGATCAGTGTCACACGGGCGACGAGGACAGTGGGGTCCAGTTTAACCCTAAAGTGAGAGAAGTTGCTCACTGCTCAAAGGGTGCACACAGCCATGAGGATGCGTGTTATGTAGGTAAGAAACAGAAAAGAAATCTTTTTATTTCTGGACACCCCATGAGGATGCGTGTTATGTAGGTAAGAAACAGAAAAGAAATCTTTTCATTTATGGGCAGGTCTTTCTAAATGACTGCTAGATAGGGTAGAAATAGATCCTAACTCGCTTGGGAAGAACTGCTTAATCAATGGACCTTTGGGGCTATTGTGAAACAGTTACCAAGACGATATTTAGGAAGTGTGAAGAGAGAATGTCGGGGAGTATTTATAATCACATGAACTAGCTTAAACTCCCGCAGGCTGAGGTCCCCCTGTAGCTCCCCCAGGGTCACTCACGCCTCCTGGATTAGTTCATGGAGGGGCTCCTTTGTTCCCCATGATGAATGGTGGGAGGGTCTGCATCTTGCCTCTCATGGTGGTGCTCATTCGCACCTGTGCCAGGTGCTCCAAGCATGGAACCCAACACTTCTGACTCAACCCCTCAGGGCCACAGCTGCCTTGGATCTGTATGACAGTCAGTGGCCCAACAGATGGCACAGAACAGATAGCACAGAATTTTATTTTTTTTTAAAAAAAAGAAAACAAACTATCTCTTTTCATTTACATACCAATCCCAGTTCTGATTCCCTCCCCTCCTTCCATCCCCTGCACCTTCTCCCCCACCCCACTCCCCACCCACTCCTCAGAGAGGGTAAGGCACATTACTTTGAGGAAGGATCAAGGCCTTCCCTAGTATATCTAGGCTGAGCAAGGTATCCATCCAAAGAGAATGGGTTCCAAAAAGCCAGTCCAAGCAGTAGGGATAGATCCTGGTGCCACTACCAATGGCCCCTTAGGCTGCCCCAGCCACACAACTGTCACCCACATGAAGAGGGTATAATTTGGTCATATGCTGGTCCCTTCCCTGTCTAGCTGGAGTTGGTGAGCTTCAATTAGCTCAGATAATTGATTTCAGTGGGTGTCCCCATCATGGTCTTGACTTCTTCACTCATATTCTCACTCATTGGGAATAAACCTACCTCAGGATCCAGCAATACCACCCTTGGACATATACCCAAAGGATGCTCAATCATACTACAAGGATATTTGTTCAACTATATTCATAGCAGCATTATTTGTAATAGTCAGAACCTGGATACAACCTAGATGCCCCTCAACTGAAGAATGGATAAAGAAAATTATCCATTTACACAATGGAGTACTAATCAGTGGTAAAAAAAAAATGTCATCTTGAAATTTGCATGCAAATGAATGGATACAGAGAAACCATCCTAAGTGAGGTAACCCAGACCCAGAAAGATGAACATGGTGTGTACTCACTTATAAGTGGACACTAGCTGTAAAGCAAAGGATAATGAACCTATGGTCCATAACCCTAGAGAATCTAAGTAACAAGGTGAACCCTAAGAGAAACATATACAGATTCCCCTGGGAAGGGGAAATAGACAAGATCTCCTGAGAAAATTGAGAGTGTGGGGGTTGGGGGAGAAGGGAGGGCAGAGGGGGAAGAGGCAGGGAGAAGGGGATCAGGAGAAGAGCTTGAGGGAACAGAATAGTCGAGATGGGGGAAGGACAGAGACAGAGAGCAAGGAAAGAGGTATCTTGGTTGAGGGAGCCATTTGGAGCTAGCAAGAAACCTGACACTAGAGTAAATCCCAGGAATCTAGAAGGATGACCCCAGCTAAGACCCTAAGCAATAGAGGAGAGGATGTCCGAACTGGCCTTGCCCTGTAGTCAGATTGATGAATATCTTAAATGTCACCATAGAACCTTCATCCAGCAGCTAATGGAAACAGAGGCAGAGATCACAGCGGAGCACTGGGCTGAGCTCCCAAAGTTCAGATACCACAGAATTTTAAGTATTGGGAATCCCTAAAGATTTCACTAGACATTTTTTCTCATGGGCCATGGTCTTCCAGGCTCTGGCTTTCAGCCATCTTCCTGGTCATTCTGTCAAGTTGATAGTCATTCTCACATCAGCTCTTGAACAATCTAAGCCCCAGATGTAGGCAGAAGTTTCTAGTTTCCTCAGATAGATAATTACTGAATTTATCATTATTGTCATAATTATTGTTGTTGCTGTTATTTGGTTTCAGCTCACCAAACTGGCCCCAGACTCTGGCTCCCCATAGCACAATAAACCTCCCGAAGTCACCAGGGCAGCCATATAAATGCTTCAAGGCATTTCTCCCTTTAAAGGTTGACACACAAATAAAACTTCTGGGTTGCTTGGTGCTGGCAAGAGGACTCAGCAGTTAAGAGCACTTGCTGCTCTTCCAGAGGACCTAATTAGAGGCCTAGCACGCATGTCAGGTAGCTAACAACTATCCAGTTCCAGGAGACCCTTTGGCTTCAAGAGTGACTTCTACACACATGGCATACTCACACACACATACACACACACATATACACACACACACACACACACACACCACTACCACCACCACCACCACCACCACCACCAACAACAACAACAAAATATTGGAATAGCCTGTCCTTGCACATAAAAAGGTAAGCTAAATACAAAAGAACTAAGCCAACAGTAATTTTTTTTTTCAAAACTCCAGCTGAACGTCCTCTCTATCTCTCAGGCCACCCAGGCCACCATTTCCAAAGAATGACTGAACAGCCTCTGAGACGGCTATCAGCCAATCTCAGCTGCAGACTCACACCAGAAAGTGTGGCCTGACTTCTTGGCAGAGGCTAAGCAGCGAGCTGGGCACTCTCAGGGTTGATGGTGATAAGTCGTGCTGCTGTTGACACATGAAGCTTCAGTGGTCCGGCCAAACTGATCAAATAGAAACCCAATTTATGAGCTGCAGGGTTGGGTGGGCTAACAAATTGCATCAGAGGCTTTGCACAGAAGCCCTTAAGAAAATGGAGCTTTTACCATGAACCCGTGTCTCCCTCCTGCCCTGTCTCTAACAGTCCTCCAAACCCATTCACGTACATCTTGGACCAAGTTCAGATGTTACCTAGGACAAGGGATGACAGGAGACAACCCTACAGATAGCAAGATGTGACAATGGGTAGACAGCCTTCTTGTTGGTCCAGACACCCAGCTGATGCCATTCTTACAACAGCCTTGAAAGTCACCAGGTTGTCACTCCTCTGAACAGCAGTTTTGTGCTGCATTTACCAATGACTCATTCACCAGCAATGGCTTTTATTTTCTGATCAGCTCCTGCTTGCCTAAAACATACCTTGGTGCTCAGAGCTCTTGAAACAGGGGAAAGATCCAAGCGCTTTGGTCATGGCACCCTGAACACTCTGCTCCCTTTTAGGTCCGGTTGTATCTGCATGTGGGAAGCATATTCAACACTGTATTTACCTTGTTCAGGATAAAAAGAAAGACAGAAATCAAGTTGCTAAGCAGAGCCCATCATCTCCTTACATTGCTTTCTTGCAAGTTGTACACTATGACTCTCTTCTCATCAGAAAAATAGTGAATGTCACCCCTGCCTACAGGGCGTTCTGCAAAATGCATCGTTTTGACTGGCTGCAACATCTTTCTGAATGACAGGTGGAACTTCCTAGTATACCTTTGTTTCACTGATCCACTTGCCAAAAACAAAAACTTTGCATAGTTGTATGGACTATATGGAGAGTTAGAGTGAAAACAAGATATCAAGAAAACAGGATAAGTTTTTACAACTTCTATTGATGGGGATCTCCTTCAGCCAATAGCCTTTGAGAGGCTGGACCAGTTTGGGTGTGGCCTTAGGCACCAAAAAGTGCATGTCTGCCCACTCGGTCTCTCTCTCCTCTCTCCTCTGAATGCTGGATTCGGGTCCTGTTCCCATTCATGCATGTTCCCCCTTAAATAAAGAACCCCTTATTATACCCAATTCAGAGTTAGTGTGGGATTAATTTATTTTTGTTCTTCTTTATTTTACAAAAAATAATTTGACAAAAATCTCCCTAAATGGTGTTTATGTTCTTTGAGCAAGAGTTTGTTTTGTGTCAGAATGTGGTAGCACACACCTTTAATCCTAGCACTTGGAAGGCAGAGGCAGGTGGATATCTACAAGTTCAAGGCCACCACGGTCTACAGAGAGAGTTCCAAGATGGCAAGGGCTACACAGAGAAACCCTGTCTTGAAAAAGCAAAATAAAATAAAATGTTTGTTTTGTAGATATCTTAAATGTCGTATGTGAGCATTTATGTGCTTTATACATGCTTGAAATGACCCACACTATAGGATTAAATTGTAGATCATTAGTGCAATGGAATACCATGAGGTCACATAAGACAAACGTTATTTTTCTATTAATATGAAATGATTCAACATACACTGTGAAATAAAGAAGCATACAAATACACTCTCATAATATATATGAGAGACACAGATATTAATGTGTATGTGTGCACACTTTTTTTATAAAATAGAAGAGATAAAAATTATCAGACCCAGTCTCAAGAGATATCGTAAGAAAAGCAGCACGGTATGGCACACAACAACAGAACACAAATGATGGAAGAGAAATTCATACAACTATATGCACCTGAGTTTTGACAAAGACACAAAAAATACACACAGAAGAAATACAGCATCTTCAACCAATAACTTTGGGATTATTAGAGTCCACATGCAGAGGAATGAAAGCAGAAACTCATTTCCCACCATGCACAAAATTCAGTCTCAAATGTATCAAAGGCCTCAGTGTAAAACTTAAAACTCTGCAACCACCAGGACAGAAATTAGGGAGCACGCTACGCTACAAGGACATAGTAAGAGCTTTGTAAGTAGAAGTTCAGGGGCTGGAGAAGTGCCTCGGGGGTTGAGCCCTTCTTGCTCTTCTAGAGGACCCAAGTTTGGATCTCAGCACTTACGTTGGACTGCTCTCAGCTCCCTGGAACCCCAGCCCAAGGAATCCAACACCTTCTTTTAGGTTCTGTGGGAATCCACCCCCCATACACTTTAACACACACACACAGAGTGACACACAAAAACCAGGTTTTGTTTTGTTTTTTTGGTTTTTCGAGACAGGGTTTCTCTGTAGCTTTGGAGCCTGTCCTGCAACCAGCTCTCGTAGACCACGTTGGTCTCGAACTCACAGAGATCCGCCTGCCTCTGCCTCCCGAGTGCTGGGATTAAAGGCGTGCGCCACCACCGCCCGGCAAAAACCAGTTTTGAAAACGGATAGAACTCTGGTCTCTCAGGAAGTAAGGCCAACAGTCGACAGATGGGACCTTGTAAAACTGAAAGCTTGTGCAGAGCAAAGCAAGGAATGAACTGAGTGAGCAGAAACCGTGCAATACGGGAGAAAATCTCTGCTAGCCACACATCCAAGAGAGGATTAACATGTAAAATATACAGAGCACTCAAGAATCAAAGCATCAAGAAAACAACCCACCCAAAACATCGGCCATAGATCTGTACAGAGAATTCTCTGAAGAGGAGGCACAAACGCCTAATCAACACTACAGAGCAGTGGTTCTCAACCTCCTGGAGCTGCGACCCTTTAATACAGTCCCTTGTGTTGGGGTGACACCCAACTATTGAATTATTTTCATTGCTGCTTCATAACTATAATTTTGCTACTCTTATGAATCATAATGTATATATCTGATATACAGGAGAGCTGCTCTATGCAACCTCCAAAGAGGCTGTGACCCACAGATTGAGAACCGCTGCTATAAATAACGTTCAACATCAATAGTCATCAGGGAAATGCAAATCAAAACTACTTCAGATTCCAACTGACCAAACCGGAATGGCATGATAACAATGCTGATGAAGATGTGGTGCAGCGGGAGGGGGGATTGCAAACTGATGTGTTCTCTGTGTAAATCAGTGAGGAAAATTCACAGAAAACTAGAGACAGAACTACCGTGTGACCTGACTATTCCATTCCTGGACATAGTCCCAAACAGCTCCAAATCTCACTACAGAGAGAAATGCCCATCCATGCTCATTGATGTTTTTTTTTTCTTAGTATCTAGGAAATGGGGTCAACCTAGATATCCATGAACTGATGAATAGATAATGAAAATGAAGGGCATATATTCAGCTGCAACAAAAAATAAAATTGTGAAATCTGTAGGTAAATAGGTGGAACCTGATATACATAGAGATATAGTGTGTGTGTGTGTGTGTGTGTGTGTATACATATACATAGTGTGTGTGTGTGAAGTAATTCAGAAACAGAAAAACAAACATTATATGTTTCCCTTATATGTGTATCCAAACACCCTTTGTGTACTCAATTTGGCACAGCTGTAGAAGCCAGGCCATTGAGAAGGGGACTTTAAGTGTGAAGGGACAGTAAATATGAAAGTAGAGAAGGTGGGAGGTGGAAAGGTTTAAGAAGAAAGAATGTGGAGTGTAGGGGACGTGGGGGGTGTAATAACCCATGTGGAAATCTACTTTATCGTGAAGCGAGGTTCCCTTTGTCAGTTGTAAACCTTAGTTTCTGAGCAACCAGAGTTCAGCTCATTTTTAAAATGTATTTGTTTATGATGTACATGACTGAGTGCCTGTGAGAGGGGGGTGGGGAGAGAGAGGTGGGTGCCCACAGAGGCTAGAGTGTTGGATTCCCTGGAACAGGAGTTCCAGGTTGAGATCTCTCAACATGGGTGCTGGAAACTCATAAAAACATATGAAAAAAACCGCAGATGCAAAACCCAACTTAAAAAATATAATTTTTATTTTTAAGAAAGAGTTTTGAGGGAGGTACACTACAGGGCTAGAGAAAGCTACTCCCAGAAGCTGGAGATTATTAGACAAAGACTCGAGAGTCAGGAGTGGGAGATATCCTTACGAGTTAGTGGTCAAAGGTGCCCACAGGAACCTCCAAAACAATCCAAGCGCTTGGCATTCTTGGCTGTCCACAGAACTTGATGAGAAGACCCTGCTGAAGATGTGTGGACTTTGTATTCACTGTCTAGAGAAATCAAGCTGGAATGGACCGGAAGCTTCCTCCCTTCTACACAGCTTGCATAACCCAGAAGGTGCCATGCAAGTGCCCTGGGGGACGAAAACACAGCTGTGACACCAACAGTCTACAAGACCAACCCACCAGCAAGAAGGTCTACTTGCACAATAATGGCACTACTATTGTGGAGGTAACCAACTGCTCTCTGAGTTTAAAATCTGCTGCACAGGAGGGAATCCATGTCTGGTCCCATAATGACAATCAAAACCCCTGGCAGGAGATCTCACAAGGCTTAGAAGGGAACTTGATACTTTTACTTAGCTAAATTGACGTACATCAGCCTGCCTTCTAAACATTTACGTTTATATTCATAGATAAATGCTACTTTCAGCCTTGGTCAGAGAAACCCCTCTTGCCAGTGAGTGGTGATGAATGCAGAGACTCAAGGCTGTGCGCTAAGAGCGGAGTTCAGTGACTGATAATTGCTCCATCATTAACAAGACATTTAGACCATCTCTATGGCTCAGACAACATTGAGGAAGAGGGGGCAGAAAGAATGTAAAAACAGGAAGATAGGGAAAGGGCTATAAAGGCACAGCCATTCTAAACACAAACTCACAGCAACTGCTCATGCCTGTATTGGCAGCAGCTGCTCATTCCTGTATTGGCAGCAGTTGTTCATGCCTGTTTGGCAGCAGCTACTCAAGCCTGTATTGGCAGCCACTGCTCATGCCTGTTTGGCAGCAACTGCTCATGCCTGTATTGGCAGCCACTGCTCATGCCTGTATTGGCAGCAGCTACTCATGCCTGTTTGGCAGCAACTGGTCATGCCTGTATTGGGTCTGCATAAGAATGGACAGGGCAGCTGTCAGGCACGAGCAGAGGAAGGCTCAAGGCCCTAAGCTTGACTGCTGAACTATTTGCTGCTGACAGACTGAAAGTAAAGTAGCTTCCTTCAGCTGTGTACCCACTGATGGTCCCTCTTCCCTCCATGTGCTGGGGACACAGATGGCTCTGGTAAAACAACTAAATGGGTCCCAAAGTAAACCCCGCAGTCATAACTCTGGGAAGGGAACTTGTAGGGATGGGGGAAGGAGGATGCCGTGGAAGTGTGGACGAACTCCATTTGTTTTGTTTTTTTCCTTACTGTTTGTGTTCTTTGGCTTTTCCTTCCTTTCCTTTGGCCCCAGACATGGCAAACGTTGTACACGGCTGATTCCAGAGAGAAGAGTCAGAGGGAAACTGATATATCACGAGACTAGCACACAGGAAGAGAAGCCCAGGACAGCAACTCCATGTAAGCTGGGTATGACTGAATACAACCTAAAAAAGTACACGGAAGTCTGAGAAGGGAGCACATAGCAGACCTCTCCACAGGTGGAGTAGGAGGGTTCTTCTGTATTTCTGTGCTTTGATTGGTTAAATAAAGACTCTGCCTGGCTTGTAAGATAGGTCAGCCCTTAGGTGGGCGGAGTAGACAGAACAGAAGTTCTGGGAAGAAAGGAAGTGAGAGAGCCCGCCATGAAGCCTCCAGGGTCAGACATGCCGAACGATCCCCGGTAAGATCACCACCTTGTGGTGACACACAGACTTTTATAATGGGTTAGTTTTAGATATGAGAGCTAGCCAAGAAAAGGCTAGAGATAATGGGCCAGGCAGAGTTTAAATGAATATAATTCTCATGTGGTTATTTCGGGCATAAGCAAGCAACCAGTGGCTGAGCGGGCCAGCAGCTGGGGGCTGGGAGCTGGGTACCGAGAGCACAACCCACACCTCCTCCCTTTATTACAACACACAGGCCCCAAAATGGTCACTAGGTGGCGCACACATGGGGCAGGTCAACCAGCAGATTGTATAAGATGGAATGGAGCTGATGTTGTGGTCACAGTCTACAAAAGATGGCTTGAAACCTGTCCCTATGTCTGATCACCACCTTCCCTGATAGAAATAACAACAAGAGCTGTATGATCCAAATAGGGTCCAGGGTCTTACAAATTAATATTCAAAAATGTTGAGAAGGCACTCCAAAATTAAGTTCTTAACTCCTGTGGGAAAGGACAATAGACCCCAGGAGGAGATGACATTGATGTTGAATTCCCTGAAGATTCTGAAGCAGTCATTTAAATGTCTGACAGAGCAAAATAATGAGTCTTAAAATAATGTTTTAAAAATGAATGAATCAAAAAATAAGAAGATATAAAAAATTAGAAATTTTAGAACTAAAAAGATAGCATAAATAAAAATTAAGGAAGGTCATGGGAGGCCAGTAAACTTGGAGACAGATAAATATATGTGTTGTCATGGGGACAGTGGAAATATTAAAGCCCTGGAAAGGAGAAAGGACAGAGAAAGCCTCAGGAGCCCCCACAGAAAGCCAAACGCTAGTGCAGTGGGGGTCCTGGGAGGAAGGAAGGGAGTGCCACAATCTTTTAAAAGAAATTGGTCTAGAAAAATCCTACCTTTAGAAAAAGACACAAATATAGTTTCAAGAAGCCTAGAGGACCCCGTAAGTCAAAGAAATGAGCATCGGCATGAAGTCATTGAACGTTTCTCCGAAGGACACGGGATCAAGCGAAGGTGGCAAACACCGGACCTCACCTAACGAAAACCAGTTTGAGGCACTTCAGACCCCTTCTCCAGAGCCATGGCGCCCAGGAGGAGGAACATGGCCATCTTAAAGGAATTGAATAAAAGAATCGTTGGCCTGGAATTCAATTTCCATCCAAAATATCCTTTGGGAATGACAGCTGAGTAATGACAGTCACAGAAAGACATTTCTTCAAAGGGCAATTGGAGTGGTCGGTCCTGGGGGGCACTGTCCTCGAGTGGTTTCTTCTGAATTGTATCATTCGCTTCATGAGTCTCGAGAAGCGAACAAGTCCCAGAGAGCTGAAACTCCTAAAACCAACCCAGCCTCTCCACAAGGTCCTAGAAACAGCAAGTAGTCGAGGGAGAGGAGCCTCAAGGATCCGGTGTGCCACGGGTAAGCTGTGCAGATAGCTCCAAGACCTTAGCTTTCCAGAGTTGGTCATAACTCCAACACAAGGGTTTACCCATAGTCTATGGGGAACAGTCAAATGCAGCACCAATGGAGGGGGTAGGAGAACAGGTGCCTCACCAAGGAAGATCCAGGTCCATACATAAGAAATGACAACATCACTCACTACTAAGGAAGGAGAGTAAACACATTGTGGGATATGATCTATTAGAACTGCTTACAGCCAACAGGCAAACAACAAAGATCCTGACCTAAGCAAGAGCTGGCTGCTGTGACCACAGAGTGACAGAAACTCTTCTGCATTCTGGGAAGGGATGAGAAAGGACACAGCCTCGCTAGCAAGGAGTGGCCTCTTCTTCAGGCTGTCCCCAGACAAACAACAGCTGGAAAGCAACCCACTTCATTGAATGATAATTTAAAAAACAGTTTTATATGAGAGGTTCCACACTAACCTCTAACCATTAGAGGGATGGCTCAGTGATTAGGAGCACTTACTGCTCTTGCAGAGGACCTGGGTTCAGTTCCTGGCATCTCAACTGCCTGTAACTCCAGTTCCAGGTGATCTGGTGCCCTCTTCTGACCTCCACAGACTCCAAGCATGCATGTGGTCCACAGACATACATGCAGGCAAGCACTCACATATATAACATAAAATAAATAGATCTTTACGAAAAAGAATGATATAAAAAAGCAGACCAATCACTTTCCAAACTAGTTTTTAAATAAAAGAGAAACAATGTGATCTGATTTTCATACTCATCAACTTAGCAAAAAATCGTCAGTTTTTAAAATGTATAAATTTCTGAAATATTGATAACTCTGACAATTGTCTTTTTTACCAATGTAAGAGTGTGAAGAAATGGATATACTAAAAGATTACTCATGGGAGACTACATTGATAAGCTGTCTAAAGGTGATTTACCATTAGGATATTAAATATACATTATGATCCAATTTTTATAACTAGTGTATGGAAAATACTCATGCACAAGTCCAAGGAGACTTTTCTTCCAGATATATTCAGTCTGAATTACCCGAAGTCCATCAGTAGAAGGATCACCAAGAATGTACATCTACACTCAGGAGGGCAATCCCTTGCTTGGGAACAGGAGAGATCTGTTTGCAATGGCGGGGAATGGGATTCCAGACATATTTTAAGTAGAAAAAAGAGCAAAGGGCAAATCAGTGTGTGCAGCAGGCTTAGCAGTCGGTTTTCCTTTGCAGCAGCAGGATACCGAGGTCAGGTAGCTTTATAAAGAGATCTACTTAGAAATATTATCTAAGTTAGGGATGCACTTAGCTCACAGTTCTGGAGGTTTGGCGACAAGCTGCCAGCATCATTTCAGTGCTAACAAAGACCCCTGCAGAATGACATTGCAAAGGTGGGGGAATGTGTGAGAGGGACTGATCACGTGACCAGAAAGGAAGCCAGGGAACTATCCAGGGCTGGACTTGTTCTGACAACTCATGCCTATGACAACTAACACCAAGTCCCCAGAGAACCCCTTTAACCCCAGTGACCTCAGACCTTTCACTAATCCCAGCTCTTAAAAGTCATGGCACTCGACCAACATCTCACTGAGGACCGAGCCTCCAACACAACAAACCACCAACTACACCCAAACAGCAGCAATTCCTCGCCACTTATAAAGGCAGGAGGGAAGAAAAACCACTTTATAACCACACACCAAAGTGTAAATTCAAAGCCTAAAAGAGACACAAAACATAGGCCTGTCACTCTGAAGGTGGCGGGATAGCAAGCATCTAAGACAGCTGTAGTTTTAATTACCTTTTCACATTATAAATGTGATAATGCAGTATTTGCAGGATAGAAGTGGGAACACACTATATGCTTTACAACAAATGTTTAAGTCCCCTAAATTTCATGTGTTCAGACCTAGCCTCTAATGAGGAAGAGACATCTTGATAGGTTCTGAGGTTATGAGGACAGATTCCAGAAGCTCCTAGTCCTCTCTCCCACATGAGGCCGTCGTCTGTAAATCAGGAAGGGCCCCGATCAGACACCTACCAAACCAGCACTCTGACTCGGATCACCCCACCTCCAACATTACAGGCAATGCTCTCCTGTGGCACCAGCCATGTAATCTTCACAGTCCAAGACACGTCAGGACAGAAAAAAGACCAAGGACATCTGGGACATGTGACATCACCCAAGGGCCCACAGACATGGATGATCAGGAACAAAAGAAAATCAGAGGACTGGGCCTGCCTGAGGCTCACAGGTGGTAGGTTCCCCAGCCACGGCGCTGGAGGCAGAGAGGACAGGAAGCAGGGCTCAAGGTCCACCCAGTGAGCCACATCCTTCATCTCTTAAGGTTCCTCAGCCTCGCAGAACACCACACCAGCTGGGTGCTGAAACGCACGAGCTGGTGGGAGAGGTTTCCAATTCAGAACACAAGTCCTGCCTCCACCAGCTGTGGCTGGACACACGAAAGGATGGTGAGAAACCCACTGTCTCCAGTGAGCTTTCCACAGATGCCTTTGGCCCCTTAGTGTTTATGAGGTGTGTCTGGACCTCATGGCTTCCTTTCTGGTTTTCACAACTCATTTCATCTTAAATAAATACTCTGCTAATTGCTTTTCTTTTCTTCCTTCTTTCCCTTCCTTCCTCCCTCCCTCCCTCCTTCCCTTCCTCCCTCCCTCATTCCCTTCCTCCCTTCCTTCCTCCCTTCCTCCTTTCCTTTCTTTCTTTCTCTCTTTTTGCTTTTGTTTGTTTGTTTGGCTTTGGTTTTCAAGACAGGGTTTCTCCGTGTAGCCCTGGTCTTCCTGAAACACCCTCTGTAGATTGGGCTGGCCTTGAACTCAGAAGTCTGCCTGCCTCTTCCTCCCGAGTGCTGAGATTAAAGGCGTGCATCCACTTCCTGAACTCTTCCTTCCTTCCCTCCCTCCCTCCATTCTTCCATCCCTCCCTGCCTTTCTCCCTCCCTCCCTCCCTTCCTTCCTTCCTTCCTTCTTTCCTTCCTCCCTCCCTCCCTCCCTCCCTTCCTTCCTTCCTCCCTCCCTGCCTTTCTCCCTCCCTGCCTTCCTTCCTCCCTTCCTTCCTTCCTTTCTGAGTGGGTGTATGTGTGTGTGTCAGAAGGGTTACAGTGGCGTGTGCCCACGTTTATCTGGAGGGCAGGTGTCCTGCTCTAATGCTCGCCATCTTATTCTCTTGAGGCAGAATCTCTCACAAAACCTAGAGCTAGGCTGGGGCTAGCAAGCTACAGTGATCCTCCCGTCTACACTGTGGGTTATAGACATGAGCAGTCACCCCAGCTTTTGTGTGGATGCTGGGAATTGAACCCAGGTCTCCAGGCTTACACATTTTTCCCATTGTACGCTTGCCCCAGCTTTCTTGATTCTTCTCTGTCTATCCTAATTACTTCCACCGAGTCATCAGCTCTGTCAGGACTATGAACGGTTCATCTGTCTCTCGGTTCTTTCCCTCACCTGACGCAGTGCTAAGCCCACTGTGCTCACTGTATCACCAGAGACCTGCATCCATTCCTGAATCCCAGGGCAGGACCTACACGCCTATCTGCCTCCTTGCTAACAAAGGTTCAGTAGCCACATCTTGGATCCTGCACCTATTAACCTAATTTATCTGTCTTGTGTTTTTTGAACATTTTATTATTTTTGTACCACATGTGTACCACATGTGTGCCCCATGTGTGCCCCATGTGTGCCCCATGTGTACCCCATGTGTACCCCATGTGTGCCCATGTGTACCACATGTGTACCCCATGTGTGCGGTGCTCATGGAGGCTGGAAGAGGGCGATGAATCCCCTGGACTAAAGTCACAGATGCTTATCAACCACATGGTGGAACTGGAACTTGAACCTGGGTCCTCCGGAAGAACAGTCAGATGCTGTTAACTGCTGAGCCTTGTCTCCAGGTCCTGTGAGCATTCATTTGGATTGTCTACTTGTTTGGACTGAGAGCTTCTAGGTGGTTGTGCAGCACACTGTGGGTGTGTCTGGGAGGGCATTTGCAGGAGGGTTGACTAAGAGTGAGAGGTCTTGAGTTAAATGTGGCTACATCATCTCATAGGCTGGGAGGTGAGTGGAACAAAAGGGGAAGGGAAAATCCTGCCTATTTAGACCTCCCTCTCCCACCCCGCTCACCACCCTCACCTCGTATTATAGCGCTATAATATTCGCTTCCCTTCTCTGCCATATCTCCCTGCCAAGACGTACTCAAGCTTCGGAAACCATGAGCCAAAATAAATCTTCCATCCCTTGCATTGGTATTCTCTGCCATTGGTCCACGGTGATGCTCTTATGAGTTCCCTGGCTTCCGTGGGCCACAGGAGCCACACCCTGCCAACCTCCACATTGCTACTGCCTTGGCCATTGCATTCGCTCACCCTCCCAGGCCTATATCTAGGCACGCTTGCTTGGATAGTTTTCAAAATACGCTCATTGAACATTTAGTATGCTCAGCTCTGTGTTTTGAATAAGGAACCACATCTAGTAATTGTCTCTCCTCTGGGTCCCCGAAGTTCCTGGGGTCACCTTCTCCTACTGGGTTCTCACAGTATGCCTGGGCTAATCTACTTATGCACATGACCATGTCCCCAGAACTTAGACTGTGACTTTCTATATATGACTACTTCTCTTTCTATATTTGGCATCCCTTGAGAGCTAGTTTGGTACCTAGTCAGATTCGGTGGGCCTTTCTGATGTGACTAAATTCAGTCAATTGAATTAAGTGTCTAGAAAAAGCACAGATGAATGAAACTATTAATACCGGGTCCAGCACATCCCCCAACCCCCACCCCAGTGCCCTGTCCAGCGCTCTCCACAACATAGACCAACAGTCCCTGCGGCTGACAGACTGATTGATGTGTTTGAAAACGGAGAGTGACTCCTGGGGAGAGAGAGGTTTTCATTTGCTCAACATGTTTTGGCTTCAAACTCCCCAGCAGTCATGGCTGAGCTTACAAAACCAAAGCAGCAATTGCTTTCCTTCTAGAGCAAGGTTGCCACAGAGAAGGGGCCTGCTGGAGAGTCAGACGCTTCTGAACAGATCGATGGAGGCGTATCTGAAGACAGGAAATTCCAAAGGCTTTCCCAGGCTGCCTGAAGGACGGGCCCTATTATTAACCTCCTCTCTGAGGCCCAACTGCTGTCTGGCCTTGCACGACTGAAACCATTTGCTCCCGGGGCTCATGCGGTGGCTTTGTAGACCACAACCACTTCCTAGAAGCCAAATCAGTCTGAACAGTGAGGGTCTTAGTGGTCTGTGGGTTTAGAAGGCGGTTTCCGTGACACGAAGCCGGGGAAAGGATGAGCAAACACAGCAGGCTCAAGAGAAAGAAGCAAGGCCTGCTTTGGGAGATCCAGAGGTGACAGTCCAGCCCTGTCCCTTCTAGCAGCAAGACCCCCACTAGCTTAAGGGCTTGTTGCTGACCTGGGGGACTATACCCAAAGACCCCTGTATAGCCACCTCTAGGGGGCACTTTCTTTGGTATGCCAGGGCTGCTGGCTTGTGAGCTCTGTGCTCTGAAGTAGCTGGGAGGACCACAGGCTGTGGGTGGAGAACTGTGATGAGCAGATCAAGAGGTCCCCTGTGCCACCAAGATAGAGTTAGATCTGTCGGTACTTCCTGCGGATAGTCTACTAGTTCCGCTCCATTCAGAGCTATGCCTTCACCCTGGGAAAACAAGTCCCGAAGAGCAGAGGCTGCGTGCAGAATGAGTGAATCTGCATCCTGCTGCGATGTCTGGGCTTCCGAAGAGCCAGGTGGGGCCTGAAACTTGCCCATCTATCCGGAGTCTTGAGCTGTAAGAAGACAAGCCGGGCGGTGGTGGCGCACGCCTTTAATCCCAGCACTCGGGAGGCAGAGGCAGGTGGATCTTTGTGAGTTCGAGACCAGCCTGGTCTACAAGAGCTAGTTCCAGCGCAGGCTCCAAAGCCACAGAGAAACCCTGTCTCNGTGGATCTTTGTGAGTTCGAGACCAGCCTGGTCTACAAGAGCTAGTTCCAGCGCAGGCTCCAAAGCCACAGAGAAACCCTGTCTCAAAAAAAAAAAAAAAAAAAACAAGAAGACAAATGCGGGGGATATGCTGCCTCCCACTGATCATTCACACCTCAGGCAGCTGGGCCTTGTCTGAATGGCCAGGTTTTCTGAATGGAGAAGGAGGAGAAGGCCAGGCATCTAGGAAACTGGGGACTGAAGGAGGAAGCCATGCAGCAGGAGAACCTGAATCCAATCCCAAGAACCCACACACAGACCTGGCTCAGGGGAATAAGGCAGAGATTAGTCAAAGCTGACACCCCATGTGTTCCTATGGCCTTGGAACGTGTGCTACACATACACACAAACACACACACACACACACACACACACACAGAGAGAGAGAGAGAGAGAGAGAGAGAGAGAGAGAGAGAGAGAGAGAGAGAGAGAAGAGAGAGAGAATCTGTAAAGACCCCCAGCCTAAGCATAATGCCCCTCCTATGACAGTTTTGCAGGGACCGAGGGCATGATGTAGCTCATTGCCAGACCCAGCCTGTTAAAAAGCAACACAGAGAAATAGCATTTGCCTGGCATGACAGAACCATTGCACTCGTGAACCTGCAATGGCTGTGACTACATGTATAACACATGTACAACATCAAGCCAGTCAAAATCCCAGCAGGTGTGTGTGTTGGTGGTGGGGCTGGTAAAGTCCCATCCCTCCCTAAGGAGCTACTGGCAATGGATAGCTACTGTGCTGAACACTTTTCTTTCAACTTGACACAAGTTAATGACATCCAAGAAGAGGGAACCACAACTAAGAAAGTGCTCCTGTAAGATTGGGCTCTAGACATGCCTCTAGGGCATTTTCTTATTATTACTGGGGGAGGGCCCAGTCCTGGGCTGGCAGTCCTGCATTCTATAAGAAAGCAGTCTGAGCAAGCCAGTAAGTAGCATCCCTGTGGGGCCTCTGCATCTGCTCCTGCCTCCAGCTTCCTGCTCTGAGTGAGTTTCTGCCCTCGGTGATTTTGATGATCTTCGGTCATGGTCCTTCATCTCAGCAATAGTCTCCCAGACTAAGTCAGATCCTTAGGGAGGGAGAACTGGTTTTCTTCAGGAATGTGGTTCCCGAGGGGCAGCCATGCTACAGTAGACAGCCCTTTACCCGGGCTAACCGGGTACAGTAAGTGAACTAACCGGGTTCAGTAAGTGAACTGACCGGGTTCAGTAAGTGTAAAATCAGAGTACACGAAGCTGGGAGGAGAAAGGGGTGGAAAGTATAGACTAGGAAATGGGGGGCGGGGAACGAAGGTTAAATTTGACCAAAGTACATTATATACGTGTATAAAATTCTCAAATGATAGCAAAAGAATCACAGACACTGTTTACATGCAAACAAGTCAAATGATGAACAGTATAGTGAAAGACTGAAGAGAAAAGGGAGGGAGGGAGGGAGGGAAGGAGGAAGGGAGGGGGAGGGAAGGAGAGAGGGAGGGAGGAAGGAAGGAATGAGGGAGGGAGGGAAGGAGGAAGCGAGGGAGAAAGGAAAGAGAGTGGAAGAGAGGGAAGGAGGGAGGGAGGGGGAGGAAGGGAGGGAAGGATGGAGAAAGGGAGGGTGGGGGAGGGAGGAAAGAGGGAGGAAGGAAAGAAGGAAGGAGGGAGGGACGAAAAAAGGAAGGAAGAAAGGAAGGAAGGAAGGAAGGAAGGAAGAAGACAAGGTCAGGAAGCACACTTCCTGGGCACCTGACCTCTGAGGTCTCCCAGAGCCCTGTGCTCAGAAGGACCCCCATCATTTTATGCTTGGCTGCTCTGGTGTGGGCCCCACATCGTGCAGTTCATTCTGCTCCTACCTCTCCCCCTGCACAGCACAACAGCCCTTGGAGCAGAAGTCACCCCATCCTCATGGTTCTCTCCATGCTGCGTTTATTTCCTTCAGTCTATTTTTGTCCACCAGGGAATATTTGAAGAAATGTCCTTAATTCCAGGCACTTACATTTACCCCACCCCCACCCCCAAGCCTCTTTGGAGGTGACTTGAGTGTCGTGTGATCCCTCCTATTATTAGCACAATACCTAGTCAGCCCCAATCACCCAAACTCCTGCTTCTCATGACCTTATATATATTCGTCTCCTAGCAAAAAAGTGGCATGACCCCTAGCCTCAAGAATACTTGGCCCAGGTCCCTGTTTCTCAGCTATATCTATTGTCCTAGTCCAGAATGACACCAGCTTCTACGTGTCTTGCTGACATTTCTGACTTTTAGTGGGGAATGCCATTAATCAATCCCCTGAATCTGTTTTGGAAAAATTAAATAGCTCAAGTCAAGGCAAACACAGTAAATAATCCTTCCACAATCCAGAGAGCGGTGGGGGCCGTGGGGACAGAGTGCTGTCCTCTCGTCATTTGAAATGCATTTAATTTGCTGCTGGATCTTCCACACCAGCCTAGGGTGCTCACTGGCCACAGAAAAGAAGAAATCAAAAGCTCCTTCCAAACAAGGGGCTCTAGCTCCAGTGGGAGAAGTGTGAGCCGGCGTGCTGGAGAATGGCCTTGTCAACAGGAGTAACTCTTCCTTATGGCATAATGTGTAGGGATCAACCCTTTAGATAGTTCTGTGTGCATGTGTGTTTGTGTTCACATGTATACAGGTGGGTGTAAGTTCCCATGCATGTATGTGCGTAGAGGACAGAGGACAGCCTTGAGTATCGTTCCTCAGGCTCTGTTCACCTTGTTATATACATCGCTCTGTGTGGGTGCACTTGTGTGTGTGTGTGTGTGTGTGTGTGTGTGTGTGTGTGTGTGTTAGGCCCATAGCTGACATCAGGAGTCTTCTTACATTGTTTTCCACCTTATTCATTGAGACATGATATCTCAAACAAGCCCAGAGCTCTGCTGTTTCCACTCAGAGCTGGAATTACCGTCAGGCTGCTACACCTTCCCAGCATTTCCATGGGTTCTGGAAACCCGTGCTGGTATGGAAAAGATTTTACCTGTTATCTCCCTGTTTCTGGGGTCGGGGGACAGGCTTTTTCACATGGCCTCTGGGGATCACACTCGGGTCCTTGTGCTTCCAAGGAAAGCACATTGCTCACTGCCCAGCCCTTGACCTCGCTCTAACGGGCATGGATCCTCTGGGAGAATCAGTACCAGCCTGGTGGGTAAGTGTGACTGCTGGAGTCTAGCGTAGGCTGACCCGAAAGAAGTGTGTGTGTGGGGGGGGGGTGGCTACCTGATAATCTCTTCCTGAGTAGCTGGGGGACTCAGCTGTGGTCCTTTGTCATCCCTCCCACTGACTGCTGGAGATTTTTTTGTTTGTTTGTTTCAGCACACCTCCTCTTGACTCAGGAGCAGCCCTACCAGCTCTAACAGAACCAGGTAGAAACCCAAGCTGTCCGTTCTGGTCCTGATTGCTCAAAGTGCACACAGTTTCTATCTGAGCCAAGTAGGCTGAGCATCCCTTTAGAGCAAACCACGAGGAGAGGCCAAGGGAGCATGGGGAGGGAGGGGAGCAACACAAGGAGGGTCTTCTAGTCCCTCCACCAGGATACCAGCTCTGTGACTTACAACATCTTGAACCACAGAGACCAGCCCAGCAGATACAAGCTGGAGTAAAAGAACTGCCTAGCAGAACCTGCCCCAACCTCTGACCCGTACCATTGGAACATTGTGGCATCCATCTTTCCATGTCTGTGACAGAAATACCCAGGCAAGCAATTTAAAGGAACAGGGGCCATGGCCCACAGTTTCAGGCACTCTGGTCCATGGTCACCTGGCCACGCGTCTGCAGGTCTGCGGTAAGGGGTTATGTCATGGTGTGAGTGCGTGGCCCAGGAAATCTGTTCATCCCATGATGACCAAGAAGCAAAAAGGAGAGACAGGAGGCAGCGAGGTCCCATATTCCCTTCCAGGGCACACACGGTCCAGACATCCTTTCATTAAGGCCCCGCTTTCTGAAGGTTCTGCTTTCCCATAGCATCAGAGCTGAGAGCCAAACCATAATGGGTGTGACAACACAATGGCAGCTTGCTGAAGTTAAGATAGCTACGCACACGGGGAGTGATCAGTAGAAACCAGTAGAGGACAATCTCGAGTGCTAGGAACCCAGCAGGCATTTTCCGTCTTCAGAGACTCACCTGCATTGGGAACACTGGTTAGATTACATCTCTTGAATGTCTTAGAATGCTGGAGTCCATATCTAAGAATGCACATCCCTGAACTGAACTCACAGTTAGATATGGGTCTCATATCCCTCTGCCCTCTGCCTGTGTGCTGCCCTCGCCTATGTCCTGTCCCAGCTCAATTTTCAAATCATTTGACCCAGCTGCTTCCTGCCCATTCTTTACTTTGATGCTTTCTTGAATGTCAAGCTGCAGGTGGCTCACCTAGTTCTTCTGCTGAAAGGCCACTGCTCTTTCCACAGGCCTGGAACAGGCTGAGTTCATTAGATGTGGGTTACAGAGTCCCCTGCTGTATACCTGAAGGCTAAATTTTACTTTCTTTAGTCCTGGAAATACACCAGGTTTTCTTGAGATGTGTAAGAGAGGAGCATAGGTATTGGTAGATTTTCGTGTGGTGCTAGAGCTCCCTGGTTGGTGTGGAGATCTAGACCATAGTCTGGGGAAGGATGTCAGAGTGAGCTACTGAGAAGCATTTTAATCCTTGATGAAAAACTAAGCTAACCAGATCTGAGATTTCCCACCTTATGACTATTTTCTAGGACAGTGTTCTTGCCTCACCCTGGCACCGTGATAAAAAAAATACCCTGACAAAAATCAATTTAGGGGACAATGGGGTTATTTTAAATGACAATTCCAGTCCATCATTACAGGTATGCTGTGGAATAATGCTCTTACACATTGTAAAGATTTGTCACTTATATTGGTTTAATAAAACACTGATTGGCCAGTAGTCAGGCAGGAAGTATATATAGTGGGGAGACCAGACTAGGAGAATTCTGGGAAGAGGAAAAGCAGAGATGTAGTCACCAGCCAGACTAGAGGAAGCAAGATGAGAATGCCTTATTGAGAAAAGGTATCAAGCCACATGGCTAAACATAGATAAAAAATACAGGTTAATTTAAGTTGTAAGAGCTAGTTAGTAATAAGCCTGAGCACTAGACCAAATAGCTCATAATTAATATGAGCTTCCTTGTGTTTATTTGGGACTGAACAGCTATGGGACCAGGTGGGAGAGAAACTTCTGTCTACACAGGGAGACCAAGACAAGAACTTCAAACAGCTAGTCATGTCACATCCACAGTTGAGAGCAGAGGGACACAAACATAGGAACATGCTTGCTTGCTTGCAACTTGGTTTCTCCGCTCTTACACAGTTCAGGGGTACTGCCTAGGGAATGGTGCTACTCACGCTGGGCTGGACCTTCCCACACCAATTAATGTAATGAAGATAATCTCTCACAGATATGCCCACAAGCCAACTCAATTCAGACAATCTCTTACTGAGATTTGCCTTCCAGTTGACTCTAGCTTATGTCAAGTCAATAATTAAAACCAACCTTCATCACAGACAGCAAGTGTGTCTCTTTATTGTTTAAACCATTTGTTCTTTAGTCCAGCTTTCTGTTGTCATAAACATCCTCCTATAGGTTGATAGCCCTTGCTCTTGTCTATCTATAAGTCATTAGTGTCTCATTACCACTGTACCCATGCTGCCCCTCCTCTGGGAAGGTATCTATTGTCACTATGACAAAATATTTAAGGAAATTTAGGAGGGTAAAGGATTCATTTGGGCTTCAAAGGGTTCTAAGTATGGGCACTGCATCCCCTTGTCTTGGGCTTCGGGTGGCATGACGCATCACTGCAGGAGTGGATGGTAGAAGAGGTCCTTAAACTGATGATGGCCAGGAAACAAAGATAAAGGGGAACAGGAAGGATCCAGGGCCCCAATACCCCTTCAAGAATGTGCCACCAATGACCTAAAACTCCCCCTAAGGTTCCACTTCCTTTAAAACTTCCAGTCTCTTCCAACAGCTCTGCAGGCTGGCAACCAAACCTCTACCACACAACGTCGAAGATAAAACTCAGATTCCATCTAAAGCATTGAGATCTATGCTCTTCTTCCCATCTCCACACCCAGACAGCTCATCCTCCTCCAGGGTCCCTGATGTCTATTGCATATATTCAACCAAATGCAAGCCCATCGATGTGAGTGGGGCCCAATGCTGGTGCCCAGCGGCTGTGCTTGATGCTCCTCCCATCAGACATGGAGACACCCCTAACTTCTCCACAGAGGGGGTGATGCCAGGCAACTACCACACAGTGGCCCCATGGGAAGCCCGAAGATTGATGGTTTGCACCCTGATAGTGTGTAGTTAGAGATGTGTCTTATAAGAACAGAAGTGAGCTCACCCCAAGACAGCTCCACCCCAGAAACACTGCAGAATGGCCTTCTGCATACATGCACTCCTTAGCCTCACCATTCACTAACATCAGTAGCCTTGGCTACAAGTTAATTTCTGAGACAGTTCCAAATGAAGTATCACCAAGAAAGCTGTAGAAAAGTCACATGAGTCATCCCAAGACAGAAATTAATCGGGAAACCATAATGATTACATTATGTTGTCTTTCCATAACAACTATGGCTCCCCTATGCACTCTGTGACAAACTCTCAGAAAGCTTGTCTCTATGTGAGCTGTTGCAGCTTCATTCCCATTATTGTGACAAACACCTTGGCCATAAACAACTTTAGGGAGAAGGGGGCTTATAAAGCCAGGTCATAACCCGGTACTGAGCTCAAAGCAAGAACTCGAAGCTAGGAACTTGAAGGCAGGCCTGCTTGCTATCCACAGAGCATGATCCCTAACCAAGAAACTCACCCACAGCCAAAGAAGTGCCATAGGAACCAGGAGGGATGCTGCACGCTGGCTCCCAGGCTCGCTGATACTCAGCTAGCTTTCTCATAGGGCTCAGAACTACCTATCTAGGGAAGAGCGCCACCCACAGGGAGCTTACCTCCATCAACACTCAAGACGATCCTGACTAGACATGCCCACGGTCACTCGCCTGAGACTCTTTCCAGGCGAGTCTATGTGATAACATGTTGATGGTGGTTGAAAGCCAACCGTTGCATGCTGCCTCTCACTTTAACAACAAATAATATGCTAATACATACACACTCAGTAAATAATAAATACAGGATATGAGCCCAGGTGTCTGGCCCTGAGCATGGGCTCTTCATGTTTTACACCGGAAAAAAAAATCTCTCCTATGCACTCAGTACATGTGCATGTTTTACATACACGGTCTCATTCAGCATTCTCAGTAGGACCGTAAGGAAGATTACCCATGATGCTATTTTGGGGAAGAAGATTACCCATGATGCTTGGATGTTACTTATGCTGCTAAGTGTAAGCTCCACGGGGGCCACCAGACAACTTGCTTTGTCCCCATCCTCCAGGTTCCTGTTTTAAAATTTCATTTTCAATAAGAAACCACTTTTCAGAAGGGAAAATTACCTAGTACCATTGAATGGAGAATTTTTTTTTTCAGTGTCAAAGGGGGAAGAAAAAAACCAGTTGGCCCAGTTTTTCATAGTGGCATGTTGATGAAATGCCGTGAATGAGTTGTGGGGTGAATGAATGAAATATTTCAAAGCAGAAAAATAAATCACGAGGAAGAACCAATTCCCCGGAGAAACAAGGATGCAGAGAGCAATTCCCTAATTCCCGGCCCGTCTCACATCTGTCACCCTAAGAAAGAACCTTCTGTCAACACCTCTTTGATGAAGACCCTCGGCCAGAACACTATCACGTTCTTTGGGGCTCTCTCGGTCTCCATGTCTGGTGTTAACACTGCAGAGTGTCTTTGTCCTGGTGAATCCAACATTAGCACTAGCCAACTGCCCTTCAGCAGGACTCTGGGAAGTGAGGACACTGGGGGCATCAGCCAATGTCCCTGGTGAGGGCGTGAGGAGGAGTGTGCTTTCATTTTGCAGGAACATGGATATTTATTCTCCTACCCAATTCCCTTAAAAACAGATGACAAAAATCTTGTCTGTGTTTTCAGGACTCACTTCCAGTATTTACCTTCTTGGTAGAGACTCCACGGCTAAGCATGGGATTGTGCTGTTCAGGGGCCACAGGCACACAGGTAGCATGACGCTGGCATGGAGGAAGCACTGAACACATTTTAAAATTAAACAGACTAATACCGGTGTGTTAATCAGCTCTCTGTTGCATGACAAAATATTAAAGGCAACTTGGCAGGGAAAAAGATTCATCTGGGCTTCAAAGGGTTCTAAGCATGGGCACTGCATCCCCTTGCTTTGGGCCTCGGGTGGCATGACGCATCACTGCAGGAGTGGATGGTAGAAGAGGTCCTTAAACTGATGATGGCCAGGAAACAAAGATAAAGGGGAACAGGAAGGATCCAGGGCCCCAATACCCCTTCAAGAATGTGCCACCAATGACCTAAAACTCCCCCTAAGGTTCCACTTCCTTTAAAACTTCCAGTCTCTTCCAACAGCTCTGCAGGCTGGCAACCAAACCTCTACCACACAACGTCGAAGATAAAACTCAGATTCCATCTAAAGCATTGAGATCTATGCTCCTCTTCCCATCTCCACACCCAGACAGCTCAGCCTCCTCCAGGGTCCCTGATGTCTATTGCATATACTCAACCAATGCAAGCCCATCGATGTGAGTGGGGCCCAATGCTGGTGCCCAGTGGCTGTGCTTGAAGCTCCTCCCATCAGACATGGCGACACTCCTAACTTCTCCACAGAGGGAATGATGCCAGGCAACTACCACACAGTGGCCCCATAGGAACCCCCTAGGGAGACCCAGAACTAGGGTGAGCTTTGTCTGCCTGTCATTTCGCATATGGAGACAGGTGACAGGATGGAGAAATGAAGCAACAATGTTTCCTGAGGGCCGGAGGAGGACAGGCCTGTGACAGGTTATCTAGGAGGAGGGTCTGTGTGGGTCAGGGACTCTCCACAGCCAGAATCTCTGGAAGTTTATCTCGATCTCAGTAGATCATTCTAGTGTCTTGTCTTCCACAGACCCTCATTCACCCTTTGTCCAATGGGTGTCCACTTTGTGCTCTGTGAAACTCTTGAGTGGTCACACATGCCACCTGAAGATTACGCTTTTGGATGCTGAATCCCAAGGACACTTAATCAGCTAGATACCAAGAATCTCTTAGGGCTGCTTCTCCAGCCACGTGACCCCCTTCATCTTCTGCCTCACGCCTACCACACCACCACAGTGTCCCCAACATTCCCTCCTACCCACGAGTAGCTCCTAGGCACTTGTCTTCTGCCCCATTTCACACCTTTTTTTTCTTTTCATTTTCTCATGCCCTGTGCATTATCAAACTTCTATTATTAATGCCCATTTCCTGGTTGGATTGTGAAGCTCCTTAGAAGCTGGGGCCCTGCCTTACACTACTTTGTACTATTTCCCACAGCCTGAGGCTGCTGAAGAAGAGGACACACGGCACCAAAGAGTGAGTAGAAACGTCTCTTCCGAGAGGCCTCACCCTTCTCGGACAGAGAACTAGAGGTGGTCAGGGAGCCGGCTAGCCCTTTTTGTAGAAATCGCTTTACCTACCTCCTATCTCCCGGAACTGCTAGCCAGAGGGCATGTCTCCCTCTGCTACCACCCTTTGCAGAGAGAGCTGGCTCCCGTAAATCCCCATGGAGACTGGCAGAGACATTTCCAAGGGAGGCAGCCCGGACGCCTCCCCTGGACTCAGTGTACCCTCTTCTCAGGGACACATTGGCTTAGCAAAGGCTCTGCTGGCTTTCGGAATCCCAGCCATTCTCTGCACCAAAGCCCCCAGATGGCGTGTTCTGTGGAGCACACGGTGATGGAGGGAGATATCAGAAAGGGAAGAAAGCCACCTGGGGCTATGTGCCACCAAATCATTTGTCCCTCTGTCCTAATCCTTCCACAGAATGTCTTGCTCTCGGTAAGCACTGAGACAGCCAAAGAAGCCTTCGACGCATGGACTAGAGGCACACTGGTCAGCACAAATCCCTTCTCTCTAATCAAGCCTCCTTCCTCACTCTGGCTGAGTTGGAAAGCTCTTGAGAGGTAGCAGATTGCAGGCACCGAAGGCTGCTGTCTTCTGTTTATCCACAGAGTGAGGACTGGCCAATGCAAGAGCCCTGTACTGTTCCTTCCATGTGCTGCTGGCTCTGCAGCCTCCGAGCAGCCGCCTGGGCTAGCTGCAGTGCCAGCCCCTCTGCTAGGCTACCTCCCACTCCCCTGGCTTTCTCAGAGGGAGCTGCAAGGGATTGATCTCCCAGGCAGTAGTACTCAAACCACAATCTGAGAGAGGCCATGGCCCATGAGCAGGACACAACTAGAAATTCTCAAAGTGAAATAGGTAGGAACAAAATATATTGCACGTGCGCACGCGCACACACACACACACACACACACACACACACACAGAGAGAGAGAGAGAGAGAGAGTGAGAGAGAGAGAGAGAGAAGATTCAAAATGCATTCCCTGCTGTGTATGACAATTCCAAATATTTCTGAGACTTCAAAGAACCAAGTCTTGCACCTGACTCAGGGTCTGGACATCTGAGGCAGTGTGACTCTTATTCAGAACTGATCATTCTTCTCAGAACACCGTTCAAATGGAAAACCCCACTGTAAACAAGGCAGGGGGACAAAGGTACAAGGACAAGGGAGACCAAGAAATGAGGAAGAAATCTCCACCTTCCTAAAGTACAAGATGGGAAGGAGGAAGAGAGAAGGCCGGGAAACAGGGCATGGTACACAAATCTTCCCCTAACGTGGTAAGGTAAATGTTTGTTTCTACCGCTGGATGGAACCTCGGAGTTCAGGTTCTGGTCGGAAACAGTTGGACTCTAGGAATTAGGGTATTCTTCATCACTTTTCCTAAGCCCACTTGTTAGTCTTCCGGGTCCACATGCCACGGAAGCAGTGGCTCTCCAAGGACAGCTGTTTCCCTGGGGAAGCCTGTCCCCCTCTGGCTTCCTGTTTACACAGTCCCTAGATGGCTGATGTTGTAAAAGGGAAGAGAGGTGTGGGTTGTATTCCCAGCACCCAGCTCCCAGCCCCCAGCTGCCGGCCCGCTCAGACGCTGGTTGCTTGCTTATGCCCGAAATAACCACATGACAATTATATTCATTTAAACTCTGCCTGGCCCATCATCACCAGCCTCTTCTTGGCTAGCCCTCACATCATAAACTAACCCATTCCTAATAATCCGTGTGTCACCACGAGGTGGTGACTTACCAGAAAAGTCTAACCTGCATCCATCTGCGGTGGGGGCCTCATGGCGACTCTCTCACTTCCTTTCTTCCCAGAACTTCCGTTCTGTCTACTCCGCTCACCTAAGGGCTGTGTTCTATCTTACAGGCCAGGCATACTCTTTATTTAACCAATCAATGCACAGAAATACAGAAGAACCCTCCTACAGGCTGAGGTGAGGAGGACCAGGTCCAGCTCTGAGGCCTGGCAAGCTACCTCTTTGGGAGATAGGTTCTATAAGAGAGTATGGACGGGCATGACTGTGTGTAAAATGGTTCTGTGATTCTGTAAACTACAGACATAGGCTCAGAAATGAGTATGGAGTAGACAGAACCTCGCTGGTCTGCACCTGAAATGGCGTACGGTTACTTTCAAACCGTGGCTGTGATGGAGCGCCATGAGTAAGGCAGCTTAGAGAAGGAAGCGTTTATCTGTGGTGATGGTTCCAGATGGACAAGAGTTTGTTGTCATCGTGGAGAGGAGGCAGAGCAGCCAGCTGACAGGATGGCACTGCCCCAGAAACCTGAATGCTCACATCTTGAACCCCAAGCACAGGGCAGAGAGAGAGCAAACTCAAAATGTCAGGAGTCTTTAAACTCTCAAAGCCTGCCCCCCAGTGACAGACCCCCTCAAGGAGGACTCACCTCCTAAGTCTCCCCAAACAGCTGTTTGGGGTTCAAATGTTCAAACGCCCAAGACTTTGGAGGCCACCTTAACCAAACCTCCACAGATGGAAAACTCTGCGCCAAGGCCCAGTAAAAACCTGTGGTCACACATTTATCCCCTTCGGCTGTGACCGGTGCCTGTTGTCACTGTGCAAGGCACGAAGAGTTGTGGGACAGAGTTGATGTGGGAGGGTGAACCAGGCCCTCTGGGCAGCTTGGCGGTCATCTCTTGCCTGCTTGATCTCCTCGTGGCCCTGCTTTGCCCACAGACTGCAGGGCTCTGCGGCTTACAGCCTTACCCCAAACCCTTGTGCGTAAGTAGGGGTCCCTTGCCTCTAAGATGGCCTCTGGGAGATCTTTATGTTAAGAAGAAGGGAGCCAGCAACACTGGCCACTGTCAATAATTCTGTCTGTTAGGGTCAGAGATAACGAAGTTGACAGACAGCCAGGACCTAATAACAACTATATTCTCCTTGACCTTAATAAAGGGGGAGGGAGTATGCTTTCGTCCCGGTTCATCTTGTCCCCGTTCATCTTGGGTGGTAAGTGGTAACCTCTGCTCTAAGGCTCCACCCTCCTCTTACCCGTGTCCTAACCTGGTCTCAGCACAATACCTGAGCCACACTAGGATGGGGCAGGGACCTGAAAAAGCTACCTTCTCATAGACAAATGTTAAAATCGACCTGGGGCTGAGACCCAGGACAGGGATACAGTGCTGCATTTTGGTCCTTGGGAACTTTCTCTGAAGTTACTCTATAGGTGGAGACATGATTCCAATCACAAAGGTGGAAGGTAAAAGCAAATGGAGTGCCGTGCACTTGTAATCCAGCGACAGCCAAATGGGAGGTGGAGGTGGGTGGACTCTTGGGTACTCACAGATGAAGTGGCATGGTCAGGTTCCAAGTGAATGAGAGACCCTATCTCAAACAAAAAATAGGTCATCGAGGGATGCTGCCCAATGCCGTCCTTTCAACTTCACATGTATACAGCCAGCGCAAGAGCAGGAGACATGAAATAGGAAGCCCTTGGCCATCCCTCGTTCTCATCACAGCGGCTTCTGTTTGGAAGACAGCACAAGGGAGACGCCACCTCCTCCCTCTCTCCACAGAGAAGCTGAAGGGGTCTGAGGCTATGTAGCTCCTAATGTGTGTGAGAGACAAAGGCCCTCCCACGCGGTTATGTAAGGCAGTCTTGGACCGAGAGCCATGCCTGAATCCAAAAGGAGTCTGGATTTCTTGTAAGCTATAATTGCTTAGAAGAGACCAAATTTTCCAGAAATCAGATTCAGATAGTATTGGCCTGAGACCAATCTCCACAGCCCAAAGCACGTTACAGACTCTCTAGAGACTTTACCTAAAGTTTCGCAATTACTTTATTTATTTTTTATTTTTTTACTTTTTGGGTTGTTCTCTCTCCCTCTCTCTCTCTCCCTCCCTCTTCCTCCCTCCTTCCTTCCCTCCTTCTCTCTCTCTCTCTCTCTCTCAGATAGGGTCTTGCTATGGTAGTCAGGCTACCCTTGGACTCACTGCAATCCTCCTGCATCAGTCTCCAGAATGCTGAGATTATAGGTATACATCATGATGTGTCATTTATATAGCATCCCTTGAGCTGTGTACAGAAACCACTGACCCAGCCACATCACCGATGATGGCTACAAAGTAAATGATGGAAGTTCTAGCAATAGCCACTGAAGCTTAGGTTTCCTGTCTTATGCCCTTACCTCTTCTCGGCACCAAACGCCCGGGGGTCTTTAATTCAACTTGCCAAATGCACCTTGACATTGGTAATGACCAGAGTAGTTGACCAACTGTCTGCTGTAAGAGTTCTTACTGATCCAAAATGCAGGCTTGGATAGCACACAGGGCTAGCTGCCCTCAAAACTGAGATAGAGCATAGCTCAAAGAAGGACTCATTAAACACAGGTAGGCAGGCTCCACTCTACTGAAATTCAGTAGGTCCCATGGGAGAAACCCAAGAATTTGTTCTGGTTTTTTGAAAGTTCTCAGCTGCTACCAACGCTTCTGGACAGAAGGCCACGCTTGCCACCATAGACCTACAGGTTCTCTCAATTAGCTACCAACGTGCTAGGGACAGTGTGTTCTCATCCTCCCTCCATCTAAGATATGGTCCATCTGTCTGTCCTCTGCCCTGGCTCCTCACGGGATTCTTCTTTAACCTCTCCCTCTGCTGCTGGAGTTTCCCAGGAGGGAGACTGTGACTCCCAGATGTCATTGGCCTCTTTCCCTCTCATGCCCTTCATGTCTCATTCTCGTGATGACGTTTCAACAGGTTAGCAGGATCCCAGCTTGATGGCTCTGGTTGTAAATTCTCGCCTTTCACTGAAGGCTCCAAGAAGCACCAGGGACTTGAAGGTGGGCACGATGAACCCATCCCATAAAAGTCACAGCACCAGAGCAGCTGAGTCCCAAGGGGAAGGATGACCGGACGTCGACCAGAGTTCCCAAGCTAGAGGGTTGTCCCGACCCTCTTAGTGAGGGCACGGAGGGGATCCAAAGGCTGTGCACACAGAATGGCTTCCATATAGCAGGAAAGAAAATGGAGAAGGAACACCCGATCTGGCACTGCTACCATCAGTGCTGAGGAGTCAGTCTCCAGCCTGAAGTGTGGTTGGGGAGCAAGGCTTCAAATTATACATGAGACACACAAGAGATTCTGTACCTATCCGTGGTGTCAGCCCCTACAGACAAACCCAGAGGAGATTTATCACAGAAGGGAAACGCTTCACACATTTGGATGTCACCGTGTCGGTGAACCCCAGCAGATGGGCTCAAGAACAGGAAAGGGTCTCAGCTGCTTCTGCTTGCAAAAACGGTGACTCTGAGATAATCTGATCTGTCAGATCCTTCCACAAACAAGCATGGCCCACTGGTCCTGGGAGAGAGATGTTTGCCTACCTGAACATGCCGATGGTAATACACTGTTTTCCTGCCATCCAGGAGGGAAACCCTGGGACCATCACCGCCCTGTAGTGTGTATTTCAGACAACAACCACCATCCACCATAGGAAGAAACTTCAAGGTCACAAGCCATAGTATATTTTCCTAAGGGAGAAAGGCTGAATCATCCTATAGGAAGCCCTAAGATGGCTAGGGGTCAGGAAATGAGCCGACCGTGTTTCCTCTGTGGGGGTGGATCTTGCATCCCTGCTAGCCAGGACTTCCGCCGTGTCTCCACCTCAGCCATGGAAGCAGACAGAACTTTCCCCGGCTGCACTTTGGGACCTCTAAGTCTCAGAGGTTCAAGAGCAGAAGAGTAGGTCTAAGATACTGTGAGGTGCGCTTGTCTTTTATTAACTCGGTCACGTGGTCCTTGAGGGTGCAGTGTGTAGATGATGTCACGCCATAGTGTCAAAGGGACACCCCTGCTTGACACTCCCACAGGTAGAGAAAGCAGGAAAGACCCCAGTGCTTATTGTCATTATCTCATAAACTGTGTGACTGAGGGGGCTCCCGCTCTGTGTTCCCTGCCTGCTTTTCTCCAAAGTGGTCCCAGGGTAGTTAGGGAGTGGGGGCTTCTTTAGCCTACTGGCTTTTGGAGCAGGTTAAGAGTCCCAAGATACTGTGAACTAGTCATAGATACCGGAATTGAAACCCCCGGGAGAGCAATGTCTTCTAATAAAACCCAGAAATCTAACATCCTTGGCTTTTGCTTCTTACCTGCCAAACAAAGATTACTATAAATTTCCAAATCTTTTTTTTAAACCATAACTATATAATCTATGACTCACCTCCTTTTCCTTCTAAACTGTGAGCCATTCTCCCATGGACAACTCTTGCTGGACTGTGTTTACTCTCCAGGGTTTGGCTTTTCCCTTCTGAGTCAGCTTGGTTTTCCAGTAAGTTCCTTGAGCAGAAGGTGCCGAGGAGACCACACCACACCACACCCTTTGTGTGGCTTCACCCAGTACGCACACTGTGCGGTCAGGAAACAGGAACACTCGCAGAGCTGAACGGACGCTCTTGGCTTTGCTTGGTGGCTAAGAACCAAGCTTTGTGGACCCGTGGACGCAGACGGCTTCTGTGTCAGCTTCTCCGTGTGGGATGGAGGCCGTTGTGCCCTCTCATCACTAGTGTGTGAGTTTTAAATGAGCTGATGTGCACGGTAGCCGTCAGAAGGCCTAGTGTGGTTGTGAGCACCAGCTCTGGTTTCTATCAGCCGTGGAAGCTTCCGTTTGCTTCGGTTATGGAGACAAGCCAGTAGAAAAGTGACTGCTACGCACGCGTGACGCACCTGGCTTCCATCACCAGCACCACGCGAGCGAGGAATAGTGGTGGACACCTACACTCTCATTTGCTCTGGACTGATGGAGGCAGGAGGATCTGACCTGCAAAATTATCCTGGACATCAGTAATCAGCCTCATGTCAGGAAACTTGAGACCCTGCTTCATCCCCCCCACCACCTTTACCTTCCTTTCTCAGAAGTACAGAATTTAATGCCGTCTCCAGCACTCGTAGGTGCCACATATGACAGTTTGAGAACCCCCAAGAACCCTGAACCCTCTTCAGTGTCCCTGACCTGAGCTCCAACCATGCCCCCTCAGACTTGGCTGGCTGCCTTGAACCATACTGGCACAGTAGGAGACAATGGTTTCCCTGTCCACACACCCTCGAGTGGTATTGGTTGTGCTTCCGCCAAACCTCCTTTGCGGGGAAACAATTCCTTGCAGACCTCAGCAACGAAGGCACCCAGCAAAACTTCCAGTGCACAGCTTTCTCAAGGCCCTCACTTGACAAAAGGGCCTGTTAGGAGTTGAGTTGTTTGCCTCAGACCCAGGAACAGAAGGTGACAAACCATGTCCCTGTGGAGAGATGCAAGCACCAGACAGTTGGCAGCACTGACACTGCCAGTGATAAGAGATTGGCTTCCTCAATTGAGGTCCCACTCAGACCCTGTTTGCCAGCCCCAGAAGCCATGTGCCCTGCTAAGGAAATAAGATTTTTTTTCTTCACTCTCCCACACCTTTTGTGACAGTTCTTTTCTGTCCCTTGAGAAATGTGTGTCTTTGTGGGACCTGTCCTCTGCCCTCCTTTTGTGAACATACCAAGCAAAGATCCATTTAATTTTCAACCCTGGTGTCCATCAATAAATTGCCTCTGTTCTGGCCTGGGAGGGGTGCCGCCACCTTCCTTCCTCGGCAGGCATTCCTCTTGTACAGGGAGTGTTTCTCATTATCTGCCTTGACCTCTGGTGCAAACCTCTTTTCATCCTCTCCTTGGGCTTTCCTTATCATACTTTACAGTCCCTTAGCCTCGTTCTGTAAGCGGCCACCTTCTCAGCACCGGTTTTCCGTCCCTTGCCTGTGTCCTCTGCTATAACCTTCATTATCCCCCTCCCGTCACCCGTCAGAGCCTCGGAAAGCTCCATCCTGGCCCTCCCCAAACCTTACGCTTCAGACATTTTGCTTCCAAGTGCTCCAAGCTGCCTGACACAGGACAAAAGGCCGAGGTGCCAGTGGGCCCATCCCAGAACTCCAGGAGTGGCCCCTCACGAATACTGCCTATGTGCCCAGTGCCAGCCTACATGAAGGAGAGAAATGCCCATCCCCGGTCTGGTGGGGTTTATAATTGAATCAACAGGAGCGTGATATGCAGTTAGATAGCTCAGGTTGGCCGTCCAGAGTGCCCACACCACCCCAAGCCCCGAGAAGTCCCACAGCTCAAGACTTGGAGCATCACACGGTCATGCAGCGTCCACCAGAGACCCGCGAACACCTAGCCACACAATCGTGCAGTGTCCACCAGAGACCCACGGACACCTAGTCACACCGTCATGCAGCGTCCACCAGAGACC
>JAQHUG010000006.1:15059622-15086380 GCA_028555095.1 Dicrostonyx torquatus
CACCTAGTCACACAGTCGTGCAGCGTCCACCAGAGACCCGCGAACACCTAGTCACACAGTCGTGCAGCGTCCACCAGAGACCCGCGAACACCTAGCTCTGATGGAAACTGAGGCTGGCGTGAGGACATAGAGAAGGGGCAAGAGCAAGCAGGTCCGGACTAGTAATGACACGCACAGGGCCAGAGCAGGGAGAACACAGGGCAAGCTGGGCGACAATAAGTTGCTGTCCAGGCTTCCTTCTTGGTCTTGTCAGTAATCACCCTTACCGCCATTGCTGTAGTAAGGTCCGCCCACATGGACACTTTTATGTTCTTCTCCTTTCCCAAGACCCTCCCCTAACATCTTTCTTCTCATCCTCAGGCCTCTTAAACCTAGGGCAGGTAGCAGGCCAGGGCTGGGAGCACACATAGTCTTCCTGACAGAGCTGGGAGCACTCACGGTCTTCCTAGCAGAGCTTGGAGCACCCACAGCTTTCCTGACAGAGCTGGGAGCATCCACAGCTTTCCTGACAGAGTTGGGAGAACCCATAGCTTTCCTGACAGAGTTGGGAGAACACACAGTCCTCCTGACAGAGTTGGGAGCACCCACAGCCTTCTTGGCAGAACTGGGAGCACTCACAGCCATCCTGACAGAGCTGGGAGAACTCACAGCCCTTCTGATAGAGCTGGGAGCACCCACAGCCTTCCTGACAGAGCTGGAGCACTCACAGTCTTCCTGACCCAGCTGGGAGCACCCACAGCCTTCCTGACAGAGATGGGAGCACTCACAGTCTTTCTGACCCAGCTGGAAGCACCCACAGCCTTCCTAACAGAGCTGGGAGCACCCACAGCCTTCCTGACAGGCCTATCAACTGGCAAGTCAGTTAAGGAGAGAGTGATTTCAAAGACAGGACTCTAGTCCCTGGAAGGAATTAGAGCTTTGCACAGAAACCAAGCAGAGACAGTTCGCAGAAATGGGGCACAGGGCAGGGAGCTGTTGTCAAAGAACAAGGTAGAAACACACATACAAGAACAGGCTGGCACCAGAGAGAGGGACCAGCTGAGTGGAAGGTGTGTATTTATAACCAGGGAACATCACAGACGACTTTAATGTCTACGGGGGGTGGTCAGTAAATAAATCATGGTCACGTGTGCTGGGGAACACTGGGCAGCATGAAAACGTTCTCTGTGGAACCGCATGAGAGGAGGAAACCTCCTCAGAGCGCATCAGGTCGGAGCAGCCGGTTGCGAGCTAATTCGGAAAAGAAAGCAACTGTTTGATGCGCATGATTAGGAGGCACACGGACGGATAGGACGGAGGAAATGGACCCAGATACCCTACTGGACAGCACACGGCTGGCTTTTATTATTTTCTCCCCTTATTTTCCAGATTTTCTCAACTACAGCAGAAAGTATTGCCGGCGTTTCCTCAAGGGGAAAGAAACAAATAAAAAGCCATTGTGCTAATCGCTTTCCTCAAAGCATAAGGGCCACTTGTCTCCCAAATCAGGTGATTGATTTTCTCTGCAGTTGCAAAAAGTTAGCAATTAGGCAGTAGGGCTGTGGGAGTGTAGGAGACACTGCCAAGGCCTTCCTAAAATGAGGACAGGAACAGGGTTGCAGCCTAGAGCCCCACTGGCGTCACCCCTTGTCATGGCTCGCCACCCCTTCTCATCTGCTAGCGCTCCCGTATGGCGCGGGAACTCCTCAGAGCACTTCCAAAGCTCTGGGTGTCTGGTGAGGGTCACCCAGGAAGTGAGGTCAGAAGCTGCTGCAGCACTGCCCTGCTAGGGCCAGGGTGTGGGGTCTGTGGCCAGCACCCCCATCTCTGAACCCTGACCTTCACGCCGTGTGGTTCCGGACTAGCTGTGTCTCTCGGGCTTGCTTTGTTTTTAAAGTGGAGATGAATACCATCTGAGTCAGGTGTCGTGAAGCGCTTTAATCTTAGCTCCAGGGAGACAGAGGCAGGAGGATCCCTATGAGTTCTGGGCCAGTGTGGTCTACATAGTGAGTTCCAGGCCAGTCGGGACTACATATAAAACCCTGTCTGAGAGAGAGAGAGAGAGAGAGAGAGAGAGACAGACAGACAGACAGACACACACACACACACACACACGCAGAGAGAGATATTAAAATAAAATAAAAATGATAGCATCTTGCCCTTTTGATGGTTGCACTATCTAATGAGGTAAGTCTTCCCGGCTGTGCCAAGTAAACCACATGCACACGTCAAGTTCACTGTTACCACTGCTAGCTAGAAGCTTGGCTAACATACCACACACCTCTGGAGACTCCCAGAGTTCTCAAACTCCATAAAACCCACCACACTCCACACTCCACCAGGGTCGGTAAGCATTCTCATGCTAACACACCACATGACTTGATCTCTCTGGGGGCAACGGGGGTGTGTCACCCTGGGCGTCTCATTCAGAGAATTCTGCAAAGTATTCCCCCAGACTCTAAGCGCACAGGGAACGAGAAATTCACAGGGAGGGGGCAATCCCTTCCTAACTCTCTACTGGGCATCTCGTATTTGCAGCTGGGCCCTTCATCTATCTCTGCCTTCTGGAGCCCCTGCTCCTCATCTGAACCTCAGGTCATGACTGAGTGGAGAGGATGATTGAAAAATCAAGTCTATGGCGGCCTCTTCTGAGACATGGAGGAGCCTCCAAGAAGACTGCAAAATATCATTCTCTCACTGTATTTACAGACCTTAAGCTAAAAGACAGGGAGGAAGAAAGGGAGGGAGGGAGGGAGAAAGGAAGAAAGGGAGGAGGGAGGGAGGGAAGGAGACAGGAAGGGAGGGGGAGGGGGAGAGGGAGGGAAGGAGGGAGGGAGGGAAGGAGGGAGAGAGAATGAAATGAAGACCACACGTTTTATTTGTAGGGGTCGGAATTATTCTCTAGGTCTACCTCCTAGGAACTACATATGCAATTAAACAGATGTAGTCTCTCGACCCAACCAAAAGAATTCATAGAGAGGACACTCTGCGGTGGAGGGTGGAGTTCTGAGGACTCTTGTCATCAATCAACTGTTTCTATAGAAAGAATCTCACCCTCTGGGAGCCATGTGAGGTTCTGGATGGAGCTGTCCCTGTCCCAGTGCCCCTGAACCTCTGTCCTCTCCTCCCCTCCAACCCAGCCAGCTTCCTTCTTTGAAGACCTCCCAACTAGTGGCTCCCGAGTCAGCCTCTGAGCTGTACACTATTCTTTCCAAATTCAGCTGTCTCCTGAGCCAGCCTCTCAGCCAACCGCTTTCTGCTCCCACTCGAGTGGCTGCCTGACTCTGGAAATCACGTGTTCGCATCCCAGGATTCAGTCCTAGCCCCTAGACCTTCCCCGGTTCACAAGCTCCTGTCCCTGGACAGAACTGTCCTCGCCAGTTTCTGAGGTTTACAAAGCAAGGCTCCAGAACGCATGGCTGTTTTCTCAGGCCTTGACTCTCCGGCATCCACTTGTGCATCTTGAAGATTTTCTTTTAATGATATATAAACATATTCAAGTAAAACAAAAGCGAACAGAAGCTATTGTTTCAGATCTCATTCATTGTGACTGAACTAGAACTTTGTTTCAGAAAAGGAAAATATATGAGCCAAGAGTGGTGCATGCCTGTAATCCCGTTACTCAAGAGGTAGAGGCGGTGGGGGAGGATCATAAGCTCAAGGTCATCTTCAGCTATATGGTAAGTTCAAGGCCAGTCTGAGACTCACAAGACCCTGTCTCAGAAAAATAAATAGATAAAACGATCAGGGAGGAAAGACAAGAGGGCTGAGGATACAGCTCAGCTGGCTGAAGGGCTGGCTTTTCAAGCAAGAGGATCCCAGCTCCCTTCCGCCCCAAAACCACTAATACAATACTTGAAGGTAGAGGTATATGTTTATAATCTCAGACCTGCTGAGGTGGACTGGTCTTCCAACTGAGGCTAACTGGCGAGCTAGACCAAGACCCCTGCCTCAAAACCAAAACAACGAAACAAAACATGATGGACAGCCCCTACAACACCTGACACCAAAGGTTTACTGCTGGCTTCTACACATGCATGCCTACACAGCCACATACATGTGTACACACACACACACACACACACACACCAAAAAGGGAAGGAATAAAAAATTAAACTGCCTTTGGAATGTCTCAGTTGCTTCGGAGAACCCCAAATCTACCCCCACGTTGGGGTGCTGGGGTCATCATCTTCAGCTTCCTGCTTCTTGCACTGTGACCTCCCTCCATCTTGGAAAGCAGGGTGTCACCTGGGTGCCTCGCAGACAATATCCGCACCTTATTCTCCTCTCCAGCCTGGGGTAGCAGCAGTCCTTAGGTGTGGGGACACGGCTGATTGATATTTGGAGCCGTATAGTGCTGCCTTCTTCCACCGCTATAGGATGTATGAAGCGAATCTCTTCACGGGTTGTCTGGAGGGAAGATAGGGTGGGAGCATGGTTGCGGAGGCTCCAGTCTGTGGCCAGCTGGTTCTGCTGCTGCTGAGCCTGTGGTGAACCCGAGCGCCATGACAGGAAGCATTGGGAGAGTAAATCCATCCATGTTACCGTGGTCAAGGAGAGAAGGAGGCAGGAAGAGGCTAGTGTCCCATTGTCTCCTCTACAGGCTTAGTCCCAGTGACCTGACTTTCCTACACTTCGTCCCATCTCCTAGGAGGTCCCGTCGCTTCCCTATAATTCTACAAGCTGGAGACAAAACCTTGAACTCATAGCCTTTGGGGGACATTTAAAATCCAAACCACAGCAGGCATGGTAGCTCGTAACTATAGCCAGTGCGCTCCAAACACAAGGGCCTGCGGATGGAGAGTTGAAGCTCAGCCTGGGCTACAGAGCAGGACTTGGTCTAAACAAAGAAGTTAAACAGAAAAGCCATATTTAGAAGTGCGATGGGGACTGGAGAGATGGTTCAGCAGTGAAGGGAGCTTGCTGCTCTTATGGAAGACTCGGGTTTGGTTCCTGACACCCACATGGTAGCTTTTTTTTTTTTTTTTTTTTGGTTTTTCGAGACAGGGTTTCTCTGTAGCTTTGGAGCCTGTCCTGGAACTAGCTCTTGTAGACCAGGCTGGTCTCGAACTCACAAAGATCCGCCTGTCTCTGCCTCCCAAGTGCTGGGATTAAAGGCGTGCGCCACCACCGCCCGGCTCCACATGGTAGCTTACAACTATCTGTAACCCCAGTTCCAGGGAATCTGACAACTTTTTCTGGCCTCCGCAGGATGTGCCATGTATATGGTACACACACATGCAAAACACTCGTATACATTTTTTTTTAATGCAGTGATGGAAAAAGGCTCCAGAGGATCATGAAAATACAATTCAGTATACTGCTCATAACCAGGGACAGTGCTCAACTCTGAGACTCCATCCCAGAGTAAATCCTAAAATGAAAAAGATCCCAACTAAAACTCTAGCGCCACTCGTTCATTCTGCTGTCTGCTGTCCAAACATTACCGAGGAGCTAATGTGGACCACACGTGGCATCGGGACTGTCGCGGTTTTTGTGGCGATACATACGACTGCTGTCACGCTTGAGATCTGAGCGGTTCAAGCCAGAATGCTAGCAATGCTGCTGGCTGGGGCTGAGGAGGAGGTGGAAGTTAGGGATGACCCCAGTGACCTCACCGTGAGCACAGGTGGGAAATCGCCCGCCTTGCCGAGTCCCAAGCTGGGAAGCCTTTCCTCATCGCTGGCTTTGCAGGGAAGAAAAGGCAAAAGAAAGAATCAAGAGGAATGCAAACTACTTCTGACTTGGTTTCCCCATCCCCACAGGCTGGAGTGGAAACGTCGCAGACGGAATGACCAAAGGAACCTCCTGACTCACAGCCATTTTTTTCCAAGCGCCTCAGCCCCACGTTTGAATCAAGATACTTCACAGCTAGGACGAGGGACAGATTTGAGTTGAAAAAAATAATACCGCGGAGCTGCCAGCCTGAGCAGATTTCCCTCTGATGGGAGATGGCAACAATAAGACAAAAGACAGATTTTTGCCTTCAAGAAATTCTCTCATCACTGCAGCGGAGACACAAAATTTAAGGCAAACATTCCATTGTTTTCCCACTGTTTGGAAATATGGAAAAAAAGAAAATCTTTTCATTACTCTCTCCCTCCTTTCCTTTCCCTCCCTTCCTCCCTCCCTCCCTCCTCCCCCCTGTCTTGTTTCATTCTACCAGAAGTAAGTAACATTTTTTTGCAACACTAACAAATGACTGGCAATGAATCTTCTGGTGCCTGGAACAGAGGAAGGGGCCCGGCAATGCGAAGAGCCTGTATGGGAGACCACAGGAAATTGCAAAGTTGCTAAGAAAACAGAGGCCCCTGACAGGCAGCCTTCACAGCGTTAGTCTCTCAAATATGATGAAAATATTATCTGCCTTATTGATCACAAGCTCCCTAAATAGAGCAGAGCTGTTTACAACAAACCCAACCAGTGACTGCGAACATGTAAAACAGCAACGGGATAGCCTCGCAGCCCAGCTGTCTACCTACTGCCACACACCACGCGGGGCACAGAAAGTGTCACGCATTGATTACCCGGTGTTTGGGGACCTACAATCATCTGAAACCCTACCAGATCTTAACTGCAAAAAGCAGTCTTCTTTAAAGGGTCAAAATCATTTATTCCCAGGTTATTTTTCCCTCCCAGAGCAGTTCTGATGTTTTAATTTTTTCTGATTTTTCCATTTTCCTTAGATAGATAAAGGGGAGTGGGGAAGTGGAAGATTGTTAAGCCCAATGCATGTTGTACTTTATGGCTTAGAAAACTGTGGCCCCCAAAAGACAGAGAGTCAGCTGTTCCAAATCTCCCTAGGTAACCAGTAGCAATCTCCCTAGGTAACCAGTAGCAATCTCCCTAGGTAACCAGTAGCAATCTCCCTAGGTAACCAGTAGCAATCTCCCTAGGTAACCAGTAGCAGGGCTTGAATCAGAATGTGGTTGTCATTCGGTGCCCTGCGGGAGTGAGTTTGAAGATGGCCCGTGTGTGGATGCACTGAATGGTTTTTGCAAAGAGAAACCTTCTTTGTCAACAAATTTTATTTCAGCTGTCAGTTGATTTGGATTAAGAAAACCGGGGGAGAGACCGAAGCAATGGCTCAGGGGTTCGGAGCTCTTGATGCTCTTCCAGAGGACCCTGGTTTGGTTCCAGGACCCACATCATGAAACTCCAGCTCCAGTGGATCTAATGTCTTCTCCTGGCCTTCTTGGGTGCCTCGTACCCGTGGTGTGCACACAAACATTCACACACACATGCATGCACATAAAATGGATACATAAATAAATGTCTTTATTTAAAAAATACCTAGGGCATTAATGAGGCACACGGCTGGGTGTGTCTGGGGAAGGGGGTCTAGAGATGGTTTATTGCGTGAAGAAAACCTGCCTGAGTGTAGGCAGTGCATCCCATGGGCTGAGGTCCCAGAATGGATAGAAAGGGAGAAAGGAGAAATATGGCTGCCACCAAAACAATTCTTTCTCTACATCTTGATCTTCTGAGATGCGAGGTGTGCCAGACACAGCTTCTACCGCCAAGAGCACCACCATGCCTTCCTACAGTGATGGAGCCTGTCACCCTCTCTAACCAGGAGCGCCACCATGCCTTCCTACGGTGATGGAGCCTATCATCTTCTCTACCCAAGGGAACCACTATGTCTTCCCTACAGTGATGGTGCCAACTAACTTCTCTAACCAGGAGCCAAAAATTAATTCTTCCTCTCACAAGCTGTTTTATTGGGCGTTTGGTCACAGTCATGAGAAGGATGAGGAAAGAAGCAAGTATGTGACGCATACCCTTTAAGGAAGTCAGAACTCCCACCAGCAACCCTGACTGGAACGTCCCCACAGCCTCTTGTGTCTGCCACTTGGTGTGCACTGGTGGTGCTATCTGGGGTTGAATATAAAACGTCAGACATGAAACCCAGCTGGATCGATGGGCTGGACCTTGGAGGTGGTATCTGCCCCTGGAGTCCCTGGTGATTTCTCTGCTTCCTGTGTGCCACCACACTGTGATCAACCCCTGCGAATCCCTGGCTGACCCTGACTAGCCTGCTACCTTACCTTCAATAGCCCGATAAACTATATATCCTCTGAAGCTGTGAGCCAAAATATCCCTCCCTCGAGATTCTTCTTCTAGGGATCTGATTACAGCAACTAGGAAAGTAGCTATTACACCACCCTGTTGGGACATGGGACATCCTCACTGTCTTAAGATTTCTATGGCTCTGAGGGTATCTATCGTGTGAAGGACAAGGATGAACCTCCTCACGTGGTTATTTTTCTAGGAGGTTGTTTCTAAAAGCGTGTTCCTGTATGTGTGCTGGGGGTGGGTACGTGTGAGTGCATTTATTAAAAGTCTCTCACTCTTATAGTAAGCCAGTGTCCCTCTGGCCCTGCACCGTAGCTGCCTCACTTGCCTGACCTGTTCCCACTTCTCATCTCTCACGCTGCCCTGTGAGGAGCCTTTCCTGACTGACAACAGGGGGATGAGTCCTTCAGACAGAACTCAGGGCTCCTCTGCTCTCAGCAGGCCCACCTGCCCCTGAGGTACTGATGAGACATATTCAGTGGTCTAGGGAAACAGACCAGATGGCATTGTAAGTGTTATGGGGGGGGGGGATGTTACTAGAATGCCCTACACCATGGAATCAGGCAGTCCAACAATGGCTTATTGAAGAGACTGAGATCCAGTAGCCCTGTCCCCAAAGAAGCCAGGTATTTCCACTGCATCCATCTGGTGCTAAGGGCCAGGAGGATTGGTGGAGAAACTCTGGTCCTTAGTCCATGCTGGAAGTCTGGTCCTTAGTCCACAGGCTGGAGTCTGTCAGCCAGCCATGGCAGGGGCAGCAGCTGTGCTAGCAAGATGCGGTGGCAGGCAGGTAGGAGAGCGCTCTGAGTTTCTCTCCCGCCTTGATTACTTCTCTGTTGCAATGATAGAATACAGGGACCAAAGGAGCTTAAGGAAAAATAGGGAGTTTATATTGCCTTATACTTCCGGTGGGTGGGAGTCCATGATGGAGGAGAAGATGGTAACAAGGGGTAGGCATGGTAGCAGGAACAGAAAGCTGAGAATTCACATCTTCAAACTACAAAGATGAAGCAGAGAGGGGCCTGAAAGTAGGTGAGGATTTCTAGTCTCAAAGCCTACCCCAGTGGCATCCTTCCTCCAATAAGACCACACCAACAGGGTCTCCACAAACAGTGTAACAACTGGGAACTAAGTGTTCAAATGCCTGAGGCTCTGGGGGGACAATGGGGGAAGACACCAAAGAACAAGAGACAGATGCACACGGGAAGACTTTAGTGCAGAAGAGAACACAGTAGCCGGCATAGTGCGTCCGTTCTCCAGTTCAGATGAACCTAGTGGGCTCTGGGTCCAACCAGGCTGTGAGTCCTGACCCTGGCCTAGATTCCACTTGGAGCAACCTGCCCACCTCATCCCCGCGACGCTGTCCCCACAGCCATGTCAGCTGATGGACAGGATATGAACAGACTTTAAACATGTAATGGGCAATATCCTTATTGTTTCACTTGGTATGTATCTCCATGTTTACCTGCATAGCAGCAACCCTGTGCCGTCTGCTCTCAGCCCAGTGCTCACTTGCAAAACACTCAGTGGACGGAGACCTGGGCGTCCTGTAGCCACAGGTTATAATCTACAGACTAACCTTTTCTCCAGGGCTAAAGATCAAATCCAGAGGTAGGTACAGGATAGGCGACCACTTGCCACTGGCCTGCACCCATAACCGCCAATTCCATTTTGGGGGATTAAAAATGCCTGAGCATCGGGGATATGTGCAGTTCAGGTCCATGTCAGCATGCAGCTCACCTTCGGCTTCACCCCGATTCCCCGTGAGAGGCTGCTGGCTCAGCCTCTGAGGGGTCAGAAGAGACTGCGGTGGCTACATGGGGAATGAGTGGGGTTCCATGACAGAGCCGATGGCTCTGAAAGCGGCTGAAGAGGCTCAGAGCCCATGACCTGCGTCCAGCCTCCGTGGGCAAAAGGGGACACCTGTGTGCCTGTCTGCTCCTTTCCTCTGCAGAGGAAGCACTGTTGTAATGTCCTGTCGGCACAACAATGAGGAGAAACGGACCAGAGGCTGTCTCATCACCTTTTCCTCTGCCCTAGACTCTGCGGGCACTGGAGGGTAAGCATGAACTCTGTTTTGGAGGGTGCAGGAGGAAGTTGCCGTCGTTAACCCGATGTGGGTCAGTCGCCCTGGGCTCTAATGGATGGAGCTGGAAGTTTTAACAGGAAAGGAAAAGAAGTTTTTTGACCCATGAACTTGAGTCTGGGTCTGGTGTCCTGTGTATTTCTCAGATAATACTGCAGCAATGCCTTCAAAGTCAGCACAGAGGAAGAGGCCGGGGTGGCCGTCCGTAGGTGTCATTGCAGCCACAGAACAGAGGCCACCTTTATTTCAGTAAACAGGAAACTCTCACAGCTTCAGATGGGACATAAAAACCTATCGCTCTAGACTGGCTCTCGCTGCTTCTGTTTCAACACCGCTCCAATCCCCGAGATCTAAGAGAGCTACTTTATATACGTTTTCTTCAATAAAAACCCACGTCCAGACTCTGACCTGTCCTGAGCTGCTGGGAAGCCTGCGGCGGTGTGACGGCAAACCCGAGAAGGTCTGCCTAGGCTATGGAGTGAGTTTGAGGCCAGCCTGGGCAGCTTAGCAAGACCATGTCTCAAAATTTAAAATTTAAACAAAAAAGGAGAGGGACAAAGGAGATAGCTTGGTGGCACGGTATTTTCACACCACAAGGTCCTAGTTTCAGTCCCTAGCATTGAGGAAAAAATGACACAAACCCCACGAAAGCGTAACCCTACTGCGATGTGGGCAGAATGGGTCTCGGCTTGTCTTTTCCACCATCCGTGTGCCTCCCCTACTGACAGTCTCCCTGCCTATCACTCCCCACCAGGAATGCTACATCCCATTGGGTGAGCATCGCCGTGCCTCGAGAATCGAGGATACATGTTGGCACACAAGGCTGGTACTTAGAACAGCATCCGGCCTGCTTGTTAGGGAAACGTTATCTAATTGCATTGTAGGAAGTAATTAATAGATTTTCCTATTGTTACAAGTCCCTGATTAACAGCCAGTTCTAAATTATCAGTGCGGAAACTGCAGGAGACCCTTGCCTTGCCTCTCAAGAACAGCGCTGTCAAGCAAGAACCCAACGGCAGCCACATGGCGATGGGAAAATTCCTAGTAATCACAACTTGAGAAGTAATGGTGAAATTAATTTTAATTGCCCTGTGTCTCCAAACCCTGACATCCCAATATGTAATCAACGTAAACATATAAAGGAGATCTCTGATCCCCTTCATGCTAAGATTTTGAGATCGGGCATGCAATCTATCTATGAATATCAAGTTTTCATTAGTTAAGGTCAAATACTAGCGAAAATTTCTGATCAGGATAGCTGGCTAGAGGGGTGTGGCCTGCTTCCTTCCACATGGGGAACCAAAGCCAGGACAGGGCAACTCTGCCTCCCCCCCTGAAGTGTCTGAGCACACTGGAGGGGGTGAGGACAAAGAAGCTGTGGGACAGAAACATGCCATGGACTCCTGAAGAATGGAACCAACACACAGCATCCACTGCCTCATCTCAGTATTGGTGTAGGAGGGTTCTTCTGTATTTTGGGTTATTCTCATTGGTTGAATAAAGGACTGCCTGGCCTATAGGAGAGGACACAGCCCTTAGGTGGGCGGAGTAGACAGAGCGGTAGGCGGTGAGAGAGAAGGAAGTGAGAGAGACGCCATGATGCTTCTACCTGGGACGGACTTTGGCTAGACTCATGCTGGTAAGCCACAACACGTGGTGACACACAGATTACTAAATATGGATTAGACTAATATGTATAAGAGGTTAGAACTAATGGCCAGGCAGTGTATTAAGTGAATCCTGTTTGTCTGTGATTATTCCGGGTATAAGCCAGGGCCAAAGCAAGCCGGTGGCTGGGAGCCGGGTGCCGGGAACAAATGGCTGTGCTCCTCTCAGGTGCTGGGAACATAACCCGTACCTAATTACAACACAATATCAGCCCAGAATAAAGAGGGACTGTGTGGTAGGGGAAAACGTGGAGTCTACCAGCAGTTACACCCAGGTAGATGGCCCAGTGTTTTTCTCCTGTGAGGCGCATACACCTGAGCTCAGTTTGAGGGGCTGCCATTTCATAAAGCATTGCCCCAGAAAAGTTTCCAGACTGTGTTGATGCCCTCTCAAAGCCTGATGCTACCTAGGCCTGGTCTTACTGGGGTGGTCCAGCCCTCCTGTTGCTCACGCAGACTCATCAGCCACTGACCATACGGCAAGTGCATCCCAGCTGCTGCTGGTACAACTCCACACCTCATGAGGCTGCGGAGACACTGGCAGATGTCTCCAACACCAGTGGCAGCTGTGGAAGGATAGTGGACACTGCAAAGAGGACCCCAGCTGCAACAAAAGCCAACACAGCAGCGCCTCAGCACCCTGAGGCACAGAGCTGCTATCTCATCACTGCTGTCCCCAGCTAAACCCTCCCAGGGGCTTACTTCCCACAGCCTGCTCCCTCTAGCTCTTCCCAGTATGACCTGCCTATTCCTCCATCACTTCTACCTGTTTGAGGGACTGCAAGCCGAGTCTCCAGCACCAATTTTATTTAAGAAAAAATAGACCTTTGCAATTTCAATAAGGTGAGAAAGTTGGAGCTTGGGAGATGGCTCGGTTAGGACAACGCTTGCCTAGCATGCTTGCACAAAGCCTTGGGTTCAGTCACCAGTGCCACATAAAGCCACAGTTGTCCACTCATGGTACAGGCCTGCAATTCCAACACTGGGGAGTGGAGATAGGAGGATCACAAGTTCAAGGTCAGCTTGGGGTATATAGTGAGTTCTAGGCCAGTCTTATATGAGACCCTGTCTCAGAAAGAAAGGAGGAAAGGAAGGGAAGAAGGAAGGAAGGAAGAAGGGAGGGAGGGAGGGAGGAAGGGAGGAAGGAGGGAGGGGGAGAGGGAAGGAGGAAGGAAGGAAGGAAGGAAGGAAGGAAGGAAGGAAGGAAGGAAGGAAGGAAGGAAGGGGGAGATTTGTCAATAGTGCTAAGCTTTGGTTAGACAGGACTATGAGCTTTGGGTGCACTATCATTTGCACAGTAGGGTGACATCGATGGTGGCTGTGTACCGACTATGGATCTTTGCACCATAAAGAAGTGATAAGTAATTGAGGAGATGGAGCTTTAATCTGACTCCACAATGCATAAGCGTGACACGTATCACATTAATACACGCACCTTGTGCTTTTCTCTATCAGTTCAAATTCTAAATTTCAATCTAAAATGATAAGTCAAAACTTCTCATTATCACAACGGTGCCATTGAAATAAAAGGCCGGATACACACATCCTGCCCGTGTTCATCTCTGAATCCTCATACCTTTGGTTTGCTTTTGATTTCTTCCTGAATTTCAACCAAACCTTTGACAAAAAAATAACCTGAAACTCATAATTTTCTCTTCACTTCTGCATTCCTCTTTTATTGCTCCCTTCAACTCAGTAACTCAGAAGTCATCCGAGCTTTGAATAGCAAATCTATTGACTTCTATCTCATCTTTGATTATTTTAAGCCATGGAAATCAGTCATGTGGTGGGCATTAAAAGGCCCCACTCTAGTCTCCTGTTGAGAGTGGAGGATAAGACCCAGTGCTCTGCAAGGGATGTTACAAATGCTCTCAGGCCCTGCTGGGGACTGTCACTGTCTAAGCTGAAGAGACATGGCCCCGGGCTCTGTCCTGTTTCTCTAACTCAGAGATGCTCAGAGGGACATCCTAGTAGGTTGATCTCCGTTGCTTCTCCTAAGCCCTCAATCCTACCTCCAGCCCAGCCCAACTTCTCCCTCTGCCTACACTTGTTTCATAGGTGTTGCTCCCAAAAGCAATCCCTGGTTGACCCCTACACTTAGCCTGAGGGCCCTGAGTGGCACTGGTGATGTAAGAAGTCATTTTGCAGCTGGTCTTTTACTATCCTATCCCTGGTGATGACCAAGATGCAGGGAACTTGTGCCGCCAGGCAGCAGTGAGGATTGGAGAACCCTCTTGGTTGCCCTCGTGGAAGGAGGTGCATTGCCCAGGGTGGCCCAGGAGACATGTGGGACATGGAGGGAAATACACTTACAAGAATAATTTTATTGCTGGCCCTAGGAAAACTGAACTTTTGGAGAAAGTGCCTTCAGTTTCTCACGTGTAAAGACAGCAGGGATGTTGCCCCCGACTTCATGTAACGTTGTCTGTTGTTATAGAGAGGGATATGTCAGCACCCAGATGACATGCTTGGACATCCCACGGCTCTTTCTTGCCCAGTTTTAACAGTTAAACCGTAGAGCAGCTGCCGTCTGAGGAAGGCTTTGAAACTCATCTTTCAGCAATGTCAGCTGGATCATGGCAGCCAAAGACCAGTTGAGACCAGCAGAAGCATCAGGCAATGGAGAGGAAAACTGAAATACAGTGGGCAGAGCCCACTGCAGTGGCCTGGGCTGCAGCTTGTGGCTGACTCTCATCTTTGAAGCTGTCCTCAGTCAGGAGGAGCTGTTCCCAGAACACACAGGAAGGGACTCTGAGGGGAAGTGTGGTGTAGCGTATGTGAGGAATCTACTAAGACGGCACCAGAGCCTGGGGTCTCCCCTGCCACCCTTCTCCTCCACCTTCTCTCCTACGAGTGCCATCAAAGCTCCTGTCCCTTCTCGGAAGTGCAGCCTCCCCATGTTGACTTCCCTGTCTGCAATCCCCCATGCCTTCATCCTCAGACACTGTGTCCCGCTGCCTCTCTGAGGGCACCCACCTCCATCGCTGGCCTCTTCTCCTCCTTTCTCCACTCACCTTCCCTTGGAAGAGATTTACACTGACAGGATGCTACCTTCCTGTGGGGCCTTTCTACTCCCAGCTCGCTCTCATGCCATCCGCACCCCTGGAGGGGTAGCATTAGCTTCTCTTTCTGATTCCAGGAAATAAAGTACAGCATTGAAGTTTCTCTCATTCCTCACCCAAACATATATGAATCCTCTATACTTCCTGATCTAACACACACACACACACACACACATACACACACACGTATACACTTACATACATACACACAAATACATACATACATGCATATGTACATACACACAAAATACATTTATACATATGTACACACACATACATACACACATGTATATGCATACACACAAACACATACATATATTCATGCATACGTACATACACACAAAAATATACTTATGCATATGTACACACACATACATATAAACACATGTACACACATGAGTACACACATACACAAATACCTCGTCATAAGAACAAGAGAAAAACACATGCCTGTAAATTCTACATTTCTGTCCATCTTCTATCCCATTTATATCCTGAGCCTCAGGACAGCAAGGCCAGCTCCCATTTTTGTTTACAATAATTCTCTGGTCCTCTATGACACACATGTGGCATCTTGGAAGGCTAATGGGCTGTAAAATGTGTGGTCAACACAATGGTCTGAGAACAGAGATGCTGGTCCAGGCAGTTACATGACTGATAGGCAATTTTAAATCAGAGTTTCTGTTCCCTATTTATAAAGTCAAAAGAACGGTCATGTCGCTGACCGACAAATGAACACGTGGAAGTTAACAGGAAGTGGAGACGCACTCAGACAGACCGACTTCCTTTGGGATTTTCTCATGCGATTCATATGAAACCTGAAAAAACAAGTCTAGATTTAGGCAAGCGTGGGTGTGTGTGAGTGAGTGTGTGTGAGTGGAGGTCCCAGACCTCCTGGAGCCCACCGATCATTCAAATCCACGTCTGCTTGTCAAACCCTTCATTCACAAGGGAAAGAACATGCTGGAGGCCTTGACCTTCCCTGTGGCATCTCACTGTGTCCTTCTCAGCTGCGGGAGGCCAAGATTTCTCCACAGCTGCTTCCTGATGTTCCTGGTAGAGCTGGGTATCAGTCGCTTCCCTTTGCACGGTGACAAAGATACCCTGGCAGGAGCGTACAGAAGGAAAGGTGTATGGTGTCTCACAGTTCCGAGGCACACAGTTAGGCGCCGTGGGAAGGCACAGCATCCAGGGTGCTGCTCTACCTGTGACAGCAAGGGCAGGTGAAGCCATCTGTCACATCTCAGTGCCCAACAAAGAAGCAGGCAGAGGTGAGCTGGAAGAGAGGCCATGGAGGTGCTGGGAATAGAACCCAGGACCTCGGGAGAAGCGGTCAGTGCTTTTAGCTGCTGAGCCGTCTCTCTGGCTCCTCACCTTGGTTTGTTTTTAAAACAGGGTCTCTCGTTGGAACAAGGGAATCGATTAGACAAGCCTGGTTCAAGAGGGAGGCCCAGGAAGTTGCTTCTCTCTACCTTCTCAGCAGCAGGCTGACAAGAATGTGCTACCAGGCCTGGCTTCCTTCTGTGGGCTGAGAGGGCAGGTGTCAAACTCATGTCCTTACACACGTCCATCATTACTGTACTGACGAGACTGCCCCTACCCGCTCATCCTCTTGATGGTATTTTTCCAAGCATCCCTGTACTTCTGACCCTACACTGTTTGCATCTCCTATTTCTGCCCTGCATTCAGGAAGCTGAAGGTGAAGGTGCAGGACACCAACACCAGTTGGACGGCTTAGGGTGGGACCCTAAGGCCACTGCCTCCCGCTCCACTGCCCCCCTCCTCTTATGGAGCAGGCACTCCTGTCCCTGTGGGTCTCCAGGACACAGCACGGTTTTGCTGCTCAGCAAACAGTTGGTCGAGGTGAGTCATCTTTCCCAACGCAAACCCTCTGTGCCTGCCGGGGCTTTGTCCGTCTCTGGCAGGGCCAGGAGAACAGAAAGGCAGCAGGCAGCGTGCAACCCTTGGTCTCAAGTATCACAGACAATGCGAGGAGGGGCAGGCCAGGTTCCTGGTTGCTGAAGGTTTCCAGGAGCACAGGGGAGCACCCAAGAAGCCCGGCTCAGGAGGGGGTCACTCCCAGAGGGCTGAGAGCGTCAGGGCACAGATCAGGCTAAAGGACACAGCGGAGCTTGGAGCCCTGAGCATGGCCAGCACACACTTCCACTCTCCAGAAACTGAATGTGTGGGGCCAGGTCTTGGGTGAATGGAGGTAATGAGAGGACTCTGGCTGGGAAGACACTGGGCCATGTGGCACATTTCAAAGCTGTCACCAGACAGGTAGTGGCCCATGGCCCAGGCATCCCCATCACCTCGTTTCTGGCTTTGAGGCCCAAGGAGGTGGTAGAGGAGGAAAAAGCCACAATGCCCTAGGGTTCACAGCTAGAGCCACACAAGGGTGGCGGCCTTCCCCCATCCGTCTCACTCTTTTAACTTGGAGCCTCTTGGCCTCGCTTTGCTAATAATGTAAAGTATCAGCTAAAAATTGCAATGCGCGCATTTCATTTGAGTTTTATTGCCCTAACAGACAGCATTAGATTACAAAAGAGGACATTTTTCTTCTCAGTTTTAGCTTATTCTGATGATTTATGATTAGATACAGCAAGAGTTCATAAACTTCCCTGACCCGCTGACAGTTTTTACAGGCTCCCTGATTCATTTCCACCTCAAACTTAACAGCCTTCCTGTGACTGATTCTCCCGGCTCCTCAGTGTGGCCGAGCCAGGGGCTGGGGGAGCGCCTCTAATCTCCATGTTACTAATTTAAATGAAGTCTTGGTCTGTTGTTTAAAAAAGACATCAGTCATCCTGGGAGGTTTACAGATCCTCTTGTAATGTAATGTCAACCCCTTTCTGAGATATGAGGTTTATACAGCCTGGCAACGTTGAGTGTTGGCAGACATGCCAAGGTCACCGCCGATGGCAATGGGGAGGGGTAGGAATGAGTATATTTCAGAGGAGAGCAAAGGATCTCAAAGAATGAACATTCCCCCCTGGGCAGACAAGACATGACTGCAAAGGATTCTACTACAACAGGAAAGAGAGGAAAGTGGCCCGAGCTTCCCATGCTGGGACCCTGGCTCTCAATTCAATATGCCCTCAAAGTAGAGGAGCCACGAGAAGATGCGACCTTGGTCTCTCTTTTAGAGATATGCCACAAGCCGGGCAGTGGTGGCGCACACCTTTAATCCCAGCACTCGGGAGGCAGAGACAGGTGGATCTCTGTGAGTTTGAGACCTGCCTGGTCTACAAGAGCTAGAGATATGCCACTAACTGCCAGACTGGGCTATGGACTGAGTCTGGGTAGCGAGACCCAGAGAAACCTCCAGCCGTACTAGATGCAGACGGCCTGGGGCTGCAAGGCAGCAAGAGCAGGCTGCTGTTGCCTCTAAACCCTGGGAGGCCCGCGGTGGTGGCAGCAGCAGAGGGGTAGGACTCCATGGGAGAGGGCGAGAGGCATTTGCACTGAAAGCTACCTGAGCAGTGCTCACATTCACACAGGTGTCTGAAGGTCACTCCTGGCCAGATGTCAGACTAGACAAGGATGGCTTTGTGTTGTGTGGAAATCAGGTAAGAAGGGACGGGTCCCCAGAAACTCTGGCTCTCTGAGGTCCTGGGGGTTTTGCCAGGGGGGTGGGGGAGAAACAGTACTTTTCGTCATCCCGGGAGCAGAGCAAGGAAGAGTTAGGTGCCTCACAGTGCACCCCTTTGTCAGGGGACAGGGGAGAAACTCCTGCAGACCGAGGCTCTGTGTATCAGACTCCGTGTCCTCAACCGCAGCCCAGAAGAAGCCAAACAACACCGCTGACCCTCGCTGAGCACTGACTCCACGCTAGGTGCTGAGTCCAGTCTCAGGCGATCTCCTCAGCGCTCAGCCACTAAGGATGGCAGATGAGGGAGATGCCATGATTGTCACCTGGCAGCCGAGGACGCTGGGGCTTTGTGCCTGCAGACCGAGCCCTGATGATGCAGCTAGCAAGCAGAGCAGCTAGCTAAGATTCAGGCTTAGCGCTAGAGGCAGGCACGCTTGCCCCCCACACTTACTCTAGAGAGAGCCGCTAACAAAGCCACATCCACCTTGGGTTTGACTTTAACCTAAAAAGCTTCAGAACCAAAGACAGTTGACCGGTGTCCTTGGTCGTGGGAGACACTGAGAATCATCAGCTTCTTCCAACGTCTCTCAGATGTTTGGGGTTCCCCATTCTCATCAGCAACTGGGGTTTCACATAAGTGCAGCTTCCAGGTGGGGGGAAGCCCCACCTACATCCTGACCCCTGCTCTACGAGATTCGCACACACAGAGCATCGGAGAACCACCCAGTCCTGTTTTCACTGTGTCTGTGTCCTCGGCGAGTCGATCACAGAGGGAGCCAAAGCCGATGCACAGTCATTCCTGAATGTCTTTATCACAAAACATGCTCTCTCTGTTTGTTTGACATATATTTCTGGGACACAGTATTAGGAGAAAGTAAGAATAAACACACATTTCAAAGTCACTTCAGAAAGAGCTGGACATGATCCACCACTCCACGTCATTTGTCTCCGCATATCCAGAGCATCCACAGATAATGGTGAGACAGAAACAGCTGGCTCAGCCAGATGTTGGCATTTGTTAACTGCAGCCATTTCTCTGTTAGAATACCAGATGTCCCTATTTGGGGGATTTTTTTTTCCTGGAAAATAAAAATGTCTAGTGAAACCACATAGCAGTTTCCCAAAGACTATGATACGGACTCCACCCTAACACTGCAAATTCCGTGTTTCCTCTGGACATGACAGTGAGGGCAGGGCTCAGAGTCCGCTGTAGTAAGCTTCATGGGCTATTCTCCTGGAAGATCAGGAATCCTGGGCACCAGTCATCTCAAGAGACAAACCATGGTGTCGAACCAAGCTCCGCATCTCGGACCTTCCCGCTGCTGTTCAGAATGCAAAATGTTTTAATCTCTCTGAAAGGCAGTTTGACCGAATCTTAATAAAACCAAACTCTGTGCAACCCAGGGAGTCTTCTCCTTTGAGAGCAAGTGCCTTACTTATGTATTTACTTACCCAAGAACACAGAAACAGGGTCACACGAGGTCACACACAGATGTACACACAAACAGGGTCACACGAGGTCACACACAGATGTAAGCACAAACATTCACAGCGACTTTGTTCATCATAGCTCCAGACTAGAGAGGAACCAAAGCCCACGGCATGACGGAGTGAGCCCCGGTGAAGAGGCTGTCTTGGAATAGGAGGACTCAATGGTATAAACAAACAAGGCATATGCACCCAGAGGGCTGAATCCCCAAGTGGCATACCAAGCGGGAAAACTCAGATGCGAAAATTAGAAAAGGAAACAAAACCTAATTCACAGTGCCAGAGGGTGGATCTCTGTAAACTAAGGTCGGAGCTTACACTGACAGCAAGGGGCTGGTGCAGGGGATGGAAATGCCCTGTCTTGATGCTATTGCCAAGGTTCATGTCAGAGCACACCAAACTGCCCACTCCAATTGGGGCACTTTATTGGGCATAAGTTATAACTCAACAACACTTTGTTTTATACATTTCTCTGAAATTTATTGATGTCTCATCATTGATGAGTTAAGTGACTTTAGTCGAGTCCCTAATATTCCTGATCCTTCCTCACACTGCAACACAGAATCACAAATACACCCTGTGCCTCTCACCCCAAAGCTCTCTCCTTCCCAACTCTGAAAATCTAGAAGCCCGCTGAGTGCATAAACCTGGCTTTGGTAGTCCAGGTGAACGGCACAAGGACCCTAGGTAGTGTCACAGACATGTTCACCAGGCAATATGATCCAGGCTGGTGGGACACAGGAATAAAGCGACACACTCAAGAAGGAATTTAGATGACTTCAGAGAACAGCCCGCATAGGCTGTCTTTGCTTGGGTTTCACTTTTCTTAGGTGGGGGTACCTCGAAACCCTCGGGAGAGCAGAGCTCAGCTGGAGATGTCTAGTGTGTAACACAGAGGGGAGCAGAGAACTTGAGCTGTCACCCTAAGGCGGGGAGCACCCTCTATAGGAAATAGGGTCCCTCTTCCCTTTCTGAACTCATAGTCACAGCCCCCCCTCCCCCCCGCACACACTTCTGGGTTGAACAAGTTCTTACACGGTATCTACTCTCAGTTCTTGCCGGGCACACAGGACAGCATTTGGGTGTGCGTGGATAGATCATAAAAATATTCTGCTCTTCAAGATCTCAAGGCTTATTAGGAACATAAATACATATGGAAAAAGAGAACACCATCGAAGCAAGAGGCTCACTTCCTCCTTTGAGAGCCGGGGTCTCTCTGTAGCCCAGATGGGTTTCAAGCTCTCAGGGCTGCTCCCTCCATCTCCTGAGCTCTGGGATTACAGGAACGCACCTCCTCCAGGCCCGGGTAGGAGCGATATATTCCAATGCTACTCTCTAAGCAGGTACCAGATGCAGCGGGCCATTTTCTTGCTTTGACCTAAGGAAGCTCCATCGGAGGAAAGAACAGTTTAGCTACATGGAAAATGAGGAGGAGGAGGAAAGGGAAAGCAGAGAACCCGGACAGAAGGCAGCGAGCAAAGGAGTGCAGGCCTGCGATGCTCAGATAAGCTCTCTGAACGCGTGCCCACTCTTTCTTCACACAGGCTTTCTTCCTCAGGGCTGCAGCCACCTCAGATGGAGCAGTCTGGGCCCTTACTCCAGGGTGCCCCCTGGAATTGTATTGGAACTGCACTCCATCACACCCTCATCTGGTTTCTTCTGGGCCACCTGAGGGTGTCTCCTGATACCCGGCCACCAGTGCATCAGTTATGTGAGACTCTTCATCCCAAGGCCTGCTTCAGGAGAACCCAGCCTAAGACTTCCAGCAGTGACCACGGGCGTCCTCCTCCAGAAGAAACAGCGCACTGCAGCTCTGCCCCTCACAGCACCGCCTCCGCGCTGACCATTTGCTTTCATTTCCCCCTTTGCCCTCTGCAGAGATCGCCGCCTACGCTCTATGGAAGCGGTCCCGCAGCTGGAGCTCCAGCCTCGTGCAGCCTCTGCTCTCCCCTCTGCCTTCCATATTCTCAGCAATACCCACCCTGCATACTTCAGCTTCCTGGGCCTTGGCTCCATCCGCTTGCCTCCATGCCTTAGTGATTCCACCACCATCACAGTGTGGGTCCCTGTGTCTGCTCTGGCACCTGCTTCCCTCTGGCACCTGCTTCTGGGCCATCGTCCTGATGGCCACCGAGCAAGCTCGGGTGATTCCGTGATTCCCCGGTTCTCCAAAGCAAGCCTCCAGCCTCATGCTTCTTCACTCTAAACGCCACTGGCATCTTACAGCCGTCAGAGTCAACTCACACGGCCACTCGACTGCACTGGTCCAGATTTACGGTCAGTGTTTGCTTTTGTGAACCACAGAATAGAGTTATGGGATGAGCCAGAGGCCGCACAGTGACTTAGCCGGGCAGGGCAGCTGGTTACTCAACCTTTCTCTAAGTCAAGAGGCACGTTTATAGAGTGGGGGATAAAGCTCACCTCTTCTTCTGTGGTTCTGGGAAAGCGCAAGATGCTGGCTGGTATCAAGAAGCACCTGGCTAGTTACATTCGGGGCACGTGCAGTACCTGTTGTCACCTAGTAATGCAGCCCTCCTGTACTGCCTTGGATAAGCAGCTCTTCTTGCTGCACTTTAAGCCCACAGAAACGCTGTGTGAACCAAACCGAAGTGCAGATGTGGGCGGATGGAACAGCCTGCGCGGCCGGCACCGACAATGTGGTATCAAAATAGTGGTCAGATTTTATTTTTCTTTGATTTTTAGTTTTTGTTGTAAAACAGGATTACATGGCTGTTTTATATGATGCTCGAGGCCAAATCCTAGGCTTTTTTTTTCTGTACACAAGCACTCACCCCACCAAGATCCAACCCAAGCCCCTCAAAATGTCATCTTGGTGACAGGTGAGGACAGCAGGCCGGGGCAGTAAAAGCTTGTCTTGTGATGCTATCTATGTCTTCCCAGAGGGTCTGAGCCCTGGCGATGTGAAAGAGTGGGCAGAGAGCTAAGCCTTTGGTGTCAGAACTGTCTGCTGAGTCCCAGTCACCAGGACCTGTCTTGAGAAACAAAGCCTAGGACAACCACACTGGCCCTGCCCTCTGCCCTATAACAATTGCTCATCTCGGCCTCCCGGAGGTTAGTCACTTAGTCCGTGTGGCCTTGAAAACGGAGGGTCCAGCCGTTTCCACTTTGCTTCGTCGATTGCACCACTGTCCGTCCCATCACCATCCATCCTGCCTCTGTCTTTCTCCCACCACCCATCCATCCCCTCCAATTCCAGCCTCTGACCACACCATCCGTTCCTCCAGTAGTTCACCTCCCCATGGTCTCTCTTGCTTCTTTTCATCTCTCCACTGTCCATCTCCCCATGGTCCCTCCTGCCACCACGCATCCCTCCACTGCCCATCTCCCCACGGTCCCTCCTGCCACCACGCATCCCTCCACTGTCCATCTCCCCATGGTCCCTCCTGCCACCACGCATCCCTCCACTGCCCATCTCCCCATGGTTCCTCCTGCCACCCTTCATCCCTCTACTGTCCATCTCCCACCATCCATCTTGCCACCCTTCATCCCTCCACTGTCCATCCCCCCACCATCCATCTTGCCACCATTCATCCCTCCACTGCCCATCTCTCCATGGTCCCTCCTGCCACCACGCATCCCTCCACTGCCCATCTCCCCACGGTTCCTTCTGCCACCCTTCATCCCTCCACTGCCCATCTCCCACCATCCATCCTGCCACCATTCATCCCTCCACTGCCCATTTTCCCACCATCCATTCTGCCACCCTTCATCCCTTCACTGTCCATCCCCCCACCATCCATCCCGCTGCTGTCTCCCTTGCCATTATCCACCTCTTCCACCAGGCTTCTTGTGCCTAACCATTTCTCCCTCTCCCCGAACGAGCCAAAAGGACAGTCACCCTCTCAGAGTTGGGTGGAGAGTCTGAATGGGATGGGTGAATGGGATGAAGGGCCCTAGATCTGCCATACCTGCTTCCTTGACTAGCCCCCATGTCATTTCCATGTGCAAGGGCAGGTCACTTGCAGGTATCCCTGGTAGACGCCAATGATAGGCATTACCTTTCCTCTTACTTGGATGAGACTAAACTCTCGACCCAGTGGGTGCCCATGCACAGATCAAGGGTTACATGCACGTTAACATGGTAAACGTATGATCGAAGAACTCTGTGGTGTGCATTCCATCATACCCTTCGTCCGAGGGAGCCCCCAGGACTCCAAGAGAGCTAAGTTCTGTTGCAGACTAGAGCTGGGTGTGCCCAGCACTTGACATCTGAGGGCCTCAGACAATCTATTGTTTAGACGCTTTCACTGCCAAGAAAAAAGGCCTTCCTGCCCCCGCCCGCCTCTGTCACTTCAGAGGGCACCATCTCGATACCATTTCTGATACCCGGAGATTTCAGCCATCAGTCACTAGGTCCTGTTCCAGGAAAAAGCAATATTCTTTGACAAATAAGCCATTTACCGAGCAGTTTAAATGACGCTGCGGAGTGACACTACACGCCAATGTGCCTCTTCACCGAGTAGCAGCCTGTGCCCCAGATAAAGGCAGCGGACCTCACGTGACTCAGCAGCCCTGTGTAAACAACCTCCGGAAGAGACTGGCCTGGCGACTTTCTGGTCAGAGAGCCCCATCTTTTCCCAGACAGTCCACAACCCTGGTCCTTAGGGGTTTCCTTAGACATTTTCCATTTCTTAACCACTGCCCCTCTTGCTACTGCTGTAACAGCCTGGAGCCATCTTGTCCCGGCTTCACAGGGTGTTCCCGGGAGGCAGATGTGTGCACTAGCAGGAAGAAAGGCCTGGTTCTTATTGACAGAGCCCTAGCACGTGTCACAGAACTTCAAAGATGTGGGGCCAGATTGGGCAGGCAACATCAAACGCCTCTGACTGGCGCTAAGTAAACTTTGTATCTGACATGCAAGTTCTTATCTGTTTGGTTCCAGACTTGAGAGCAGGACACTGTCCCTAAGCAAATCACATTGTTGCCCTCGCAGCTGCCAGCCTGGAAAAATATCAGGGGCACAAAGGGAGGTAGGGGGAGATAGAGAGAGAGAGAGAGAAACAGGGAGAGACAGACATAGAGAGAGACAGGCACAGAGAAACTTGTTTTCTAAGCAACACAATATTGTCAAGATGGAAGTTCTACCAAAAGGAGGGGGCATCCCCTATACTTCCTATGGAGGCTACTCACTAATCCCAATCCTTATATTTTTGTAAAAATATTAACATTCTGAAGTTGCATAAAGCCTGTGCCTCCCCAGCACCCGTACGTTGTCACTGTGCCCTGCTCAATCACCAGGCAGCTGCCTTTCTGATAAAGACCACTTTTTAAATGAGACTAAATCAATGGTTTGAGTATATCTAGATTCAAACAATAAAACTATTTCCTGATTTTATAAAAATTAAAAATTCATTTACGTTTCAGATTCTGGTAACTTTGGGGTATCTGCTTTTTTCATTATTAAAAATAATAAAAAAAACCTTTAAAACGTGTTTCATTTCAGTGGAACTGGAATGTAATAACATCTCCCCAGTCTGAGAAGCAGAGAGAGTGGGCCAGAGTATCCTTCTGTCAAAGACACGTCTGTGGCTTCCTTTGTGTGGGTTTGTTTCAAAACACCACATTATTCCCTTGGAGGACACCGGCAGGCATCGCTCCTGGGCACTGAGGGAAACTGCTTATAAATCGGAGCTGGCCCTCCTGCGTGAGAGACACTTCAGCATACCCAGTGAGCAAGTCCTTCTGAGGCAGCAGTATGGGGATCTGTCCCCATTGTCCGGGACAGACAATGACTCCAATCTGCCTGCCTTAGGTCTTAGATGCCCCTGGAGCCATGGCTGCCACCCCACCCAGCAACCTCTGCCGGTGACCCTGTCCCACGGTCCAGCTGCGAGCTGACTTCCTTCCACATCCACTATAGACAGATGTTAGCCACATCAGGAGAAGCCGACAGAAGGCTTAAAGACCAGAGGTTCTCGGTCCCTGGAGAGATGGGGACACTGCTTGCCCCGGTGGTCCAGAGCCTGGTGAATCCACTGCAGTTGGCAGCTTGTGGGAAATGTGAAATTTCAGGCGGTGTCACAAACATGCCTGATCCGAAGCTGTATCTTAACAAGGTCATCGGGTCTGAGATGCCCACCCTACTCTGCGACCCAAGGTTCTAGAGATGACCTGAAGTGATATCCCTGGGTGGATGCCTCCAAAGCGCCCCCAATGACTCTGCTGTGTCCTGGGTCTAGGAAGAAACTGCGTGGCAGAGACCATCGGCATCATGTGGACCACACTGATTTTGGCCTCTTTGTTGGTTGCCAGTGATTACGAGCTGGTGAGGGATGGTCCAAAGGGACACAAGGACTCTGAACATGTGGATGCTTTTGGTGCTAAGGTCCCTTCAGGGAGTCTGGGCCACTGCTGAGGCTCTATGGTCCTGTTGCCCTTCCCTGTCCCTGTATCCCAGGGCCGAGTCTCTACACTGAAAACCTGCTCTTGCCTTTTTCCTGCTTCCCAAGGTTTATTGTCAAAGGCAAAGTGGGACTCTCCTGATACCTCCAGGCCCTTCCAGTTCTCAGTGTGCCTACTCGAACTCCTCCCGTCCTGAGACCAACAATTGCATCATTGCCCCCTTCCCAGGCTAGCCCACTTCCCTAAGAAGATGCATGAAGGCATTAGGTGAAGGTCTGTGGTGTAGCGCAGGGGAAGAGGGCCAGTCTAACATGCTCAACCTACAGCATCAGATAAACCGTGGGTAGGATAGCGCCTATCTGTGATCCCAGCATTCGGGACGAGTACTCAGAGGGTCAGAATTAGGATAGCGCCTATCTGTGATCCCAGCATTTGGGACGAGTAC
>JAQHUG010000006.1:15093927-15114197 GCA_028555095.1 Dicrostonyx torquatus
GAGTGAAGGCACAATGGTGACAATGCACCCATGAACTTAGACTTCTATACCCAGTTAATCTATCACTCAAGAGTGAAGGCACAATGGTGACAATGTACCCATGAACTTAGACTTCTATACCCAGTTAATTTATCTCTCAAGAGTGAAGGCACAATGGTGACAATGCACTCATGAACCTAGACTTCTATACCCAGTCACCTGTCACTCAAGAGTGGGGTATAATGGTGACTAAAAACGAGGAGCTTTATAATCATGAAGAACTCAGAGAAGAAAATCTGTAACATATAGGTAAGCTTGGATTTTTCACACCACTAAAGTGCTTCTTTTTAGAAAGAACATTAAAACAATAAAAATAAATTGTAAAAAAAAGTGATAACCAGCAGAATTGATAAAACTGCAAGTCAATGAGAAGAAAATAAATATGAATAAGCAGACTGATATAAATCAAAAATGATTTAAAGTAATAACTAGTCTGAAGTACAAAAGCAAAGGGTAATTAAAATATGACAATATTGGGAAAATAGTGGCAGCTTAAATGTTTTGTGATCTTTCATTTCATAATGGTGCAGATCAAGAACGGCTGAAAAATTCAAACAGGTGACTGGTACTCCTTGAAAACATGCAACATGATTCTGCATGACACATCTGTCTCACTTTTTAAGTTAATATGCAAAGTCATGGGTGTCATTGTGCCATTTTCATTCATGCATGTCATTAAACTTCTACTCATTTACCCCTCCCACTCTGCCCCCACCATCCTCCATCTCTGATCCCTCCATGCCCCAAATGGCTTTGTTTTTGGTCTCCATTTGTATTCTGCTACACTCTCCTGTTCCCTGGCCTTCTAGAATGCTCTGTCCCCTCCCCCAGTGCCTTTTCTATATACCCTACATATGTGTGTCCATGTATTTAAACCTACATCCCACATATGAGAGAAAGTGTCTGGTGTCTGTCTCTGCTTCTGACTCATCTGCTTAATTAACACAGCCACCTCTAACTCCACCATTTTTCTGCAAAGGTCATCATTCCGTTTCTCTCGAAGCTTGGCAAACCCCCGTGTCTACGCTCTGTATTTTCTTTACCCATTCACCTCTTGGTGGATGTCTGATCCCAGGCCCTAAACTGCTTTGTTCCTGGAGTGTTTCTAAGGGTTCCCCAGGAGCAACTGTAGGGGAAAGATAACATCTCCTGAGAGACGAAAATAGCTTACTTTTTGCTTTGTTAGGATGAATTACTGAGGTCCGTGTCTGCCCCCTTCATGACACAAACCCACGTCGCACACTGCGTCTGTCTGGGCCTTCTACTTCACCCTCCCTGAGATTTGAGAGTTATATTCATTTTGTATTACAGAGAAATCAATCACTAGCTAACTAATAGTTTAAAACAGTAGCCACTTCCGTGTTCTCTGCTCAGGTCTGAGAAGCTGCAGTTAGAGAATGAACAGATGTGTTCTCGGGAGGTGGGGGCAGGGAGGACTCTCTACTTCCAAGCACATTCAGGTTGCTCTGGGTGGACTATGGAACTGAGGCCCCTATTTTCCTCGCTGGTTCCCAGCAGGCTGTTTTCTTAGCTCATGGAGCCCACAGGATCCCCGCCATGTAGAAGCCAATAATGTAGACTTTCTTGCTATCAAATCCTCATTGAGAGACAGAGAGTGAGTGAGCTGGTACACATGTGAGTGTGGGTTACTCAGGAGTATGGAGGCCAGAAAATAGCACTGGGCTTCATTCTTGGGGATACACTCTTTGAGATAGTTTTTGCACCAGCCTGGAGCTCACCAATATGGCTAAACTGCCTGGCTGGGAGCCCTGGAGGTGGGTTCTTCTTTTTCTGCCTTCCCTGAGCTGGTTTGCAAGATTACACCCTTCCACCTTTCCTGTCATGATTTTAGCCGGACTTCTTTACCTCTGACCCTCAGACCGATATTTAAAGAGGCCAGGTGACTGTGTCAGCTTCCCATGTTTAAATCCCGTCTTCAGGCTCACGAAAAGTGCAGGCACTACACCTGCAAAACCCTCCGCAGCACAGGGAAGGTGCATGCTGGCAGAGGCGCCTCTAAGGACATCCTGCAGCCCCGTCCACTGCAGAGAATAGGGGGACAGAGACAGAAGTTGGCATTCGTGTGGCTTTCTGTGTTACAAGAAACAAGGATCCTCTATCTCTGTCCCAAGAGCTCCATCTGCTCTGTCAGTGTCAGTGAAATAAGCAAGCAGCTTCTGAGGAAGGTGGAGTCAAACCCCAGACCTGGCACTAAACACAGGCCGGAAGTGAAAGACTTAGCAGGAAATGAACTAGTGGTCATTATGTTAACTAGATGTTGACATAGTGAAAGTTTTAGATTATTGGGTTAAAATATATTATTAAAATGGTTTCACCTAGCTTTTTCACTTCTTAATGTGGGCTCTAGAGAAACATGCACGTTACATCTGGAGGGCATTTCTGTTCCATCATCAGACAGCACTGGTCTGAATGTCCAGCTAACACAGTGAATTCCTGGCAGCTAAGACAAGGACTGTTGTCCACCATTACTAAAGATAAGAGATGATTTGCTGGACCCATGGAATTTCTAGATTTTGTAATCCAAAGTTATTTAGGCAGGGCATTATCTCATGGTATACAAAGCCCACCATCCCCAACGTTTGTTAATCTGCTCATGTATACATTGATTTTTTTACCTAACTGGGATCTCTCTATATTTACCTCTTTATATTTTTATCAGGCGTATAGAATAGATCCCTAATGGCAGTGGTGGAAATAGCTCAGTCATAAGAACCCAAGTTTAATGAGCAGAGCCCAGTGCTAGAGTTTGCGGGGACAGACAGGTCCCTGGGACTCACTGGCCAGCCAGTCTTGCCAAATCAGCAAGCTCCTGTCTCAACATTAGGAATAATAATAAGGGGAATAATGCCTAAGGAATAACAACCAAGGTTGATCTTGGATCTCTGCATACAGGTTCACACATGCTCACATGTATCTCCTCACACATGAACATGCACACACATAAAAAAAAAGATTCTAACACAGGGGGGAGTTCAAGAACAGCGTTCAATGCCTGTTTTAATCAGCACGGTCAGGAGATGCTCTATAAGTTCTGAGAAACAGGCGCACTCAGTGCACAGCCGAGGGGCCTTGCTCTGTCACAGACCAAGTGGAAGGCAGATCAGGGAAACGCTGTGGATTGGTCCCTCCATGCAAAGGGCAGAGTCAAGAGGAAGACACCAGACAGCGGTGCACGGTTGGCTGACATGCTAGACGGAGGCTCTTTGCTCTTCTTTTTCCTTGGTACAGCTTAAGCGTCCCTAACGGGAAATGTCTGGGACCAGAAGTGCCTCAGATGCGAGTGGCTTCAGTTTAAACTCTGTGCACACGTATAATCAAACAGGGTCTTAGGGCTGGTACCCAAATCTGAACACAGAATTAATCCACCCTCCATGTGCATCTTATACATGTGGCCTGGATGTCACTCCATATGGTATTTTAGTGTCCCTCCCTGCGAGATTACTGCCTGTCACCTGAGGTCAAGTGTGGGACTTCCCACTTGGGTCACATCAAAGCCCAGAAAGCAGCAGATTCTGGACCGTTTTGAATTTTAGATTTGGATTCACTATGTTCAACCTTTGTCTTATTCTTGCTGTCCTTGGCCAAAAAGAGAGGGGAAATGTCGGGAAGAATCCCTGAGTCCTGCAGAGCTCCATGGGTGTTTTGTCAAAGAAGAAAGTCAAACATCTGGCTACAGGGCTGCTGCGTTCTCCACAATGGAGCTCACAAACGTTTCGGCCCCGCACCCCGCACCCCAAATGGTAGACAGTCAGGAGCTGGCAGCATCCGGATACCTACATCTGCTCCCCACTCCCCTCCACTCCAGATAGTGGCATTTTGTAGAATCTGGAGGCAGATGCCGCAAGCTGGGGCTAAGTGGATGTGAGCAGGGGTTTGCGGCTGGCAGGTTCCCTTTCTCTCTCTACCCATGACATCTTTTTCATAACCTGAATTTCTTTAATTAAAAAACATCTGCCAACTCTTGTTATCTGCAAAGATGAGCACAGGAACTCTTGAAAAGCCCATCTGCAGAGGATGCAAGCAGGTGGAAGAAAAACCTGCGAGAGCCAACCAAGTGAGACGAGGAGAAGAGAAGCTCCCAAAGTGTGTGTGTGTGTGTGTGTGTGTGTGTGCATGCTTGAGTGTGTGCTTGTGTGTGTGTATGTGCATGCACGCTTGTGTGTATATGTGTGTGCTTGTGTGGGTGTGTGTGTGCACATGTGCATGCATGCTTGTGTGTGTGCTTGTGTGTCTGTGCATACTGATGCATGTGAGTGCCTGCTTGTATATATGCATGCTTGTGTATGTGCTTGCTTGTGCAATGTGTATAGTGCATATGAGTGTATTGGTGCATCTCTGTGGTGTATATGATGTGAGTGTGTATGCACTGTGCATATGGGAGTGTTATATGTGATGTAATATTATGATGTGTGTATATAATGTTTATATGGGTGAGTGCATTTATGGTGTGTATGATGTGTGTATATGCATAGATGTATGTTTATGTGTAATGAATCTGGGTAGGTGTGTTGTGTATGATATGTGTGTGTGATATGTGGTACATGTGCATGTGTGTGTGTCATTCAAGTAGGTGCATGTGTGGAATATGTATAGTATGTGTGGTGTATGTGTGTGATGTGTGGATATGATATTCGTGTGCAACATAGGAAGCCGCAAATGGAGAGATCTTGCCATTCACCCGTCTAAAACCCTCACTTCTGTCTGAGAGCTGGAGGAAGTAGGGACCATATGTCTCATATGCAGATCACAAAATGATTGACACCTGTGCTAAACCTCTGCAAACACACAGAGGAAAGACCAGAGTTCAGAATGACATGTTAGGATTTCCAGTACAGCAGGACCAGAACAAGTCCTGCTGGCTCAGTGGGAAGAGATGGCCATGCCTTGGCTGCCTTGTTCTTCGCCTCTTGTCATCTTCAGCAATACCTAATGACCACCACTAGTACTGGAACAGGGCACACATGGGGGACACATTCTCTGGTGAGCCTATGAAGCTAACGACAGAGATGACATTGTCTGTCTGTAACATGAGGGGCTTGCTCGTTGGGGTTTCTGTCCCACCCGGTACCCCACAACCGGCAAGCCCCAAAGACGATCACACAGAGGTCTACATTACGTTATAAACTGATTGGCCCATTAGCTCAGGCTTCTTACTAGCTCTTATAACTCATATTAACCCATTGTTCTCATCTATGTTAGCCACATGGCTTGGTACCTCTCTCAGTAGGGCAAGGACACATGCTGTCTCTTCAGGGTCTGCGCAGGAATGCCAAGGGTTCCCAGAACTCTCCTGTTCTCACCTCTACTTCCTGTCTGGTTTTCCCACCTATGCTTCCTGCCTGGCCAATCAACATTTATTTAAAACATGATTGATAGAATACAGATAATTCTCCCACACCATCAGTCCTCATAGCTTATGCATCCATCTTCTCTCAACCTGGAGGGGATGTTGCACAATGACAATTCTAAAGCTCCTCAGCATTCTGTGGAAAGACTCGGAGGTTTGGAGGAAATAAGTCCCACCAGAGCCCACTGCTCTCCTCCCTTCCACTTCCCTTCCTCTTTACCCCTTCCCTCCCCTCCCTTTGATCCCTTCCTATCTCTCCCCTTTCCTCTTAGATGCATCCTAAGTCACATGCCAACACTCTAGCTAAGACACCCAAGCTCCAAATTCATCCTCCACCTACAGTTACCCGAGCAAGCCTCTGGGACTCGTGTGGACACAAGAGCACACTACGCCTTTGAAGACCTGGTCCAGGACAGAGGCAAAGCCATAGACACAGGGACTTCTGACTTTCTGGACTCAAAGTATGACCCGGAAAGTGCAGATGGTGAGGCTGCACTCAGAGTGGAGACACGCCCTGATCCTGCGGCTTCCTCACCCTGCATGGAGGAGCGCGAGGAGGCAACTAAAGCAAAGACCAGAAAGAACGTGGCCGCGGTGAGGACTGTGCCATCTGGGTGCTGAATGTGACATTCTCATCCAGGTACTTGTGTTGCCACACTTCCTCTGAAAGTAAATTTGCATGTCATCCTTCCCCCACAGAGACCCAGAGCAATCCTCCTGCTTCCAGGGTTCAGGCCTGGGGAACGTCCCAACCCCCATCCTGTTTCCCCTGATTAAACCTGGACTCTGAAGGGGTGTGGTCTTCACCATTTTGGCTTGTGACCATGCCCCGCCATTCGCTAATTATGCCACCCCTCAATTAATTAATGGGGCTGGACCACCAGGTCCCAAGAGAGGTATAAAATGGTGGGTCCATGTGGAAACTCTCTCTCTGCGCAAATCACCGACCTGCCTACTTCCTCGGAGGAACTCTATCTGGTATAGTAATCTGTGTGTAATTTGGCCTTTAATAAACTTGTGTGTCTTAAATAGAATTGCCACAGGACTCCATCTCTGGCCCCTCAGATCCTAACCAAATGCCTTCAGAGCAGTAGTGAGCAGCATCCCAGCCTGACACCATCGAGAGGATAAGGGCCCTGTGCCTGGGCAATCCCAAAGCACACTCTCCATCATGGGTCACGGTGAAGAGAGAAACCCGATGGCTGTCCTATCTGTCTAGTGTGCTTGGTGGTATTTGACCTATTTCTTTAGTGGTCCTTAGGACAAGCTTCTAAACCTGCAGCCAGAAAACCATGTTCTCCTGGGGCAGTCCCGCGGTTTTCACATAAGAGTAATTCTGGGCTTGTATATCCATAGTCTTTTTGCCTAGTGTTAGAAAGAGGCTTGTTACAGGTTTAGATGACAGGAAGAAAGTAGCATTCATATACTGTGAGGGTGAGCCCCAAAGATGGGATACTCCATTTCTTTATATTTGTAATATCAGCCTTCTTTAAAAAGATATTTTATTACATGTATTTATTTAGTGTGCGGGAGGCATGTGTTCATGTCTTGACAGTTATGTGGAGGTCAGAGGACAACTTGCAAACTCAGTTCTCTCCTCCCATCGTAGGGGGCCCAGGGAGATAACTCAGGTCACCAGGCATGGAAGAAAAGCACATTGACCTACTAGGCCATCTCATTGTCCCCCAAAATGTCATCCTGGTGTAGGAGGGTCCTTCTGTATTTCTGTTGCTTTCATTGGTTGAATAAAGAAACTGCCTTGGCCTTTTGATAGGGCAGCCCTTAGGTGGGCGGAGTAGACAGAACAGAAGGCTGGGAGAAAGAAAGCACTGGGGCAGACGCCATGATGCTCTTACCCGAGATGGACGTAGATTAGACTCACGCCGGTAAGCCACAACTCGTAGTGATACACAGATTACTAGATACGGGCTAAAATGATGTGTGAGAGTTAGCCAAGAAGAGGCTAAAACTAATGGGCCAGGCAGAGTTTAAATGAATACAGTTTGTGTGTAATTATTCCGGGTACAAGCTAGTCAGGGCCAAAAGTAGCCAAAAACAGGCCCATGGCCAGGAGCTGGGTGCTGGGAACATGGTCCGCTCCTCTGCGGGGACACAGCCTGTGCCTCCTCATGCAACAGTCATCCACTAATGGAGATTTTCTTTTTCAGTTTCCCGGACTGGCAGGACCACAGTTCCTCTCTGTGGAAGTCCTGCAGCCCTTGTTCCTAACTCTCTAAGTTGTATGTGGTAGCAAACACAGAGCGACAGACCTTGGCTGGTGACGTAATAGACACAAAAGTAAAAGTTATTGTTGATGCTGTCATTTGATTTCTCTCCACTTTTCATCAAGAGATCTTTAAAAATAAAATTAACAAGTAAATACAGGGTTCAGCTGTTCTCTAGAAATTTCTCCACCCCTCCCACCCAGCTCTGCTCTCCTCTCCTGCTCCCCTCACATATTCTGGGCCAGAGGGAGGAGGGTAGGAAAGCTTCACGAGGCTTACTCTTAAAAAAATCTCAATTAAATCCCAGGTGAGGACAGTAGAACTAATCCGGAAACGAAAGCTGAATTGTGGGTTGGATCCTTCAACAACAAGGCACCAAATGTCCTAGTCCCCCTCTGATGGCACTGTAACGTCACCAACCAAAAGGCCTCCTAGGGTGGCAGAGGAGAAAACTGAAACACACAGTATTGTCCCCCGTCCTGGCCACCATGGTGGAAAAAAACCTCATAATCACGTGTCCCATATATTTCTACATGAAGGGATGAAGGAAACAGAGCAGGGGAACCAGGTCAAGAAGAGTGAACTGTTGTACAGGGCATGTGAGTTGTTGCTTTACTCATAGAGTAGTTACGTGAAATGAGTTTCCATAAACTCCAAACTAGCTCTTCCTCATCCTACCACACACACTTAGGAGCAACCCCACTTCACAGGGCCCAGCTCAGCCGTTCAACTTTATCGAAAGAGAAAGAAGAAATCCTTCTCTCCAAAGCCAGTTCTCGGGCTTCTGTTGGAGAGCAGTAATGAGAATCGCAACACCAAAACGACCACGTGATCCTCAGAGCTCACAGAACTCCAAAGTCTGTGAAATGTCACAGCGTGTCTGCCCCCCAGCCGACAGAAAGAAACCTCCCAACGTCGTCTAGGGTCCCACTGTGGATCTAGCTCGCAGTTGCTGCGTTCCAAATTGTGCTTTCTTTGCATTTAAAGGACCTAGCAAGACTTTCTAGGGATACTGTCCTTGAAACATGTTGGGTTGTGATTTCATAGTATTGTACAGGGCTGTCCTCCGAGCCAAACCATTAGCATCTTCAGGAGTCCATCCAAGCCTCCTTGCCAAAGATCATCTCAGATGGGTCTGTGTCAGTTGACTTTCCTCTCGGAAGAAGTGAGCTGGGAGAGTCATGGGACCCGCACACAGGTGCTGGGTACCCAGCCACTGCTCCCAGCCAGTTGCATGGAATTCTGCCCTAATTGGCACATGGCCCCTTGGTCTCTGGGAAGAGCTAGAGGATATGGGGGAAAGGATGAGGGGAGACGAGTCTACCTACACAGCCATGGGGAGCCATCACCCATGCTGGGTGCATGCCTTGCAGAGTGGTTGATTTAAAATGACTGTCATTCCTATCCTTAACCCCTTACCCATTACTATGTAAGTAAGCCCAATAAACTTAGTGGTTCCCCAGAGTAAGTCTCGGTAGAATTGTGCCTTGGTTTACAATTAGGACAATAGGAAGAATTGTACATTATTTATGTCTTCTCAAGTGAAGGAATTTTCAACACAAGGACAGCAATCTTCCATCAACAGGTGACGATAATGGTTGAATACACTTTCCCGCTCCCAGGGCTGGACATCCAGAAGCCACTCGGCCTTCCTTGGATGACTATTTCTATATTTTATATGTTTCTGCTTTGTGGTTCGATCCCCAAATTGCACTTGGCAAGATAAATCTAAAAAGATGAGAAAATAAATATTCAGAGTTGTTAGTGGGGACATGCCCCCATAGATGTCCCAATATTACAGGCGATTGCTACCGTTCCTTGGGACCCTACAGAACCCGATGCTGAATATGCCAGTCACTCGAGTTGTGAGATATCAAGAAAGCAAGAGTCATCCCTACTGGCCAGCTTTCAGAGTGCTGGAAGGTGCTCAGCACAGCTCTGGAGAAGAGCAATTGCCCAGTTGCGAGCCCTGGGATATGTATCAGCCATCATGGCAGGATAGGACCACTGGTGCCAGAGTGTTTATGGGAGTAGAATGGCACAGTGTTATGGGAGTCACCAACCACTTGCTGATTGGACTTACGACCCTCTTCATAGGACAGAACTCGTGCTTGGCACAGTTCCCAGGATCAGAACCTGTGAGAAGATAGGTCACAGGTCCCGTAAGAGAATCCACTGCTACTATTCTGCTAAATGAGCACAGTTTTAAACAGACTCCTGGTGACTCATTAGACCCCAGATTAGTGCACCCCTCAATCCTCATCAGAGAAGTTCTCTTAGCAGTGGTGGTAATGAACACAGAGAGACCCAACTACTCAAGGTGCGGAGAAAGAGAGGGTGGGGTGCTCAAACCCAAAAGATGCACCTATGCCACCACCTCCTCCCACGGCTCATGACAGCAGAGCAGGAGAAAATATCCTAAGAGCCAAAGGTCGTGGGGAAATGAGAATTGTCATGTATTACCAGTGGTAATACAAAAATGGTGCGCCGATCTGAATGGGTTGGGGAAACTTAAAAAATTCAACATATACATACATGCCATATACCCAGCAGCCAAGCTCGCTGATGATGTGGGATTCCCCTCTGTATAGTATGAATATGTTTTATTACCATTGGTTAATAAAGAAGCTGCTTTGACCAACAGCAGGGCAGAATATAACCAGGCTGGAAGAGATAGAGAGAGTAGGCGGAGTCAAAGAGATGTCATGTAGCTGCTGAAAGAGACAAACGCCGGACCCTTACTAGTAAGTCATAGCCTCGCGCCGATATACAGATTAATAGAAATGGGTTAATTAAAGATGTAAGAGTTAGTTAATAAGAAGCCTGAGCTAATAGGCCAAGCAGTGTCGTAATCAATATAGTTTCTGTGTGATTATTCCCATCTGGGTATCTGGGAAGCCTTGGGTTTCCCCAGAGGGTTGAAAACTGTTGTCTGCACCATGACCCTCCTGTGGCTCCTGTTCGCAGCAGTTCCCTTCATAACTGCCGACACTCAGAAGTAACCGTGATATCCTTCAGCAGGCGGATAGACACACGGTGGTATATCCTGACAGCTGAATGTTACTCAGGAATGAAGAAGGAGCTACAACCATGAAGACACATGGAGTAACAAGTACATATGAATAAGTGAAATGCATCACACCGAATGGGCTACATGGTCTGTTGTTAACTGTATGACATTCTAGAGAAGATGAATCTGGAGAATAAAACAATGAGTGGTTTCCAAGGATTCGGAGGAGGGAAGAATGAGCCAAAGATGGAGGGTTTGGGGAGCAGTCACATTTTATATTGTGCTGTAATGGCTCCTGCATGCGTTACATCTGTCCAGACCCAGAGAAAGTGGGGCAGCAGAGGTACACTGGGGTCAGGTACAGACTCTGCATGCTAGTGGTGTGGCGCTTCCTTCATGGTAGCAAACATCCCATCCTGGTGCTGATGCTGACAGCAGGGGATGCTCGGCACTTGTGGGCCAGGGGCGTGGGAACCCCCTGCTATAAGTCCTGCTCGGTTTACTGTGAATTCCAAATGGGTGTGACCTAGTTTACAGTCCACACGATATGTTTAAACTGTGTGTTAAGTGGATGCACATCCACACACATGTAAGTGTGTGTATGCATGTGAGAGAGGGAGGAACAGAGGAAGAGAGACAGAGATGGAGACAGAGACAGAGAGAACACATACAAAAACTGACTTAGGAGTCCAGGACACAGGGAATCCTAGGTGGCTGACACTAAGTTGTGGCCAATACTTGTGAACAACACAAAACAACTGCCCATGGTTAACAACTCTTGTGCACCACAGTTCCTTCATTTCCAGGCATACATTCCCACTTTTTTGGGCTTATTCTGACCATGTGACCAAGTCTGGCCAAGGTCATGTGACTGGAAACAGCCTGTCACTTCTTGCTAAGGCAATGGACTCCAGACTTTTTCCCCCTTGCTGTGGCCACTGTGTGACCATACTCTGAAGTGGAAATGCTAAAACGTCAAAGTCATTCAGATGTGGGGCTTCACTTCCCACACTGAGCTTTGCTTGAAGGACAATGAGACGTCCGCAGTGCCCTAGTGGCTGAGGTTTGGGGCTGTTGCTGCCGGAGTCCAGCCTGGTCCTTCCTGACTGCCACCCAAGCTGTGGTTCAGAGTTCAGGTTAAACAGTGCTGGAGCCCGTAGCTTGCTTACGTCACAGAAAAAGCAGACAGGCAAAGGCTGAGCCCACTGTTGAGTTCGTGTGCGTGTCGGGTGAATTTGGTTTTCAGGGGTTTTTCTCTAGTATAAGCAACATTTGAGCAAGGGTTGGAGCTTCCTGGGGAGTGTGCTTTTGGGGAGAGCAGAGATGGCTGCTATCCATCACGTTGGAAAGCAGCGAGATTCCCAGAGATAGACGCCCAAACAAAGGACGCGCATTGACACGGCGAGCTATCCAAAAGTCAGGGCTAATGTTAACCAAGATGAGCACTGCTGCGATTCCATCAAGGTGTCCTGCTATTTATTTAACTTTTCCATTTTCATTTTTTATTTGGGTAAGATAATTGCTTGTGATAAGCCTCGGGTGTGGAGAGCCGGTGCATACAGAGTGGTGGGGCACGCTTCAGCCCCAAGCTCGGATGCGCTGGAGAAAGGAATCAATGTATTAACATATTGAAATGATCTCAATTAAGGCCCTTTAGCAGTTTTGTTTCGAAAGGAGGGCCTCTCCAAAGTGGAGGGGCTGCTCTCACCATCACGGAAAAGCCTGTTAGGAAGGTGATGTATTTCAAAGCTTAAGGAAAGATCTGAATAGATTGCCTAAGAGGCAAAAACCATTCTGCATTTCTCCCCCCGGGTCTGATACTGCAGGTCACCTATGTATTTGGCTTCATAATGTCTACACCTGTGCCTCCCATTACTCCTGATAATGCCAGGGCTTTGCCACTACAGTCCTAAAATAGGTATTCAACAAATAAGACATTTACTTGCATGGTGAATCCAGCGTAAGTGTGACTATTTCAATGGATAAACCACAATGACCTTCAGAATCTTGGGTGTCTGCTGTATGCCCTCCCTCCTCATCCCCTAAGGCACTGACCCACCCCTTCTGTGTCCTATCCTGAGCCCTCCCAGTGCCAAAGTAGAAGCCAATCAGCCTTCTGTGGGGCTGGTGATGGCTTGGGAGCACACACACACACACACACACACACACACACACACACGGTGGCATTCACATTAAGTCTCAGAGTGACATTGCTCCGATCTTTAAGGAAGTGAGGTCTAGAGACTACATTTCTATGGCTGTTACTAAGGCCCACAGAGAAGATGGGTGGGGCATTCTCACAGGCTCTGCTTCCTCCTGCCCATCTTCTGCCTAAGACAAACAAAATTAATCAAAATTAAATACCTGCCCCTTTCTGTCCAACTCTGATGAGCTGAGAGTTACGGGAGAAGGTTCTTATTTGATATTTGAGATCGTTACTTATCTCATTGCTATGGCCAAATATGTGACAGGAGCGACTTAAGGGGAGAGAGTTTCATTTCGGCTCTGCGTGAAGGAGCTCATAGGTAGAACAACTCAGTCCGTGGTGGTGGGAGCCTGGGACGTGACCTGCTCCCATGTTAGCAGAGCAGGAAGCAGAGACCCTGGGCTGGGAGCAGAAACGGACATCACCTTCCAGCTCTGTCCCCAGCGACCCACTTCTGCTAGCTAGGCCCCATGTCTCAAAGGTTCCAAAGTCTCCCAAAATAGCACCACCGGGGACCAAGTGTTCAAACACACAAGCCTGTGGGAGACATTTCACATTCAAACTATAACTGCACTTCTGAAGATGCTTTCTGACCAGGCACAGCCCCAAAGGGAGACAGAGAACAGTATCCAAAGGATTTTGATACCCAGTCTTGCTTAGGTAAAACAATCTATAGTAGACATGTTACTTTAAACCTTCTCTGGCCAGGACGGTCTGATTTCCATTCCTTCAGACAACCCATGACCTCTTCTTTTACCGCCTAAGACTATCTTGGCTCCAGTCATTCAGTGGTCAATGAGCCTCTTCAAAGGCCCCACCTTATACCCACAGCCTCACACCGCAGAGACCAGCCTCCCCTGGAAAGGGTAGTAACAGAACACAGTCAGCCCCAGGCTGAGCTCCAAGCCCCCAGCTGGTACAAGGCGGATCCCCTAGCTGGTACCATGTAGGTGTGTTCTACCTGTCCAGGCTCAGGAGCTTTGGGAAGTAGAGTCACCAGAGGCAGGCATTCAGCTTTGCCCTGGGGTAGAAGATGCAGGCACCTCACAGGGCAATTGAGCCACATACAGGCTTAGGGGATCTGGTAGCCCATGGAAACTTCCACACCACCACCAGGATTGGATTCATCTAGTCTAAAGAAACTCTATCTCCAGTTAACTGTCACTAAAGATTCCCATGAGTTGCAGTTGTGAATGGCTACAAACTAGCTTGGTTAAGATCTTGGCTATGTATTCCCCAGCAGGACTCAGCGCTTCCCAGAACAGTGCTCCAGTGGAGTGGTGGAATCTTGGAAAGGTGGACTCTGGAGAAAGGTCATAGACCGCTGGGCGTATGCTTCAGATGGGGACCTAGAGTCGGGCTTCTTTCTTTCTGTGTTTGCCTTCTAGCTGCCATAGACAGGCAGATTCCACTGCCCCACACTGCCCCATGCTGCACAGCTTCACGGAGCCCTAAGGCAATGAGACCATCAGCCATGGACGGAAACCTCCAGAACCATAAGAAACCTTCCAGTCTTTTTCAGCTGATGAGCGCGGGCATTCTGTTACAGTCAAGAGGCACTAAAACGATTGTCCAGTGGAAAGCAGAGAACATCGTGACGGTCTCCCAGGAGCTCATCACCCAGCAGGACACGCCACTCCCAAGGCCTGCGAGCTTTTCCCTCCCAACCATTTCCTGCCCCATGCTCCATGTCTCACACTCACCCTTCCCTGCCTTTTCACTATCATTTCGTCACACCTGTGTGGCTTTGTGTTTCACTGTCTGGTGGGTGTAGTAACCCACATGCCGTCCCAGTGATTGGGAGGCAGAGACAGGAGAACCCAAGGCTAGTTGGCTGGCTAGACTAGCCAAGTTGGCAAACTCTGGGTTCAGGCAAGAAACTCTGCTTCTGGAAAGAAGGTGGTGAATGATGGAGAGGTCACCTGATGTCAACTTCACGCCTCCACATGGACAGACATGCATCAAACACACACACACATGCACATACACACAAACATACATATACATACACATGCATACACACATACACACACACACAAGCAGAAAAGTTAATTAAGTAGAAAACATCTAGTTCCACAAAAATGGATACGTAAGGCTTCAAAGTCAACCAGGCTCTCAAGTAGTCTGCATGTGTTATCTCATGTGTTACACAGTACAGCTTAGGTCAGCATTACTAGTTCATCTCGCTGATAGCCCAGCCCCTTAGTAGGAGTGTGATTTAAAAAAAACAGCATTTCATATCTACAGTTTCTGTCCCCAAAACCACAAACCAAACCCAGGTTAATGAAACAAATCCTGGTGTAGGAGGATGCTGCCCCCACCACTGTTGCTCAAAACCTACTAGGATCATTAAATCAAGAGAAGTCTAAATCACTGTCACAACCAAAAATCATGGCAGAAGACGTAGCAACTGAGGCTGGGGTCGTACAGGGACGGCGGCTGGACCCACACTTGTGTGCCTTGGCCACAGCAAAGCCTAATGACGGAGCATGCTGAATCGTAACTACACATGGTCAGGAATCACAGGAAACAGAGTAGCTGTCCTGCTGGATGACATGTTGTTGTATAAAAGGGGGGAGAGGTGCAGGTTGTATTCCCGGCACCCAGCTCCCAACCCCCAGCCACCGGCCCGCTCAGCCGCTGGTTGCTTGCCTATGCCCAAAATAACCACATGACAATTATATTCACTTAAACTCTGCCTGGCCCATCATCACTAGCCTCTTCTTGGCTAGCCCTCACATCATAAACTAATCCATTCCTAATAATCCGTGTGTCACCACAAGGTGGTGACTTACCAGAAAAGTAAAACATGCATCCATCTGCGGCGGGAGCATCATGGCGATTCTCTCACTTCCTTTCTTCCCAGAACTTCCGTTCTGTCTGCTCCGCCACCTAAGGGCTGACCTATCTTACAAGCCAAGCAGAGTCTTTATTTAACCAATGAAAGCAACAGAAATAAAGGACCCTCCTACAACATGTTATTACGGAAGACAGAGTTTTCAGTCGACATGCTAACATCAGGGAGCGTCTTAACAGAGCTAGGACTGCTTGCTCTGGTGCTCCAAAGACATTGTGGGACTTTGTGTGTGTGGGGGGGTGAGTTGGGGGACGCGTCTGTCTGTCTGTGACTGCTCCTGTGGGTGTGCGTGTTCAATCGCACTGCACTCGCACGTGGAGGCCAGAGGACAACTTGGCTGACCTGGGACTCACCAAGCATTTAGACACTGGGATCACAAGCATGTACCAGTGCAGCCAGCTCTGTTTTAATGTAACAGTTTTATTTATTCTTTGAGAATTTCACACATGCACACAAAGTATTTCCACCCCCAACCCAACCTTCACGTACGACTTCCATTCTAATTAAGTCCCTAAGTCCCCTGACTGCTGTCCACACACACACACAGGTATCTACCCACTAGTCAACCCTCCAGGAGATGCACCCCTAAAGAACACTGACCTTTCCTCTTTTTGGCAGCAACCATCAATGTCACTATCTCTTCAGCGAGGGGTGGGGTTCAAGCCCCTTCCAAGTACAGACTGGGATGCTGGCTGGCTTGCTCTTGGGCTGACAACATCAGCAGCCCTGAGTTCATGAGTGTAGCCATCCTGTTATGTTCAGAGGACAATTTCCCCTCCGTCCTCCCAGGCTCTTAGATATCTGTTTGCCCTTTCTTCTGCAATGCTTCTTGAGCCTTAGGGATGGGGGTTGTCCTACTGATGATATAAAACACCGTGACCGGAAGCAACTGGGGAGGAATGAATTTATTTCAGCTGATATGTCCCAATCGTCGTCTATTGTAAAAGAAGTCAGAGCAGGGACCTGGAGGCAGCAACTGAAGCAGAGGTCTTGGAGGAATGCTACTTACCAGCCTGATCCTTGTGGCTTGCTCAGCCTGATTTCTTTTATCCCCAGGACCATCAGTCCAGGGGTGACACCACCCACAGTGAGTTTGGCCTACCACATCAATCAAGAAATTGTACTAGAGACTTCCCAACAGGGCGATATAGTAGGGAAATTTCAAAATGACTTTGGTTTGTATCAAGTTGACATAAAGCTAGACAGCACAGAGGGTGCGGTAGAGGTGTCCCATGTGTGACTGAGTGTCCACAGATGCTTGTCATCTGCACATTGACCACCTGTGAGTCTCTGTAGTAACCACTGACCACTGCACAAAGACCCTTTCTTGACAAGGAATGAACAGTACACTCATCTATAGGTGTGGAGATAGGTATTCATAGGCAGGTTGACACTAGGTACATTTTACAACGTAATAGTAACAGTAGGTTCACCCCTGGGCCCTTCCCAGCCATGAGGTCTTGGCCAGATTTACAGTACTATCCATGAGTTTCAACTGCAGAGCAGGCCTTAAGTCCATTTGGGAAGTGGTTGCTTACCCCTTTAGAGAAACGTCACTATTGCACCTACGGGTATATCTCGTCAAGTTTGACATGGATTCTGAGGATTTAACTCGAGGTCTTCATGTTTGCAGGGTTTTACCCACCAAGCTATCTCCTTAGTGCCCTACCATGAGACTCTTATCACTGAGTTAATCTCTTCTCTCTTCTTTCCACAAAGATGGAAAGAACCAAAGCCAGAAACTTGGCAAGAGAGAAAGCCCATGTAGCTGGCCCACCATCCATGTGTCTTGACACCCATCATTCTCACCTTCTGCCCTGCACTTTCTCCCACCAGTTAGTACCATTTAGTGTTGGGAAGAAGAGGGCATATGTCCCTCATGGTGCCTGTGGAGGTCAGAGGACAATTTTGTGGAGCTGGTTCTCTCCTTCCACCTTTTCAAAAGTTCCAGGGACCAAGGTGAGGCTGCCAGACTTGACAGCAAGCTCCTTTACCCACAGAGACATCTTCCTGGCCCTGGATCCGATCATTTTGCCCAGTGGAATTAAGTCATCAAAGTGATGGTAGCATCACTTCCCTTCCTTCCCTACAGATGGCCACGAGTGTCACGCAGGAGCAGTGCTTAATTCGTGCTCTACCGTGTCCGTCATCGCCTGCTCCAAATAGTACTACCGCAGCCTGTCCCTGCGCGCATCTGCTTCTCGTTTCACTCAGTGGGGACACCACAGGCAGAATGCGGGGTCCAATCTGGAGCCGGCCTCATAGAAAGAAGAACCCCCCCAAATCCTACTCACTCTCCAACTGGAACAGCTCATGAAAAAGAAACTGCTGTGATTCGGGTCAGGCAAATGGGGCGCAGCAACGGTACCAACCACAGAGTGAGACGCTAATTTCTCTAATTGACAGGGAGCCTCCATCATTTCAGAATGTGCCGGTGCTTCCACAAGGAAACCAGGCCAATTCCTTCCACTGTTTACAATGTCACCATGAATTTTGAAATGAGTTTTTTTCTCTGGGCACAATGTGGGAAATGCTGGTCCCTGACTTCTGGGGGGTGGCCCATCACTGGGAAGCTGGATGGCTTTCTAGGACCGAAATGAGGTTTTCAATAGCAGCTCCCTCAAGGATGGAACAAAGAGAAACAGGCCTGCCTTGCCCAGGGCTACAAGCCAGAAGAGGAGGCTGAGAGGCAAGCTGGACCTTCCTTTCATGTCTTCAATTTCTCAGCACTGTACACAGGGGCCGAAGAGCACTCACAGCAGCGATATTGATGACTGTCCTGTCTTGATCAGAGACTTGTGGTGTGACCCGGGGAGATAGTATGCTTGTCATGTAAGTATGAGGACCCGAGTTCAGATCCCAAGCCTGGCATCCCAAGCCGGATATGGTGTGGTGCCCTTATAACGCTAGTCCTGGGAATCAGAGACAGGATGCTCCCTGGACTTCCCTGAACACCTTGACAAATTGGTGACAGACCCTGGTTCAACAAATTACGTGAAGAGTGATAGAGAGTGACATGCAACATCCAGCTCTAGCTTCTACATGTGTATGTACACATACATGCAACATACGCCCCCCCATCTACAAATATAAACCTGTGTGTTCCTGAACACACAGAGACAGACAGACAGACAGACAGACAGACTTACGGTATGGGTAAGATAGCTGATAATTTACTTTCACCCGGACACCCACTCTCCTCTGTTACATTACCCTACTTATTCTTTTCCCAGAACTTTACCATGACTTATAAGCCCTGGTCTCTCTCTCTGCACACTCTGTCTCTCTCTGTACATGCTAAGCAAATGTTCTGCCTCAGGACAATCTAGAGAGATCAGGAGCATCCCAGAGCCCTCTAGAGCTTACTGAGAGAACCCTGGCTTCAGTCCTCAGCACCGATCAGTTAGTTAATTATTCGATTGAACAACATAAACCCTGTTCTTCTCTGAAAGGTTGCTTGGAGTCTCCTTGTCTCTGTGAAATTATTCTCTTCTCCCTGCACTCCACCTTTTCCCAGGCAGTTCTTCACGACTTCAACACAGCTGATAGCTACACAATGCCCACTCTCCTTGCTTAGCGGGGAGGGATGAGGTGCCAGCAATGGCTTCTCGTTCTCTGCAAGCTGGCACAAGGCTCCAGAGCCTGCAACTGTTGCCCGATAACAGCTTTCCCATACAAAGCACAAGAGAGTGTGTTCTAGAAGAGAAGCACCGTACAACAATATCGATCCTCAGACACGCATGGCTGAAGGCCATGTGGGGTCCAGGACTCACTGGACAAGCTTGTCAGGGAGCTGCCTTCCCCTCTTGCCCACTTTATTCATGGGCACACTCATCATCAGACCCCTGCTGCTGGATATAAGGATCCCTCAAAGGAGTGAATTCACTCCTAGGAGGTGCCTGCCTAAAAGCTGGGCTCCCCCACTAGCTGCCCTATGTCCTTCCAGCAAGGGCTCCTGGGAGTTAAATGTCCCTTTGATGCATGGGTCATGTTTCACATGAGACTCTAGGAAGGCCAGCGTCAGTGCTCTCTCAACTGCATCCTTCTTCACTCTGTTTCCTTAAAACAAGGAGGATAGATGCTAACTGCATTTCCAGGAGCTGACACACAGCACAGCACTCCACGCTAACTTCCAGAGCAGCGGTGACCTGAACACGCCAAGAATGCCCCAAACCAGGAAGACTGTAGCAACCTCTGTGAACTACTGATCCAACTGCCACAAACACTGTAACCAGCCTGCACACAAACGCACATCACCATTATAATCACCACTGTTCCACAAGGCTGTATGGCGTGAGAAGTGGCCTACTTGAAACCCTAGCTCAGGCTCCCAACAGGGGAAGGAAACCGGTACTGGCTTTAAGGGTCTTCGCGCCGACCAATCCACACAGGTCATATGTAATGTCAGTGACTCTTCAGAGCACATCCAGCATGTGCATATAACATCTATTTGCCTGCAAATAAACTGAGTCTCAGAGAGTCTGCCCATGTCACACGGCACACGTGCAAAGAGAGTCTGCCCATGTCACACGGCACATGTGCAAAGAGAGTCTGCCCATGTCACA